>OW028609.1:19880767-20278968 GCA_932294325.1 Allophyes oxyacanthae
ATCCAAAGGGAGAGTACAAGGCACGAGAGGGTCATAAAAATTGTTAAGAAAAATCTTTTGTGAGAAATGAAAATAGATCATAAATTAAAGGAAGGTAACAGTTAGATATTAAAACGTCATATAATTTCGACTCCATTGTAATTAATTGATGTTCCGTGCGAGTCGTTCTAACCCTCCCCATGCAGTGGTCCCGAGCTACTTTCTTCAACGCGTTCGTCTGTTATCACGGCCACTTTCTTCGTGAAGTCGTTCCGTTTCGTTCACACCACTTGGACCTATTCTCGGAGTTTATAGCTGTTTTGACGTTGCCATAAGGCGTGGCGTGTATTGCCACCACCAAGGATTATATCAACAGTCTCGAAACAGTTGCGGTCACTAAACATGAGTCTATTGGTAACATTATTTTGGTGTACCTACATAATAAAGGTAAAGTCGGTGACAAAAAAAAAATGTCGTAAGAATAAATTAATCAAAGTTTTAATAAATTAGTTGTGGTTGAATATCAGTATAGTAAGTTTTCACTTATTAGCGGCCCAGACGATTTTTATGAGAATATGTCGTATCTATAACATCCCAGTCCAGAATCCAGATAATATAATTTCAACGCTTTATCAAAAATATGAAAGCTGCATTTCAGTACCGCTGATATTATTGTTGCTTTGAGAAGCTCTTGCAGCTGCTATGAAACTACAGTAAGCTAAATCCTTTGACATTTCACCCACTTGGAATCGTGCACCTAGAATCACGTCGTTTTAAAGTGCCTGCAAAGGCCCAGTTGAAATAAAAAACTTTGACTTTGCGGAATTAAATCAAACGTCTTGTCTTGAAATTGCTTTAGGTACAGACAGCAATAGATTCTTGACTCTTGTGGCGAGACCTGCTTCATAGTTTTGACTCGATGTTCTGTATTTCAAGCTAATAAACTTATAAAGGCAACAAAATAATAAAATAAATTCTGAATAACGTGTGCAATAATGACAGTTTCATCATGCAAGTCCAAGTCAATATTCAAGCCATCGTGTTGATGAGCAACTATCAAAATCTGTAATTGTTCGATAAACAACAGCCTGTACATAAGAAAATTAATTAATTCGATTCAATGTTTGTGCATTTAATTATTGTGGTTGGTTTGGTAACGATCAGCTTCCACTTAGAGTGAATACAGAGAGTTCTTCCAAATAACTGTTACTACCTAGTAGTCGCCTTGTGGTCAAAATTCGACCGTAATTTTAGCATTCTGCACTCCTTCTGCATATAAACTTTAACTATGCCGAATCTCCCACTCTTCCGTGCGCGCAATATTACAAAGTTTTCTCTTCACGTATTAATATTATATAGATTTTATCGCCCCAATTCCAGTTTTTAAACAAAATGATACGTAATACACATGTAATAAAATAATCTAATATCAATTACAACTATAATAATTAGACATTAAAACTTAAGCGCTCTTCCTCTCTCCTACTTAACTGTGCTGTGCCCGACAAAGCCTACAAATATTATAAATAAATAAATGAACCGTAAGCACTATTGTTACACGGTGCCTCTTCGAAGGACTTCAGCAAAATCTACTGGTTTATTTCTCTTCATTTAAATTACTTATTCGTTATTCATTGTTGTTTTTGCAACTGTTTTTCAATTTCGCATTTATACATTTTTTGCAACAGTTTTTTCTGTTAAATTATTAATTTTGGTTTGCGAAAAACATAAGACAAGCAGTTTGTTTACAGTTTTCAGGCCATTCTATTGCAAAACCAAAACGTACTATTTGGTAGTCCGTTTAGTTACATATGGATGAGATCTCGTCTGGGAGTAATTGTTTATGCAGTTTTGTATTGAATTACAATGAGTATTTGAATGAATAATTAGATGTTTTCGGGTCAACTGGACGTCAACTACAAGATGAGATCGTTTACCTAATACAGCATAATGAATATATAATATACGTAAGTAGTAGGTAGGTACTTGAATCGGCCGAAGAGTTATTTAGTTAGTTACATAGTTAGGTACAATGAATCGGACCTTGTACGTTTTTAATCCAATTAATTGGTATAAATTGTATGGCATCATTGGGTAATATTACAAATCTGGTTGAAACCGTCCATTATCGAATAAGAGTCGCATAACTACCGAAATTCCTTGATTCATGAGTTCGATGATTATCAATCGGTGGTTGCATTGATTGACAACACGGTTGGCGCAGTGGCTAAGTGATTAGCTTTCTGCACAACCGCAACGTGCCGCGGGTTCGATCCCCGTACGGAGCAATTATTTGTATGATCTATAGATAGTTGTGTACTGATGAATGAACAATGAACATGATGTTTGTAAACTGTACCCTCGATACAGGAGAAATCCTAGAGCAACTTTTTTTTTAAAGAAACAGAAAGGAATGATTTCTTTGTAAAACAGCATCCCGAGCTGTTCACATAGCATCAAGAGATGCCAATCAACGATTCTTCCTGACTGTTCTGTCTTCTATGGTTGTTATTCTACCGGATGTTCTACCTGTTGACTTTGACTTTGGTCTACCGGGATGCTATCTCCGACTTATAGAGACCTTGCTGTCGCAAGCACTAGTATTCTCTTCAACTGCTGTCTTGTTATGCTGTCACAGGTCAGCCGCATGCCTGTGAACTGACAGGTGGCGAGGCGACCTATTTCCCACAGGCCAGTGCAACTTCCAGCCAACAGGCCGCTACACTCCGAGCCAGCTCAGTACGAGTGAAGCCTAAATATTACTCCCGGTTATTTTAGTCGCCGTACAGTTGTACCGTATGCAGTAAAAAGATTGGTAAGTAAAGTGAGTTAAGTCGGATTTTTTGATTTTGGCAAGCGACTCTAGTTTACTGTCAATGCAATCTAAGAGTTATCTAATTTCACCTCTAGGCATATGCCAAAAATTAAAGAATTTGGTTTTTGTTTAGGTAGGTACTGATTTGTCAACGCATTTTTTTACTTTATGTATTTATTTATTTATTTTTATTTAAACGGTACGAAACCAATAACAATAATAAAAGATAGGCACATAGGTAATTAATTACACATATAAACAAAACAACACAGTCATACAACTCTCTCACAAAAAATGTGTTTTGTGAGAGAGTTTTTTTCTCAATTTATCATGTTATGTAAACCCTAGTTGGTACTTTATCATCAATTTACGGTCTTCAAGCTTGATTAAAGTTACTAACAGGACTTTAGCACAACATCCTCGTCAAAGTGAATAAAATAAAAAAAAATAACAATTTGATACATTTTCGATCAAAACACCTCATAGTTAAAATCGCAAAGACTTTGGTGCAAAAAACGGGTAATTAACAAAGTTCTGTGAAAAATCATCAAAGTAAAAGCAAGTAATAGTTTAAATAAAAGTTTATTAATCAGCACAAATAATAATTGAGGTTTACATTGTCAATCAAATCAGCATTATTACTATTATAGTGTGTTAAAATTCAACGTTTTACCAGGACGACAGGAGTCTGTTGCAGTTGTACTGTCAAATGCGGTTCCTGGGAATATGCTCACAGATTGTAACACGTATTTTTGAAGATATATTAATAAAGGAAATATTATGGCCAAGGAGTCGAAATGTTTACCAGATTAAGGTGCAAAGTTGCAACCCAAGGTAGAGCTTAAGGGATCATAGCTGGGTATACAGGGTGGAATTTTCGAAGCGTACCTGGAGGAAAAGTACTCTAAATACTGAAGACAGCAAATTTAACCCAAAGGAAACTTTTTCTTTTAATAAGTTGTCTATTACAAAATACGATAGAAGTATATTTTTAAAATTCTCAGAATTATTATTTCCAATACTGCACCGAACAAAGTCCTAGTGGTCCCTGGTCTAAAAAAGGTTGGGAACTACTGATCCAAAAGTAGACTTAGGTTTTCCTCACAACAAAGCAAAGTCAAGTAAATTACTTTGCAAATAATCATTATTATACTAAAGCATACGGCTAACCTCACAAATCTTAAAATATTTTCCCCAAAACTTTCTAAACCTAAGTTATCCCGCTTTGTCAGGTCACAATCAGTAGCGGTGCAACGCGCCTTCATTCCCACTATCGACTGATTTACGGCAATCGTCCGTTTTACTACTACCGCTCTCCCCCTCCGCTCTGGTAATTACTCTTTTACCGCTGCGAAAACATGACGGGACTGTGCCAAGCTGCCAACCGTTGCCAAGTTACCAAGCGCTGCCAGGTGCCAAGCGATTGTTTGGTAAACGGGCCGTGCTGTTTTGTTATCTGTGCTAATTATACTTTGGTGTGAATTAATGGGACAAGAATTAGTGGTGTCAACAGCAATAAGGGAAGAATTGAGTGGAGTGTGCTGTTGGGGCCACGGGTTTTATTATATCGGCTGTTTTGTTCTGGAGGATTTGTGAAAACGTGTGAAGTATACACTACGGAGTGATCATTGTATTTATTATCAAAAAATTACCGTTTGAATTACATGATGGCTCTTTTTAATTCGATATTACTATTTATTACCCAGTATTTGTACCCAGACTCCGATTGAACATGTGTGTTATCTGTAAATGGATGCACAGTACCCGTACAGCATAAAAACAAGAGATCGAACAGCTTAGCTACATAAAATAGTATAGCTACATAAAACAGCTTAGCTACTCTATATTAACTTAGCTGCATATAAAAGCTTAACGACGTATAACAGTTTAGCGACATATAACAGCTTAGCCACATAAAACAGGTTAGCTACATAAAACAGCTTAGTTATATAAAACAGCTTAATTACATAAACGTGAACCTAAACACTCTTTACGGTTTCGTAATCGGTAAAAGGCTGTCACATAATAAGCTCAAATTGGAATTAAAGTGGAGTCTCCCTACATTAAGTTCGTTATTTATTTCGGGAACGTTCCTACAAAGGAAGCGAGAAGGAAAGATGTCGACTTTCTTTTACGAAAAGTTAAACAGGGTACAAAATTTCTGTAATGTACTATCACAGGAATTTTGTACGGTATTTATCTCTTCATATAGTAGATTTAGGTGCAACTAAAGATTTGCTATAAGAGTTTATAGGCGCGTTTCAATTGCTTTCGCAGATCTAAGATAAATTTCAATTACAATACCAGACATTATGATTAGTCAAAGTCAAAGTCAAATATTTTTATTTCAACTGGGCCTTTGCAGGCACTATCAAAAGAATTGAAGAAGTCAATATCTTCAATTCAGAAGAGTTTCGAATTACGAAAGTCCTAGATCATGTTGACATCACCGCAATAAACCGAACAGGAGACTTAAAAGGAAACGTGGTCGCAGACATCATCTAAAGAGGTATAAAACTAAGTAAAGGCAGCAAGGCTCTAGGGTTTGTTTATTTATAATAACCATCTGTATTGCTCGCACTGACCGCGTTAGGCGCTCCAATTCCCTACGCAGAACACCGTCGATGCGAAAAAACTAAATTAGTGATGGAAACTTGCACTAGGGTCTCAAAATTCATCGACATTCAAGCTCGTTGAACTAAGAACCAAAAGCCGGTGGACAGGAAGAGTCCTTGAGTAGCAACCGTGAATAGGAAATGTGTGGAGGCGAAGCCAGATGTACTGACGGGACTGAGGACATCCGCAGTCGGTATAGACGAACGCGCACATGATGATAAAGCCAAAATCCCTCCATCTGAATGAAAATAATTGAGAATAATAAGCATTGACGTCATGCTAAAAAATATGGCAAAAACAAGACCTCATAAACTTTATAATGTAATTTCAACGTCTTACAATTGAACGTTGATCGATGTTCCGGTGATTCAGACTGACGTTCGATGGCGCAAGGGGGCTGTAGGTCGCGCTTTGCATGTTCGGCGTGACCCCACTTGCGTGTGTTATTACTTGTTTCTTTTTAATCCAGAAAGTACAAATAGGCTTGCACGCGGTGCTCTCATCTGCTGGTTGACGAAACTTCGACAACCGATAGATGTCGCTGTAAAAACATCAAGGGTGGCAGACAAACGAATGACTGAAACTACACTCCTTAAACTTAAATATAAAAGGATTTTTTTGATTTCGTAAAGTACTACTATAACTGTCTCCAAAACAAAGTTGTTAAAAACAGTAGAAGATTTTAGAGGATTAGAATACGGTCTTTTCATGACATCTTTGCTCTACGAAGCATTAAACTTTACTTCGGCGCTGACTTTTGAAGCCGCTGAAGTTTTTATAGCTTTTCATAACTTGTTTCAACAGGTTAAGTTTATTTTAATTATCATGGCCTTTTCAAAAGCTCTGTATCTTACTATCCATCTTTTGGTACTTATTTCTGCATTTTCTCGTCTGGATAATAAACAACGTTTTTACTATCAGAAATTCCAAGTCTGAGCTGAAATTCAAATATAATATCATGACTTAGTCGTACATGTTCATCTAAATCTTCATCAAAACCGGTATTTGTTTTTACCCCTGTATTAATTACGTCACGGGCCAGCTACCCAGCGTGTTGACCTGACATTTACTATTTAAATACCACCTGGTCACATGGCGCCATTATCATACGCTCTCAACATAAAGCTTACATTAAAGACGGCCTGTGGGACATATTCATATCAGTATGAATAGAATAGAATAGATGTTTATTTCATGTAAACCAGATACAGCTTAGGCACTTATCAAATGTCACAACTCTAGGTGCTTGGTTTCAAATAGTAGGTATTCTTTCGATGGAAAGGAAACACACAAAAGGAGTTATAAAGGGAAGAGAAGAGAAGTAAAAAAGTGGAGAGATGATGATGAGGGTGAACAAGGAGGAGTACTTCGCAAATCTTGGACGAATAGTCATGATTAACAGGATAGAAGTTCTGGATAATAGGACAAATTGTGTGCTCAAGAATTACCTCAAGATTATACACTTTTATGTGTATCCTATTATACATAGTAGTATCCAGAGAAGCGTTAGAATGCAAAATATCTCTAGTCTAAAATGATGTTATAGCTTAAAAGTACCATCTCCCTATAACAAACTTGGCTCAATACAATCCAATTTATTTCTAATCCTCCCGCAAAGCCGGTAGCTATGACGAGTGGCGTTGCCGCGAGTGTGGGCAGCGGCCTACCTGTGTCCAAGTGACAGAAAGCCAGAAATAGACCAGATAAAATGTAGCCACTAATACCATTCAAAAATTGGGTACCTACGTAATTGATGTAGTTTAGTTTTAGTAGCTGACAAATTAAAACTTGTGTATTATTATAACATTTTTATTAGCTTCATCTGTGATTAACTAATTAGCTATGTAAAAAAATCTTGGAAGTTAAATTTGACCCACTTCCCTGTTTCCGATTGAGATGGCATACACGTTTAGTTTGGATGACAAAAGCATGTTTTAAAGTATTTTTTAAACTATAATTTTCCAGCCAATTTCTTTTTCCGAGATCTGCAGTTGTATAATATGTTGATTTTCCTATAAAATTCTTAAATTAGTTGCTCTAAACTAACCCCAATTTTCTTGAAAGAGCTTTGAGTCTGCTTAATATAGTAGTAATCTATCTAATAACATAAATTAATAACTCTGTCGACCTAATTAATATACCAGGTTTATTTTAGGATTATCGATCCAAGGATGATCCTAAGCTCTACTTCAGTCACTGTAGGTAATTTGTTTGAGAACGAAAAAGTATGGAGTGTTTTAACATAAACCTGTCACTATAATCCGAGTAACAATTTTTTATCCGCTCGACAATTTGTTACTCGTCCCACCTCATCTAGTAAAACGCCAGCTCCCCGTGAGCCTACTTCGGGAAAGTCGGTCAAGTTTAATAATATGTTGAATGTCAAGGCGCGAACGCTGACACGACGTGGGGAGCGGGTGTTTCCGGGCCTCGGGTATTGTGTCCAAGACCTGCCTATACTTACCTTACTTAGGTACCAGGTATGAATGCCTGGATAGAAAATAAAAACGATATAAATGAGAATTACGATGAATAGTTTTGATTTTGTGAAGCAAAAGTGAGATGGCGATATAAGATGTCTTGGGAATAATATGAGAAAGCAGAAATCCGTCAGTGAAAACTTATATAAAAATATAATAGCCTGTCTACCCTTACTTGTAAACAAACAATCAACTTCTTAAAAGTAATCAACAAAACTTTCCTTCTTCTAGTATTGTTGCCTTTTTTCCCTTGGTTGTTCGTTTCTATTTTTTTGTTCCAAACTTTGGACGGTCTGTGGGTATAGTTCGTTGTATCAGAGCATAAACATCTACAGATGTACCTCCACTATCAGTTTACAATTCTATGCCCGCAGCGACTATTCACTAATATTCGCATCGTTGTTTTTCTTTTTGTGTAGTAGCCACTGGCGATTTATTTTATAAATATTATGTTATAGTAGCTGACGAGTATAGACTAAAAAACTTTCTTAATTAATTGGAAACACGAACCTTTTGAAGGCTTAATGATTTGATCATTGCAATTGTGATTGCAATCATTTAGGTAAATTGTACAAAATCTTATTTTAATAAATTTTCCTCTAATTTCGATTCGTATAATTGATATTACAGATATTCGATGAAGATCCATCACAGAATTGATTTATCAATCATTGGATCGGTATGGTTGGTGCAGTGGCTAAGCGATTAGCTTTATTCGCTACGTGTCGCGCTTCAGTTCCTGTACGGAACAAAATACTTGTATGATCTACTGGATAGTTGTTTAGAGTCTGGGTGTGTGTGCATGTGAGATGTATGTTTGCAAAACTGTTCCCACGTACAGGACAAATATAACTTATTTTTCATCCCACCATCTCGGAAAGAGTGTTTTTAATCTTCAATATCTGAGTGGAAAAGCCGTTTTTATTCTCTAGAGGATAAAGTAAATTTTCATCCCACCATCTCGGAAAGAGTATTTTTAATCTTCAATATCTGAGTGGAAAAGCCGTTTTTATTCTCTAGAGGATAAAGTAAATTGAATTTAGAACATCGTGTGCACTAAGTTTGTGAATTAAACGTTTTTTTTTTGCATTTAGTCATTTCCTCGCTGAGGTGGAATGAAAAGTTACGTGTTGCACTCGAGTGCAAAGATTTTTCACCTCGTGCTCTTTTGATTCCCTCGCTAACGCTCAGGATTCTAATTTTGAATCACTCGCTGCGCTCGTGATTCAATTTTAGAATCCTTCGCTTGCTCGGTCATCAAAATTGAACACGCGGTTAAAAAGCAACTTTGCACTCTTGTATAACAAATAACTATTAAGCTTTACTTGCTCATTATTATAATCACAAATTTTTCTATCATTTATAAGGTCGCACAGTACGAGATATATATCATATTCTTCAATTACTTTAACCTGTGTTTTAGCACCAACATGAGCATTATCTATTATTACAGTTACTCTGTTATTACATCAACACAAATAAATCCTTGTACTTACAACAGTTTCCTACCTTTAAACGTTTTCTATAGAACACTCCTTATCCCCTACCGTTCAGAGCACATCACGCTCATTTCCGAAACGCTACGGTTCTTGTGTGTCGTCGACCGAAAATACTTTACTAGCAAAAAACGTTTACACTTTTTGACAACCTTATGATTACATACATAAGATTGACAATCGTTTGCCTCAAATGTACATATCTGTTGCCAACATATTTTGCACTTCTATAAGTTCATATTTCTTTAGCAATGAGGATCATTTTTGCGTGTGTTGTGTGTCGAGAGAGGTGTGTCGCAGAAAAAGGGATCTCGACATTTGGTCGAATGAAGGTAATAACTAGTTTAGTGTTAGGAAGTATGTTTTATATGTATCGTTCAGTTTTTACTTGGGTCAGCAAATTTCCCAGCGGTTAGATAACTTGAAGGGTAAGTATAACTTGAAACGAGAGAAATTATTATGCATCGTCTTTCAAGTTCTCGAGTGGGTTCTACCCCTTCGTGAAAAGAGTCCTCAGTTACCGCATTTGGCAGTAGAAAGTATGTCAAGAACTTAACGATGGATACTTGCTCTACGATCATTAAAAATCGATGAGTTCTTTATTACTAGTCTTTAATAAGGTTGATTGTTAATTTATCATCTACGGCAATAGACAATTTCAGTAAATTGCACGTAACTACTTTTTACCCGACTACGGAGAGGGTTATATAATATGTCTGACCGGTATGTATGTAACGTTCATCTGTTCCCTCATAACTTCAAAACTTCTTAACATAATTCGACAAATGAGGTATCGTTGGAAACGTCTTGATGGTCCGCTGATTATAGGTTATGTGACGACACATTAGATTTAATATGGCGCCCTCTAGAAGAAATAAGTAAAGAACAAAAAAAAAAATTGTTTGATGTTGCCGTGTTGGGTTTCAAATGTAAGGACTTAAATTAGCACAGTTAAAAAAAAAATTTGTATATTGCAAGAAGTAACTCGCGGCTCTGAAACAAAAATTAAGTTCAAAAACTAAAACCCGACAACTGAAAAAGTATGACAAGATAATATTAATACATATTCATAGTGATGTTCAGAGGATAGCCGTGGTCGTATGCCACCTACAGTTACCCTAACAAAACAATGCAGTCTAACAGTAGTAAGCGATCATTAGGACAAAGTTTAGATATAGTGTCGATCCCATAGACCCTCCTATGAAATCATACCTTCCCGCAGAACACAAGCACGACACATTCATAAGCTGTAAAATACAAACTTTCCCATTACGTACAAGCTTCTCTAAAATCAAAGCTTGGCATTGTCGGCACAACAATAGGGATGAACAATCATTGTTAACTCATACGGACAGACGCGCAAGTTTGCAAATTGAAAAATTCTCGAATATTCTCTTAGTGATTCAATGTAGGCCCCAACATGCGCTGCGGGGTGTACTGCGATATTTGACTGTCCTATTGTTTAAGGGTAGAGATTGGACTGTTATTATTTGGAAAGTATTTCAGTTAAGTATCTACATCTACATCTACATCTTTATCAAAGGCTGTGTTGTATATTACATGTTCTTTTACTATTTATTTATTTATTTTGTTTGATATTTACTAAATACCTACTATATATAATATATATATATATATTATATAATATATATATATAATTATATATAATATATATATAATATTTATTTGTTGTCTAGTACTATGACTCTATCATGCTCACTAAAATCTCTCCCTGATGGTGGCGTTGTGACGGGTCGTTGAGTTCCCTACAGGGCTCAAAAATCCCTGACTCCAACTAGAAAAAGAACTTTTGAACGGATGAACAGATTTTCATAAAACATAGTTATGACGATGCCTGATTAAACTAGCTTTCATTGAAATAAAACTACTTTGAAATCGGTTCATCCAGTTTGCAGCTACGATACCACAGACAGATACACACTACAAACTTACAACATCCCTCTTTTTTGTCGGGGGTTAAAAAGTATCAGAAATACACTCGAGAGCAATGAATCCGGGTCACCAAATAAATCTTAATATCTCGGAAACTAAGAATGTTAGCATAATCTAATTAAAAGTATTTTATAGACTACTTAATATGTATTACTTAAATACAATTAATAAAATTTCTTAGTTATTATTTATTTTACTTATTAAAAATACATTATTTAAAAATGCATAAATATTTCATTTTTTTTTATATCCCCACTTTTAATAGAAACTTATATCATATTCTCACTTTTAGTACTTTGTATTACCTCCGTGTGTTGTCAATACAGATGTCATGCGATTCATACGGCACAAAGTGTCTGAGGCGATGTTGGGGAATATTCTCACTTACCTCTATCAATGCAATTTCAAGCTCTCGAAGCGTATTATAACTTGTGTAGTATTAAATAGTCTAAAAAATACTCTTTATTTGAATGAGCTATCATTCTTAGTTTCCGAGATATTAAGGTTCATTATGTTGGTGACCCGGATTCTTTGCTCCCGAGTGTAGTTTAAAATTATGGTCCTCAATGTATTTCATTCAAGTATGAAATACGCCACCCTATAAGTCATTCAACCGAAGCCTAGACAGTTCCCGAAATGGCCCGGAGCCTAAGTAACTTCAAAAGTATGTAAATTATCAAATTACGTCGAACAGTATTCAGGGGTGCCGACTGAGCTAAAAATACTTCTTCAGCCAGAGCCGTACAACCGTAGCCTTTTGTTTCATTAATAAGAAATTAAGAGGCTGTCGCACCCCTCGGGTATCTGGAATGTTGGGGGTACTTACACCGATTTTTTTACCAAAGACTCGGCAAATTACGCTCGCGGCAATAAATGGAGGATTTACATAGTTCTACACTATACCCCGTCAGCTTGGGTAAGACAATCATGACCCGTCTTTTTTTATGAATATGCCTTAAAAATCTGGATATTTACCAATGAAAATCATTGGTAAATTTGTAGATTTTTTAATTATTTATTATAATTTTAATAATTGAATTACTTATTATTTTTTAATTACAATCATTTTTTAAATGCATATTCATAAAAAGGACATGTCAAATCATCATGTCATATCTATCTATCTCTCTAGATTTCTCCTATATCGACGGTAGGTACGAGTACCTACAGTTTACAAACATAAATTTCATATGCACACACACCCAGACTCGGAACAACTATGTATCTATAGATCATACAAATATTTGCTCCGTGCGGGATCGAACCCGCGGCACGTAGCGTAGAAAGCTAATCGCTTAGGCACTGCGCCAACCGAGTCTTCGAATTGTAGGAAAGATGTGGTTTATGGTCAGTGCGCTTATATAACTTTATCAACTGCCTGCATCATGTCTTAATAACTTTAATTCATAGCGAAACCAGTATCGTACTTATAAAATCTCGTCTAACTTCCAAAGATTCCAAAAATAAACAGAATTCGGGCAAACCTTTGAATTTGTTAATTAACTAATTCAATTAATACGGAAGTGATTTACTTTGAATTGAGTCAAAGATTCAGCGTGTAAGATCGAATTTTGTAAGGATTGTAAATATAAGTAAGTTTATAAATTAAATCCGAAGTCAAACGAGGTTCGTAAAAAGTTAAAACTGAGATATCGTAAATTTTTATTTAGATAAGAAATGTATTTTGACAGAGATTCGAGAATAATTCGAAGAAATTTTTTGTATTTTTTCTTTTTGTTGTATTTTTTGTATATAATTATTTCAAATTTAATTTGATTTTGTTAGCTTAGTTGGTAATTTAACTGTGCATGCTGTGGTCCCCTATAAGTGAAGGGATACTATAATTATTTTGTGAATGTGTTTATATCTTTTGTTGGAAACCCTAAATATATAAATAGATTCCGTAAGTTCACAAGTTCTTAGGTACGTATTTAATATTAACGGTTAAAGTTAATTAGATGCTTTATTAAAAGTAGGTAGCAACACAGGCTTTATTACTAGCTGTGTTCACCGCTCCACCCGCTTAATACGTTTCTGTTTACAAAGTGAAAATTACCCTATGTTTACGAAGCGTAATAATCAGACAAACAAACTTGAACATTAATAAAATTAAGTATAATTTCAATGTTAAGTGAAACAAGTTATGTCAGTGAAAGAAATTAAATCCAACTCAAGTTTCTTATGCTGTCTATCTTTATTTAGACTGTCACAATTGCACACGTCGCACAAAAAAACAGATAAACACACCGCACAGATTCAGATATGACTTTATTTCTCAAAAGAATTGACATTCACTTAACTACGATACTTACATAAGAAATTGAATTAACTTATCTGATAACCTAACCGTCAAAAACCCCCGAGTCCAACTAGAAAAAGAGCTGTAACTTTTGAACAGCTGAACAGATTTTCATAAAAAATAGCTTAGATGATACTCGATTAAACTAACTTTCAGCGCTAATCGTGTCGAAATTCTAATTACACTGCTCACGTTTTAAAATTTGAACTCAATCATATTACGATCCATCTGTAGTTAATATCGTTCTCCATACTCATCCCTCAAGACGCTAGACGGTAGGACTCCTGAGCTACAGTAGTTAAAAGCAACGTAAATCAATTGCTTTTTAACTTAATAGTAATCCAATTCCTAAGCCACGTTATCCTGGCTCCCCAACCACTCTCTTGTCTGTGGTCTCCCCGACCTGCCAGACTCCGGTTTCCTCAAATTGGCATTGTAATTGGACTTGTCCAATTAGGTGGCGCAGTTCATTCATCTGTTACATGGTTCTAATCAATTGTTAAATCAGTGCTTAGCTACTATAGGAATGGTTACTGCAAGCAGAAATGATTACGTAAAATAAATCGTAGCTATTTCTTGATCAACATTTTCGAGTAAAAAGTACGCACAAAGCTTTTAATTTCCTTTGTACAAGAAAATAGACAAATAGTTGCTTTTTGTTTCAACAAGATGGAACGTTCAAGATCCAGCAAGATATTAATTTTTCAAGCTGCGCCGAACTACATACTTTGCAGTTAGAAAATATACCGTTGAAATTCCGAGCTTGTACACGGAAAACGTTCTAGAATTAGTAGGTCAATCTAATTACGATGTTCCACCAGAAAGTGCATATTTCTATACAGATATCAGAAATCACAAGTCACAACACAATTACGAGAGTCTGTCTGAAATCACAGGATCACATATTTTGGCCGAAGTCGGTCAGGCAACCGAATTAACTTCTGCCCCCGAGAACAGCTGCGATATTGGGATAAATAATAATAATAATAATAAATTCTTTATTTAATAAACACACAGTTAAAATACAATAGAAGGAAAAATTGAGAAGTGCATACAAAAGACATTTTATGAACTGGCGGTGGGCCCCAAACTAGGCAGAGCCTGTATCTTGGTGACCCATACATACACAGCTTATTCTTCTGATTTAGCTTATAGACATTTCTTTAAAAATTTCTTGGCCTCGAACTGATTGTCAGGGATATCAAGTGTTTTGCTTAAAGTATTGAAGACGCGTGTCGGCAGAAACAATGAAAAACGAGTAGCAAAAGAAGTTTTAATTCTTGGAAGTGGGAAAATGTCTGCACCTTTCCTACCACTTTGAGTACGGCTAAACTGATTCCCATGATGTTTTATGAATTTTAAAAGTGACCATAGAATGTATAGTTGGCGAACACGCAATACACTGGCCTCCTTGTAAAATGTGTGCTCTACACCAAAAACTGAGCGGTTAGGAACTACGCGGTTAACTTATGACGTTTGGTATAACTAGAAATGTAATTACATCGGATTTTATGATTTGATAAGATAATTGATAAATGTTAGTCGAATGTGCTGACTATAGGTAGGTATACAGGACGAATTAGTGTTTGCAGACTAGGTAGTACAGTGTAGGTACTGCAGTGGATCAGCGGGCTTATAGGCTATTGATGATGGGTTATAAAATATAATAACTTATGAAAATATACATTATCAAATTTTTGCGACAGGTAGGTAGGTTTTCTTGCACATGAGGGACACACACTTCCATGCTTTATTTTTCATTGTTTTATTATAAGTAATTTTCTGGTTTTTTTATGTTTGTTAAATTGTGTGCATGCTCGGTGTCCTGTGTGCAAAAAATAAATTGATTTTCTTTCTTTCTTTCTTTTAGGCATATTTATTCTATAATAGGTACTGGTTCTCAAACCTGAGTGAGGCGTTGGTGAGCATTAGACAAAATATTGCCATTTATCAATCAAATGAAATTATATGGATTTGGGTAAAGCCTTTATAAAATTAATTCAATATTTTAAAAGTTAAGATTTGTTTTGGAAAGCCATTCATTTTTACATTGACTGTATTGGAGATAGTTATTATGATAGATTCGTTGGTTCAACCTCAACATTATCGCATAACGATACGTATGCTCCAAATGATTTGCGTGTTGTCTGTTCAGAAACAACTTTGTTACACATTCAAGACACTGACATAGAGTTCTCAAGCTTTCTGCGTGTACGCACAATCACAATAGAACCATCGCTCTCCACAACAAGTGAAGCCCGGCCCTTACCCCGGTAGGGCCCGATATTCATTATTCAATACAATATTGTGCCAAGATAAGACGGTTACAATCCTGGGACACGTCGTCAGTGGAGTAGAATCGGGCATTAGGTAGACTCCGTTTTGTCTCTCTGCCTAAACTTGTTCATATTGTTTAGAAATGACCTTAATGATAAGGGTACCATCCTAAGATAAAGTTGTTACTTTATCCGTCTCAGAATTGCTCTCGATTTTTTTTGGAAAATTGTTTTGTTGTTGGTTTTTGTCTCGAGCCACTTAAGTACGGTTCTTGCTATTCCGCTCAGAAGATGAATTTTATTTATATAATTTAATACGTGAAGAGAAAACTTTATACCCCTTTTTAAGCATATTACGCGCACGGAGGGTTGTGAGATTTGGCATAATTAAAGTTTATATGGAGAAGGAGTGCAAAAAGCTAAAATTATGGTCGAATTTTGACCACTGGGCGACCACTCGTACAAGATTAATCGACAAACAATACAATTATGAATATGATTTTTTGTAGTACAGACCTAATGACAAATTACTTTGTCGGGAATGCAAAAGTTGTATAACTTGAACAAGTCTAAGAATTGCAACAAAAGTAGGTACGTATTATTACGTTCTATTGGCCCGATAAAACCTTTTATCCACCTTTTATGACGTCAGCAGACAAAGAAGGAATTGTAGGTACTACTATTAGAAGTAGCAGGAAATATAAAATATATCTAACGTAGCAGTTACATTTATACAGCTCGTTGTTGCGCGGGAACATAGCCAGCTCAGTGTTCCCAACTTAGGGGTTTTCCCCCTTTTAGGGGGTAAATAAATGGGCTGGGATTTTTTTAGGGGTTTTATTTTTTTAGGGGTATTTTTAGGGATTTTTTTATTCTTGTCTTTTACTGTGAAGTTTATTATGATGGTCACGCAGCTGGCTGTTTTTTGAAAATGTTTCAATTATTGTATAATAATTATTACAATTTATTTATTATTTTACAGAGTATTATATTTTTTTGGGGGATTTTAGGGGTTTTTAACTTTAGCTTTGGGGATAAATATTTCTGAGAGTTGGTAACACTGAGCCAGCTGACGTATTGTTGTTGTTTCATGCAGCTTCATAAATGTTCCCGCACGAATATATTCTGAAAGTTGAAAATACATTATGGTCCAGTATTTTCATGTTCAAAGAAGATATTTTATCATGAAACGAGAGACTAGTATTTCGAATTGAAATTGTACCGGTATTTAAAACTATAATTGGACTGATTGCAATTACCGAAAAAGATACCTACCTATTGTTTGTTGAATATTTAGATTCAAAGATTCAAAGATTTATTGCTTACTAAGTGAATACATTGGTGTTACATTTTGTTTTGGAACTTATAACTTAGTGGCCTTTTACAAGCATTGCAATATTGAGGGCTATATTTCTATTATTGTATTTCGGAATTTATAAACAAAATATCATAATTATTGTTTAAGGATTCATTGTTTTAGTCACTTTTCATATAGGTAGATACAATTGAAGGATGTCAATTTTATCACTTGCGAATTACAATATCAAAGGATTTATTGTTAAAAATTTAGGCTGATAAATAATAATATGATTTTGTTAACAATTGAAGCGCTAAACGTTTGAAATGGTAGAAAATATTCAATATTTCATATTAGGATACCCAGGTATTTGTGACGGAGATATGGGACCTGGCAACTCTTACTCACATGGAGAAAAATTCACAGTGTAGCCTTTTTGAATTGGCTAGTAAACATTATTTCCGATACGTATTTTGAATTGTGGATGAACCTGAGAAGCCACAACCCGTTAAGGTTGATTTTTCGATCTTTGAGCCTAACAGACCCACACAAATATCACCAGTAAGCCTGTAAATATCCAAGGTCAACGTCTTTATATATAAGCTAACCATATCCGTGAAGCTAACCATCAAAAACCTCCGACTCCAACTAGAAAAAGAGCTATAGCTTTTGAACGGCTGAATAGATTTTCATGAAACATAGCTAAGATCATACCCGAATAAACCAGCTATCGATTTAAAAAAACTGCATTGAAATCGGTCTATCCGTTTTGGAGCTACGATGCCATACACAGTACAAACTTATAACACCGCTCTTTTTTGTCGGGGGTTAATAAAAGGCTTTTACTGGCTCTTATCCATCTACCACACTATAGCTGCATGGTTTGATAACTCAAGTTTCGGCATACTTCGCTTTCCTGTGTATACGCCTCGGCTTAGCTCGTAATTCCTAAGCTTGTACCTAATGCTCCGAGTTATCGGTGTATATTCCGTGTTTGGAGTGCCACTGGGCGCATTCCCATTTTGTTTTGGCTTTTAATGCACCTCCTATTGTATGGGTAACATGAACGTGAACCTTTTCTTTTGCCATCGTGTCGACTGCGGTCTGTCGTAAAGTAATCGTGGTAAAAGAAAAAATTACTTCAGATAATTATTAAAATGCTGAATTAGAATGTTTTGCTAATAATGCTTGTAATTTGTCACTATGCTTCGATTTATTAACTGCCTTTGCCTAATTTGGCTATTGTTTGTTTTAGTATGAGTAAGTATGTATGCATTTAAACTGTCACTGTCATTAATAATATCCTATTATAATTTATTTTTATTCACATTAAATTACATTATTCTCGCAGCTCTTACCACAAAATTGTACTGATCAAGATTATAGTCTATTATTTTAAAAGAGTTTCTTGCCGGTTCGTCTCCATAGGATCTACTATTTGGAATCGTGCACCTAGAGTCTCGACATTTCATAAGTGCCTGTATTTGGTTTACATGAAATAAAGATCTATTCTATTCTACTCTAAACCAATTAGTCAAATGTACGAAGGCTACTGCCATAATTTCAGAAAATAGTTGTACCTACCTAAATAAACATTCCTAAAATAATCAAGCCTCGTCAAATTTTATTCAGCTAAGCAACTATACTCCCAGGGATACTGTAACAAACTCAAAACATTGTTTAATCGTGTCGACATTGACTGATCGCGTGATTTATCACGACTACGAGCAATTCCGAACGCACGCTTAAGGTGTAGAACACACGGCTGCGTTATGTCGGATATATCCGAATAATGGTTGCATGTTACGTCAACGCAACAGTTATAAACGGACTACAACTATATTTGGATGTACTGTTAGTTAGAAACTTTTGATTTCTTTTCTGTTTGAAGCTAATTTAAAGCATTATTATGTAATTATTTCCGACTTGTTAGGAGGGGAGAAATAGATACTTACACTTATTAATAGTGGCCATAACAAGTTAATTAAACTAATAAGATAAATAATAATCTGTATTTTTTATAATTGATCCTCAATAACTGATATAGGTAATATAATACTTAGTCATTCGACAAAACATAAGGGACTCATTATTATCTCATACAAGTTGTTCATTCAAGTTCACTGATTACGGCACATAACTGTTATTCAACTACATAAATACGCGTGTATTGTGAATTCTGTACAATTTTATTTACTGTTCGTCCATAACAGACGAGAGTTTAACACCTGTGTTTACCCCAAACCTCACTACTTATCGTGCAAACAAAAACAACAAGCAGAACCATAAAATTTTACAACGCAGTATCCAAAACATCGGATATCCGCATTACATTTATGTGTACCGAGCTTTATTTACCTGGACATAGGTAGGTACAATACACCCAGCCCAGTAATGGATTTGCAAAAAACATGCAGTTTTTGAGTGGTAGTCACAAGCTCGGATTAATGAAAATGTATGGCATAGTTTATTATGCTAGATTTGAAGTGAATCGGAAACGAGTAATGAATTGAAATTGAGTTAGGTAGGTGAATTGTGAGCGGGATCTAAGCGGAGTGGAGATTAAAATGTTATGTATAAATAGCCCTATTTTTATTTGGTGGATAACATTCGTTGATAACATCCTACTGCGAAATCCTTGATTTATTGAAAAGATGCGGATATCTTTGGGATATCACTGCGTGTGAAACGACCTTTATAAATGTTTAATTTATTATGTGACGAAATGCAGACATTCCTAATATTCCTGGTTGCAGGCGACCGCTTGTGATTGGTAAGAAAACTATAAAAATATTATCCGGTATTTACCGGCTGTTGTTTAAAATGACATAAAAATTGTTGTTCAATATCAAAGTTTCAATAAATACTTGGAAAACTGTCTTTTGTTTTGAAAAGTATAAGATACTTGTTTGTTTCCCAACGCTGCGTCTTCACACAACTGGCTAAGTATTTACAAACGGGATTTTAAAAGTTGTGACGTGTAATATAACTTTATTTCCAACTTAGAAAATGAGTATTTCGATTTATATTGAGCATTTTTCGAGATATATATTACCTAAATCACAGGGCCTTGCCGCCTTCCTGGTATAATTATTAAAAGCGTATTTTCGCATGAAACTGTATTCAGAGTTGTCTTATAAAATTTCGTTTTTTAGATATTAAATAATAACGTGGGTAATGTAATACTAATAATTAATTTATCTTTAGACATCTTTAATTAATTAAATTTTTATACGACTTAGCGACGTGTTTTTTTTGAGGCAGACACTTTTTTGTAATATATATTCATGTATGTAAAGCCGGGTGGGTATTGTGCGACAATATTTTTGATAGAACTAGGCCCTAAAATGTTTTTCTTACAGCATGAGCGCATGGCCTATTTGGCCATACAAAACTATATTAACATGTTATTTTGTTAAGATGTTTTGTTAGATTTTTGGCGCAGGAAACGGAGGCTTAAGATATGAAACTAACTAGCGAACGCGGGCAAAACTTTTGTTTTAATAGACTTTAAATTACTAGCATACCTATAAGCTGCAACAGCAATTATTATAAAAGTCTTATTAGGTGACAGCTAACTATAAATTCGTCATTTCCGCCACCGTATGACTGATGAAATATGGAAGGAAGCTTGGATACTGCGAGCAGAGATCGAGGTAGCTCAAAGCGGCTGGTGTACTAAACCAGAAAGTAGCAGGTTCGATTCCTGCTCGCGGTCTAACTTTCTTCCCACATTTGTGACTTTTGTTTCGGTCTTGGGGTTCGAATACTCGTCTCGTTTTTAGAGACATTGCAAAATGGTTGGTGGACGCTATGCGTGACCCGAGGGCTGGCCTATTCTTTGGTCAAAGAATAAGCATTGCCATTCGTCTTCTGGGCACGCTGCCAATTGACAGCGATGAGGAGTACTTTGACACCTAAGTGCTCAGTTTTAGTATTTTAATTTTATATTTTAAATAATTAGGCAATGTACATGGTTAAGTTTAGTTTTAAAAAAAGTTACTTAAACACCAATGGTCATTTAATCTTCAAAACCACTTTAAAAGCTATGTATGTTGGCTTCTCGAAGAATAACTATTGTGCTGTTGGCTTTCGGCCCAGGTAGTTAAAAACGACAGGACAGCCACTAAGATTTCGGCATCCTCACTAAGAGAAAAAGGAGATTCCACCTAGAAAACAGGTTGTAAAACTTTTGTTTTTTATAGCTGCGACGTGGCTCGCCTGCCCAACTGTCACAGAAATTCTCATGAAAGGCGGTGTTCAGGGCTCCGCGAGCTCTCAAAGTGTAAAGTCATTAATTTTTTAAGAAACCTATCTAAATAATAATTTCACTGTTTTTTCTAAGGAGGCGCTGCGCGGGCGCCGGTGCGCGTCGCTGCGGTCTGCGGCGACGCCGGTGCGCGGGGCGGAGGACTCGGGGCGCAGCACCCCGTCCGCCGCGCACCGCGCATCCCCCTCGCCCGCCGACACCCCTGCTCCCAAGAAGTCCAACTGGGAGGTCATTGAACACTTCTCTTCGAGCCGAAGCAAGAAGAGTCCCACAGCTGTAAGTAGATAGTTATAATTTTTATTTAATGTATTTTCAGATTTTTGAGGGGCTCGTAGCTACACTACTGCGCAGATCAGTCGATCAGCGAGGTTAAGCTGCGGTTGCCGCGGTCAGTCCCTGGATGGGTGACCATTTCTTCGAACATCGAGATCCCTTCGTGCCTCGGATAGCACCTTAAGCAGTTGGTCCCGGTTGCCATACGAATACCTTTAACAGTCGTTACGGGAGTCAGCAACCCAAAAAGTCTGACAACCGGTCTAACCTTAGGATATCAGTATCTCCCAGTAATTGGGTGGCGGAGGTCAAATGGCAGTCACTCCGTATAAAATACAGTTACTCAGCCGCATCTGGCTAGACTGGGAGCCGACCCCAACGTAGTTGCGATACAGCGGCCAGGCAGAATGAATGAATGTATTTTCAGACTTCCACTGGCTTTTGATACTGTCAATGTTCCTCGACAGTGATGAAGTGAAACAAAAGATAGCTCTTGAAACAAAGAGGTACCTATGTCCTATACCCCTACGTTCCTGGAATGTAATTTCTATTAGTTTTCACTTTCCAATGGAGCAGTAGCTACACTTTTACGAATCACACACAGTTCACCAATCAAGTTTCAATGGTTCAGCTATTAGTGGTCCTGCAGGCTCTTGTAATACGGCGCGATTCTATCTCCGCTAATCGGACACAATCCAATCACAGGCCAATCCGTAGTGTTATGCAAATCAGCAGAATGACAACCGCGCATTACATTATCTACACGATCGCCGAACAGTGCAATAATACCGAATTAGGTTGCGTTACACCAAATCCAGTGATAGTCTAATGGATAAACGAATGAATTATATGAATTTGATTATCACTTGCGATAACGGTGAAGGAAAGCATCGTGAGGAAACCTGCGCATCTGAGAGAGCCTCATAAAGTTCTCGATGGCGTGTGTAGTCCGTCAACCCGCACTATGCCAGCATAGACTAAGGCCTACCCTTCTCATTCTGAGTAGAGGCCCGTGCCTAGTAGTGGGACAGTAATGGACTGGATTTATTAGTTATTTACACCATTAATTACATTGCGTGTTACATTAGTGTATTTATCCACGTTAACGTATTTCAATAATTTATTGATGTCTTTTTAATTAATATGGAAGATTGTAGTTAACAACGCAGTAGGTAGTAATTCTGAAAACGATTATAAGTAGCTGTCTCGCGGGAGTTACTGTTGACGTAGTAAACGTATGTAACGTCTGAACTAATTAGTCTTGTCATCCATGCGGCCCCATGCGGCCCCATGCGGCCCCAGGCGACGCCACTGGTTTCGCTTGTAAAAGCAAAGGAAATAATATTATCTCCAGAAATAACGAAATTACTTACCAACGTACTATTAAAACAAATACCTATGTAGCGACCGCTGTGCCGATACGAAACCTTACTTTTCTTTTTATCGAATTGGTAGATACATAAAAATATTTAATTAAATTTGACAATGCGCAGAGCCGTTATAATCACGTATAAATACGTTGGAAAATCGGCTTCTTTATCCTCAGTTAATTGGAAAGCGTCCGTTTGGGGCGAGCCGGAGCCGCGCGGGCACAGGCGCACCGCCGATCAGGGGTCTACCGCGTAACAATGGTAATGAACATCAGACTCTGGTTATAAACTTCAATATGATCCTCAGCAGTGATAGTGTAGCGGTTGATTCTGAGAAGAGGCCCGTGCCCAGCAGTGGGACAGTAATGGGCTGGATTTATTTATTTATTATGATCCTCAGAGACTAAGCTTCGAGCTACCTAGTAAAAAAATTACCCATCATGAAGTCCGGAATCCGGACTCCCAACTTCATGATCGGTACAAAAATTACAAGGTAGCTCAAAGTTTAGTCTCTCACGATCCTATTGAAATTTATTTCCAGAGTCGATGTTCATTACCATTTGCATTACGCGGTAGGCCCGCTGGTTCGTCCGTGGATGCCATCCGCTTCCCACCACCGCTAACGAAGGACGCGCGTAAAAACTCGGAAATGCCTACAATTGGACCTCAGAGCACACGGCTCTTACCGTTATTATCCCCTTAGTAGTCGTAAAAGAGTATTTTAAGTATTTTCCTGCACTTATAGTCTGTAATAGCACGATAGCTTTTTAATAGTCTGCAAGCATACGTGTATGTATTTTATTTGCTAGCTGTTATTCATAAATGAAGCTCGTTTTATGGTCGATCGATTACTAATTATGTTAAGTGAGGTATAAGTAATTTGTATAGGGTTCTTTCAAAGCGTGGTTGCCAATATAACATTGGTCTTTCGAACTCGAACTATCGGTATATTATAATGTATGTAGTTCTGCTATTTTTGTACATAATGTATTAAGGCCCCCTCTACATAGCATTGTTGATAAGATTAATATGCTTGGACTTCATCCCTTTCTGGGTCAGACACACAATCAAAGGGAATCGAATAAGAATGTATGATATATGCCCAGCGAGATTGAAAATTATACATGGAGTAACATTAACCGCGCATTCAATTTTTCCCGCAAAATGGAAGTTTTTTCTTACAGATCTCCGGACCTAAGTAAACAGTGAAAATATTACCTTCTGTTTGCATATGAAAACGTAGAAATACACTTCGCTATTCTTTTCTTATAAAAACAAGCTGCGAAGTCGTCCGGAGTCGTGCGGTGCCGTGCGGACGAATGTTGTTACAATAGTCGGGTTATTCCATCTTGAGAATCTTTGTGATGTTAAATGCTAACCGCGTCGAGTTTTTCTAGGCACTTGCGGTAAGTGGTTTTTCTACTAACCCGACTTTTATATTGTTGTCTTTGCGTTATTATTACAGTGCAGCGTAATGAGTATTATCGGTTCAAAGAGCTTCGCAGGCTTTGGTATTGGAGATAGTAATTACAGGAACAGATAATTTAAAAACGTTTGTGTTACAAAGACCTAAGGACTGGTATACACAAAGAATTTTAAGTCGAAGAACTTTATTCAAAAAGAATTACCTATGTCATTATGCATTTAGATTTTATTGCACTGTGATACATATGGGCTTAGGTGTGTACATGTCACTAACGGCGTCCAGTGATAATCTAATTTATATCGGCTACGTGAGACTATAAAAGCGTAACTGATAAAATACACTATAAATATACAGGGTGGTGCAATATTTTGGGGCATGAAGTGTGGCTGCTCTTTCTGTTTAGTAAGAGAATTCTGGTCTTAGTTAACACTTAGTGAATTTTGAAGATATTAAAAACGCCATTTAATACCTACTGAAAGTGAGGAAATTGCCATTTCTCAAAAATCTTAACCGGGGCTCAATCGACTCTATTTTCCAACAAAAATCTTTCCCTCAAACACTGACAAAATCTTAACATGCTTGATTCTAAAACCTGGCTAGCTGCGTGATTCGAAGTGACGCGACTTGGCTAGACAGTCCTGTTGTCGAAAATTGACAAATTTCATACGTTTTGAGGATTCAAGGCAATCTTTGAAGTTAGAATCAGCTCACACACTGACAGATTTTTAATTCCAGAGTATTTTGACGTTTCTAAACGTCAAAAACGTCAAAATGTTATCATTGTACTGCGAAAACAGAAAATACCATATAATTATAAGTAATAGGTACATACCTACGTAAGTATTCTTGGAAAATATTGACAGCGTGGGGAGCTATAAATATAGATTGTATTTTTGAGGATAAATACGAGGATATAAGAAGGATATCATTACAAATTTCGTGAGTTTTAAGGTCACTACTCACGCAAACGGATATCGATAAAACTCCTGAGCATCTCCACGAGTTTAATAAAAGAAAGTTGTTCCAAAGTTCATACAAATATGTAGATGTAATTCAACAAACGGGAAGTTTCCCCGTCCTGTTCGGATTGACGTGGATATCCGACGCCGATAAGCGCGGCGTGTATATTCGACGCCGATAAGCGACGACGTGTACATTCGTCGCGAGTTATCTGTGACGTGTATCTGACAAGGGTAGGTAGTACCTACCCTACTGTCTGTGTTTTGTTGTAGAGTCCATTTAGGGAGGGTAGTTGGACATTCGGGATAAAACAAAAATGAAATATTGATCAGATTTTTTAATGTATGAAGTTGTCGCGGTCTAAAAGTAAAGTAAGTAATTAAATTGTAAAACTATTAAAAAAATTGTAAAAAAAGTAAAAGTAAAAAATTTAACTATTGCCACATTTACTTCGTACATAACTCAAAGATTTTTACAATAGCACTTATTTCTAACCCTGGTTTTGACCTACAAAATACCTCTCCACATAGTAACACCAATGTCGGTGAAAAAACATCATTTATCACGTGGAATGAAAAAAGAAGGAATAGGTACCAATACCAAATAGGTACCGACTTGCAATTGGCTGAGTAAAAAGTAGGCGCTGGAGAGGACATCAAACATCCACTATTTGTGCTGCGGTACGAATAACATGCGTTTCATAAAGTCCGGGGTGGTTTGTTCTCAAACATTATAACTTCGTATACAGTCGACCCCAAAGGACACAGTGTAGAATTAATAGAAGGACAACTACAGGGAGTTAATTACTGAATTCACATTTCTCTGCGAACGACTGTTTCCTTTTCTTTTTTTTTACATTGCCTTTCACTAGGATTTCTCCTGTATCGAGGGTACAGTTTACAAACATACATGTCACATGCACACACAACCACAAAATGCACAAAATGTTCGATTAGCATGAAAGATGTTTGATTTTTTGTTTTTTTTTCGTTCAGTAACCAAACGCAGACATTTTGTGTTATTAATCTCAGCTAAGTCTCCACTCTTTAGCTAATGAGGTACTGGGGTCTGCATAGTTTGTTAAATAGTTCTTATCTAAGTGGCATTTTGGTTTGAGCATGGAGATAGTATTATATACCTTGAGTAAGCAGATTATAATTTTCTCTCTTGTAGTCTCTTTCGAGTTTCCTTACATTAACCCACTGATATGCTCCAGTCTACAACCGTTGTAGCCACAGAAAGCTATAATACCCTAACAAGACAAGTCGCTACGTGGGCTGCATCTCAACCCTTATCGGAATATTTTATTCTGTGGCGTGTCTTCCCCATATCTCGTTATCTCTTTAATGTAGGGTTTGATTTATTGCCTGACTTTATTTCGGAAGAATTATGTACATAACAAGCTTTTGTTATTGTGATCTTGTGTAAGTGTGGTGATGTGTTTCTGAAGAGAGATCTTTACTGCACTGCAAAGACGCCAAACAGGATTTTACCGTAAATTGAGCAGATATGTAGGTAGAATCTAGATAAATTACGACTAATTTCACATTACAATACAATACAATACAATACAACGACACACACACACACACACACACATTTATACGATCCAAGTGCTCGCCAACACCACTGCGTGTAAATCGACCATTAAACCAACGCGATCGAATGCAGAACAAACGACTCACCAGTTATACTAAATTGAGTGACTAAAACCCAAATTTTTGATGATATTATCTTCGGCTTCACATTTTCACTACAGATATAATTTTCTCTTTTTCCATTTTTCTGGTCTATGGCAATTTGAAGCTAATCTTTAAGATAGGAGTCCAGCTCATCACGCCATCTCCTTCTGAGCCTACCGCGTTGCCGTTTCCCGCTATTTTGACCCATTTTTGGGTTAGTTTTGCCCAAACCTCCTCCGGCATGCGGCAGATGTGACGAGCCCAATTCCATTTTAATTTCGCAGATGTGTTGCCAGCGTCCGGAATTTGTGCTTTGGAGCGTAGTATCGGGTTCCATGCGGTTTGTAAGCTTGACCCATACGAAGTAATGTTCCATTGCTAAATTGTTAATAAATAATAATTGCTCTTTGGCAGATCTCGAGTGCGGAATTTTGACGCAAAGTTAGCGACCACGTCTGTGCGCCATAGATTAGGCTGGGGAGAATGCACACGTCCCTGAGTTTTTGTTTTAGTGGTAAACGGGGGATTCCCTTCATTAAATGTTTCATCGACCAATAGCTCTTTCAGGCATTATGGTAGCGTCGAGTGTTTTTTATCTTGTTTTGCCTGGAAGGAGACTATTTGGCGGAGGTATTCATGAACATATTAAATCCACACCCCCAATTCCTATATTGCGCTTCGTCTTCATCATATTCATAATGAGTCCGACTTCGAGGCTTGCCTGGGCAATTCGAGCATTAAACTTAACTCCGCTGAAAGTTCTACTAATTAAAATAGACTGGAAATTTGCCCGCAGATCACCACGAGTAGAACCTAGCCACACATAAAACATTGACACCGAGCCCGTGTACCCGCGTATAAAACACCAAACTATAACATTCCAGTGGACAAAGGGCGCCGCCCTACCGCCCCACAGCTTCTGCCCAAAATTGGCACGTAGGTACATGCAGAAGGTCCGCTACCACAATCTTATACAAAATGTACTTATAACTGAAACATTATGAAACTATGTCATGAAAATATAGCTCGCCTAAAAACAAAAGTTACGCTGTTGCGTATACGCTGTGGTATAGGCCTTGGATCGACTGTTTTCGCATACAATTATATGATAATATTACGTTTTAGCTTTGTTTAAAAATGCTAATTGTGTAAATTTTGTTCTGTTTTTTTTTTGTAATATTGTGTAAATTCAGGTCAAATTTTAGCCGGGGCCGCTCCTGCGGCTGTGTCTCGTGGTGCTTCATTCAATAACATCCGAGGCATCCAGCCCGTAACGAAGTTTCGCTAGATTTTCGTGCATTGTCTGAAGTGGTCCTTCTGTGTATCTTTGTTTGGTGTCCACCGCTCATTACAACCGGAATGCAGACCTTTGTTTGACTCAAAGGCGTTCTGTGTAACATTAGTCGCTAATAATTCAACATCGCGCCTTGTATCGAGTGGGCACAGCAGACGGACCGTTGGGTACATAGAGTAAGTAAACTAGGCATTGTTCTCGGAAATAGGCTCGTAATGTTTTCATTACATTGTACTATGTTAGAGATTGACATTAGCACAAACTCACGACTATACATAAGTAATTTTCGTGTGAATGGTTTCAAATACATTATTGTGTTCGCAGTATATTAATATCTGTTACCTAAATTAATTTGAGCAAACATTGAACACGCGTTGACCTCTACATAATTAATAATTTAGGCAAACTAATTTATGTATCGGGTATTACCATCCGAAGGAAGGCTGTTTATATTAGCCTCAGAAAACATTGACGTAATTTAAATAGATTCTTAGAAATATACTCCGTATCAGATTCTAAATACAAAAGTTTCGATATTCAGTCTAACTTTGCCGTTGTGGTCAGCACCCGGGGTATAGAGACCATTGAAATATCTTCAAATATATAGAAAACATAATTTTTAATTTTTAATAGGATTGGGATTTGACTAAAGATGTTCTAAAACTTAATAGCAGTTACCCAAGACATTTCCTCAACTTTTCGATTAGCTTGATAGAAGCTAAAAACGTTATATCGGATTATCGGGCGCTTGTAAAAAGAGTCACATGAATACTCCATAGCAATTATAGGAACTATAAATAAGCCTTGAATTATCAAATAAATAGCACAATATTAATTTACATGATGTTATTTACTAATTTTATGATGATGATGATGATGTTAGCCTATATCATCCCACTGCTGAGCAAAGGCCTCCCCCCATGACTTCCAGGTCTTCCGGTCCAGAGCCAGTGTGGACCATTCTTTATTAGTTATATCTAGCTCGTCTCTCATTTACTAATTTATTAACTTTTAAATTATGAAATAATTTTCCTGCAGCTACATTAAAATTTGGATGGTTTTCCATTTGGATGGTACCATATAATAATCCTGTTAACGTAGGTAATTATATTGCATCGACAATGTGACTATGACCGCATAATACATATTTGATTTCTACGGAAAATAAGAGGCTATTAATAATTATTAATAATTAACTAGTGGTCGCCCAGTGGTCGAAATTCAACCGTAATTTTAGCTTTCAGCTCCATATAAACTTTAACTATGCTAAATCTCACAATTCTCCGTGCGCGTAATATGCTTAAAAAGAGACACAAAGTTTTGTCTTCACGTATTAAATACATAGATAATCCCTAACAATTGAATTTACATTTTTGAAATATTTTACAGACTGTTCGATATTATTTTAATAAGTAATAAATTGATAAAAATTTGCAACTTAGGTAATTATAATTATTTAATCAGGTTTAATTAACAAATGGACTAAGCTTCCTTCTGTACACTTTGTCATTTGAAAAGATTTCATAGATTATTCTCTGAACAGCAAAGCTTATGGTCTGATAACAGTTTCAAGTTAAACAGCTTAAGGTTAAAACAGTTAGCTTCTGACATTATGTTCGTTTAGAAATCTGATATGTTATGTAAAGGATCAATTCGTAAGATACACATAGAATCTAGTTTAGGAATAAAGCTCGTTTGTGACTAGAAGTACAACTGCATTTTTATCATAAGTATTTTTTTTTTCAAAATAATCTTGTTTAGCTAAAAGACACATAGAGGCGCGCACGCCTCGATTGCAACCAACAAAAATTACGATGGGTAAGACGTGGCCGACCGCAGGGGCACCACCTGGAAACAATAAATTGGCAGCAACTATCTAAGGTTCTTGGCAGCAACATTCTATAAATCAAATCACGTAATATTTTACCCATAGAAATAGTACGGTACTATGTATTATCTCTATGATTTTACCTGACCAATCACGTCATGTCTATAAAGTCATATTAATATGTCAAAGTTGCTTATTGAAACGCTCCCTGACGTGATTAGGTAATGAGACCCATAATGATAGACTAGTATGTCTATGATGAGACCCATTTCGTGGCTGTCATCTATGACGTCACTTGTCTAGTGGTCTATCGAAGGCCCAAGTTCAGCAGTCCAGTTGATAAAATTTATGTTGAGAAGTTAATCATAAACGTTTCTAACAACACCAAATTCATCAAAAATAATTACTTGATTGTAGCAATATTGGACATTCAAACGTTTTGACACAACACTAAATCGCCCCGGGGTTTAATGAAGTGTCATTTGCACGAGGGTAATTAGGGCCATATCACACTAGCTACTTTCTTCTGCAGAATCGCGCGATTTCGCGTTCGTTATTCAGTTTTTGTAAGCAAAAGACAGCCAACGAACACGAAAACGAGTGATTCTGACTTCTGTTACAAAAAGTACTGAGTGTGCTTATAGCCTTTACTATAGTTTTGGGAGCTGGGGACTAGTGTTGTGTTAGTTTGCGGGACGTTTAGGAATATGTGGGATGATCAAGAGTGTTGGGAGTCCTTTGGTCACCAGTCCTATGCTGTCCATTGCTTAAATATTACTTCTTTTATGACATGAACCAAGACGTTCTTAAAATAAATCAAATCATTTTGATTGTGTCGATCATGGGTAATAGGTACAATGTTACTTAATACTTTTAATAAGTGGAGATATTATTTTAGAATTACCTAATGCGAAAGTTCGATTTTTAGTCTAGCCCTGGTCTAGCACGGAACTAAAATGGTAATGAAAATTGACTCTGGTAATAAACTTGAATGCGATCGTGAGAGACTGAACTCTACCTTGTAAAAAAAATACTGATCAGGAAGATGGGAGTAAAAAATACAAGGTAGCTTGAATCTTAGTTTCTCACGATTGTATTGAAGTTTATTACCAGATTCGATGTTCATTACCATTTTAGTTATGCGTAGACCTATGTACAATCAATACAATACAATAATTAATACCTAAGTCTTTTGGGCTTCTTGCGTTGTACCTATCGAGACCGTACTCTCTGAGGCACGAAGCGAGCCCCACTAATCGCAGCGGGGCTCGTGGCTAAAGAGCTCAGCTCTATGCTATGGAAGCTTAGCAGGTATACCGTGTACCGGTACTTCCATAGCACTGTGCTCGATTGTGCGCGCGTACAATACGTGTCTAATTGTATTGCACGAGCACAGGCTGAGTTCTTCAATCGCACCACATTGTATTGGATCGATATTGTGTCAACGTTCTCCTATAAAGGATGATTTTTTATGTAGTGCGCATAATTTGTAAAGAAAGAAAAGAGACTGAATCACTCTACAAATTATGCGCACTACATGAAAATGTATCCTGTATAAGGTCATATTTTAATAATGCAAAATATTTTTAAGCTAGGCTCCGTGAATGGTATAGAATTCATTTCAAATATCAAATGAAAGCTGCAGTGGATTCATAAAATAATGTAGGCATTTTATTTTGTATTGTGTGTACAAACTGTCCGACAACATCCGGTGGACGTCCGGGACTTCTGTTTGATTACGAAACAGGAAATGGATATACAATGGAATTCCAATATTGTATGACGGATTAATGCATGCGAAGCGAATACTATACTATTTTCTCTTGGTTTTTCTGTTTACATAAATTGTAACTTTAGAATGGAATATTGCAAGAGAATCTGACATAGCGTACAACATTATTATTTTGTAAAAATGTAAAGAAAAAGACAGAAAGAAAGAAAAATAATATGATGTGGACCTCACGGCTGCACCATAGAGGTTCAGTTCAGAGTATGCCAGACATAGCCCGGCGCTGATACAGACTATGATGGGATTATTAAGCATAGTAAAGTCTTCATAGTAATAGTTTACATGGACTAATACTATGTAGGCAATATGCTGGTATTCGGTAAAACTGTGTATAGGTACTATGTGTTCTATTCACCCTCTGAAACGCATACACTCACCGCTTCAGAAGACACACCCGCAGGACAGAAACCTTTTCACATCTTCGTTGTATATTTTAGTTAGTCTTTTAGTTATTAGAATAAATACAAGAATCCCTACTCATTGAGTCTATTGAGTTTATTTTCTTTTTGGATCGTGTTTTTAATTTTTTACTTTTAATTTTTTGTCTTCATTTTTTACTTCTTTTTTTTATTTGTTTTTTTTTTTTTTACTTTTTATGTGTGTCGTAATTTGTGTAAAAAATACATCGTTTTTCTTTCTTTCTTTTTATTAGTAACTTATATCGATACTATTTTCTTTTGTACGTAGGCTTTCTAATATGTTTACCCAATTCCGAAGGCTAGAGGCCTTATGTGCTGAAACACAGGCTATAAACCTAGTTCGGCGGCGGATGCTAATATACAGACACAACTGTACAATATTGTTATGCTTGCCTATATACAGACACAACTGTACAATATTGTTATGCTTGCCTATATACAGACACAACTGTACAATATTGTTATGCTTGCTATAGGCAAGCATAACAATATTGTACAGTTGTGTCTGTATATTATAGGCAAGCATAACAATATTGTACAGTTGTGTCTGTATATTATAGGCAAGCATAACAATATTGTACAGTTGTGTCTGTATATAGGCAAGCATAACAATATTGTACAGTTGTGTCTGTATATAGGCAAGCATAACAATATTGTACAGTTGTGTCTGTATATAGGCAAGCATAACAATATTGTACAGTTGTGTCTGTATATAGGCAAGCATAACAATATTGTACAGTTGTGTCTGTATATAGGCAAGCATAACAATATTGTACAGTTGTGTCTGTATATTATAGGCAAGCATAACAATATTGTACAGTTGTGTCTGTATATTATAGGCAAGCATAACAATATTGTACAGTTGTGTCTGTATATTATAGGCAAGCATAACAATATTGTACAGTTGTGTCTGTATATTATAGGCAAGCATAACAATATTGTACAGTTGTGTCTGTATATTATAGGCAAGCATAACAATATTGTACAGTTGTGTCTGTATATTATAGGCAAGCATAACAATATTGTACAGTTGTGTCTGTATATTATAGGCAAGCATAACAATATTGTACAGTTGTGTCTGTATATTATAGGCAAGCATAACAATATTGTACAGTTGTGTCTGTATATAGGCAAGCATAACAATATTGTACAGTTGTGTCTGTATATAGGCAAGCATAACAATATTGTACAGTTGTGTCTGTATATAGGCAAGCATAACAATATTGTACAGTTGTGTCTGTATATAGGCAAGCATAACAATATTGTACAGTTGTGTCTGTATATAGGCAAGCATAACAATATTGTACAGTTGTGTCTGTATATAGGCAATCATAACAATATTGTACAGTTGTGTCTGTATATAGGCAAGCATAACAATATTGTACAGTTGTGTCTGTATATAGGCAAGCATAACATTATTGTACAGTTGTGTCTGTATATAGGCAAGCATAACATTATTGTACAGTTGTGTCTGTATATTAGCTTGCCTATAATATACAGACACAACTGTACAATATTGTTATGCTTGCCTATAATATACAGACACAACTGTACAATATTGTTATGCTTGCCTATAATATACAGACACAACTGTACAATATTGTTATGCTTGCCTATATACAGACACAACTGTACAATATTGTTATGCTTGCCTATAATATACAGACACAACTGTACAATATTGTTATGCTTGCCTATATACAGATACAACTGTACAATATTGTTATGCTTGCCTATAATTAGTAAAATAACAAATCGTGTAAACATGTTTTTGTTGGTCTAATAAAAATGTTATTATATTTATACAATACACTTTATTGCATTACATGTAATAGAAGAAAAGATACAATAATTAGAAAAAGCAATATATTTTATTATGCCCTTTATTTTTTTTTAGCTTATTTGTCATAGAGACTGACTGAGATAAAGGACCAAAATATAATGTCAAGAAATGACTTGGTATTAAGTTATGTTTGCCGCATCTGTATAGAAGGTATACAGAGAAGCGAAAATATTCTAAGTCTATGTATCAGAGTATTATTGTGTTAGTCTGTCGTGCCTGCCCGATGACTGCGGAGCTTTCTGATTCCTCCTCTGTAGCCCAAGCAATAACTGATGGTAAATATTTGATGATCCGCTCACTCTTTCAAAGCTTTGATACGGATCTGTTTGATGGCGAGTTTGGACTGACTAGTCAAGTTAGGCGGTAAGGCAAAGCCACCGTAAAATGACCAGGAAGATTATTATTGTTAATGAATATTTTTTATTAATTTATAGCAATTTAATCAATTACACGTTACAAACAATTACATTTTATTCGAAAGTAGATACCTATTGTACATACTTAAAAAAATAATTAAAAAAATAATTAAATGTATTTTGTTTTAATCCACGGTCTATAATACCGGCCGGCGCCATTACTACCCGTATGTCATTGCTACGTCACACGCGCCCTGGCCAATAAGCATGCAGCAGCTAATGCCACGTAACTAAACGTCTATATTCATCTTTTTCTAATAACAGACATGGCGTATGGTGGCTTTCATTTTCTTTCCCTTTCTTCGCGGTCTGTATAATTATGTAAATATGTACATACTGCTATGTGGCTATAGTAAAGTTTACACCATTTTGTAGTGCATTATTGTTGGTGTATGGCCCGTCTATTTGTAAAATGTCATTGCTTACAAAAAAATTTATCTATGAAAACTAAATTTAACTATATACAATATTGCCTGATTATCTAAAAAAAATAATTAAAATATAAAACTACACAAAATGAGCACTTAGGAGTCAAAAGTACTCCTCCTCATCGCTTACAATTGGTAGCGTGCCCAGAAGACTGGCAGCATTGCCACGTTGAATGGCAATGCTTATTCTTTGACCAAAGAATAGGCCAGCCCTCGGGTCACGCGTAGCGTCGACCAACCGTTTTGAAATGTATCTAATTTATTTATTACATAAGTTGAGAAAGGCTTGTAACTAAACAAAGCTACTTTTGCTTCGGGCAGTCCTTGGATGGGCGGCCATTCTTCACACATCGAGATATCTCCTTCGGGTCTAACCTTAGGGTGTCCGTGTCTCGTTGGTGGAGAAATGCTCATATACAGCCACATCTTACCAGATGCGATTAGAAGAGCATAGCAATTGACAAATAGTACCAAAATCTTCGAATTGTGATTTACGGTTAATTTCAATAGTAAGATTACTTTGGTCTGCCTGTAGCTTTAGACACTCGATAAATGCACAGTGCACAGTCAAACTGTTTAGATTATACGTGTAGAATCAACTTTATAATTTCGAATATACCTATAGGATTGGTCGGTATATAATAAATGAACAACTAAACTTAAATATGTACACAGCCTAATTATTATTAACTAGTGGTCGCCCAGTGGTCGAAATTCGACCATAATTTTAGCTTTCTTCACTCCTTCTCCATATAAACTTTAACTATGTCAAAACCACAAAACTCACATTCCTCAGTGCGCGCAATACGGTTAACAAGGGGTACAAAGTTTTCTCTTCACGTATTAATATATAGATTAATTAAATACAACATAAAATACGTGTTTAGTTGTGGCGTAATTATACCAATCTGTTTATTGATCGTAACATAAACACAGCTACAGATGTTTACTCAGTTTTCTAATTCACCCAGTGGCAGTGAAGGCAATCCGTGTTTTAATATTTTTAATGTAAATAATGCTGAGCAAGGGTTCCCTCCAATATTTGTTGGCAACTTTTTCCATTCCGGTATAATTCGGTTGATGAGCTTAGCGCAACTTGTTATAAATCCTTTTGCGTTTGGTTCAGGTTCATAATAAACAGCGATTCGAGTTCTGAAAGCTATCAAGATGTCGTCAACGTAATTTTACGGATGTATTTCCTGGCGCATTAGGCAGAGTCCAACCTATTGTCACTTGAGGAGTGTCATTATAAAAACACTTATTTCCACTATAATAGTTTTTTTTTTTAGAAAATGTAAATTATAAATTATTTTAGTTGTGTTTCATAATTTCTGTGTAATTATGATATGGAGATAAGCCGATTTGTTTTATAAAAATTAAAAGTCAAATTAGTGCAGGAAATATGAAATGTGTTTCTGTAACTCATTTTGCATGGAGGTGCACCAACGAATGCTAAGAATTACCAATCAAAAATCACTTTGTTCGTTATGTAGAAGTGCTTTTGAAATGAATCTCCTCACTTATTGCCACATTCTCAAACTCTGGCCTGTTACTTAGAATTTCTGAACAGAAAATCTCATAACACTGGCTGCTTACTTGCTCCCCTACGTAAATATCCATGATCACTGTTTAGATAAAAAAAATAATGGTGCTCTCTTTTGATTGGAGCTATTGGTTTTGATCCTAGGTACTACAGAACTGATCAATAATGTTATGAACCCACAGTTCTGAAATTGTATTTCCACTAATTTCCATTTTGATTAGACCGTAACTCCTACTATTACAATAGACCTTGTTGACCATTCTGCCAGGAGTTGGTGGCCCTATACCTACCGTCCCACAGTCAGTAGAGAACCTTCTAACGGTTATGACAACAAACAACCCAACAGTTGGTACAGAAACTGAACACAAAGCTAGTAATAACAAAAACAAGAGGGAGCGAGGAAATACTTGGTTTGCGGCATCATTGCGCGATAGGTTTCAAACAGAATAATATATTTGGGATAAATAAAACAATGAACACCGCCCACTCCGAAATTTCCTACAAACATTGGAAATAAAGTACCACAGAGGTACCTGACTGTAGGACTACTAAAACAGCGAGTTGAAAAAGTACAACATATGTTTTATATAGGATATAATTTTCTTATTTTAGCTTAGCTTAGCTTTAAACTATTATAGCAAGTAGCCCTAGCTTTCTAGAGAAAAAATACTCTCTTACCTATTCTACTGCTTCCGCATTATATTATACAGGGTGCCACAGGTGTTGTCACATTAAATGGAACCACGTATTTAGTATCACGATCTGTGACCGTACACAAAAATACAATCAAATCCAATCAGTAGTTTAGCCACAGGAACTAATTAAAAATTTTATATACACACATCACAATCTTTAGGCAAAGTTTGAAAAGTCTCCAACGTATTCTAACCATTAAATCTAACTACCTATTTTATTTACACGTGTAGAACAGATAAATATGACTTAAATTTCTACTTCGATGTCCCTTCACCTAGACGAATGATAGGTGAGTGAAATTTATTGCAAAAAATACTTGCAAAAAAATTGCAGATTTTTTGTGTACGGCTTCAGAACATGTTAGCAAATATCTGCGAAACTCTGTATTTTGGTTCTCTCACCCCTATCAGCGAATCTTATCTATACAATAATATCCATATCTCATATATATTATCTGCCCACCCGCGACTAATAGACATTCAATAGACTTTCATAGACCCTTGTACTTGTATCAAAGGTAGCGACGTTACATCACATGTAACCTATTCAATGACTCCTCATATCGTCGTATACCAAGCCTGATGAAAGGCATTCCATCCAATCACAATGAACAAGATGAATTGGAACATACATAATAATAATATTCGTAAACGTGACTTATATCTTGATAAATCGTGACGTCATTACATAAACGCCGGCGTCGAATACACCGATATTACATAATATCTCGTTCTATTACACTTTATAAAACATGTAGAGATCGTCCTCATATTCCTTGTAGTCAGAGGGCCGAGCACAAGCTAATATTCTTGGCCGAGCACGAATGTTTTGACGTATGGTAACGTAAACCGCAAATTTTGATTATAAAATACGATGAATCTATCGCATTTTTGTTCAATTTTATGCAACAAACACACTTGTTTCATGTAAATGAAAAAATATTGCATGAATTTCCAAAAAAATATCATTAATTAAACGTGTATTTTTAGTTCTTTTGGTTACGTTTACGTTACGATACGTCAAAACGTTCGTGCTCGGCCCACAGTTATAAAAAGCTCGAAATCACTGGAATAAGTATTGTACAACATTGTTCGTACGTTTTAAATCCCATTATACTAAGAGCTGATTTACCAATCGAAAGTTTTTTTTAAATTTATTTATTTAGACATACCTATACCTACTGTTACATTTACGGGTAACTTTATAGCTTTATCACTTTATCCGAGGAAATAAATTTGAATTTTTGACAGCTTTCCTATACAAAATCTGTCATACGAGTATGTCTAATTTTTTCGCTGGGTTCTGACGATTGATAAATCTGCCCATAAATAATAGAATTGAATATTTAATTGTTTGGATAAATCTATGGACCTCTGGAACTAAATGACATAACCAGCCCGGCCAGGTTCGTTTATCTACTATATTCTTCTTTTTTCGTACCTCAGCTTGGTTAAGTTTGGCCACAGTCAGTGAAATTCCCTCAGTTACGCTCAATTTCTGTCCGGCCTTTGAAGTTGTTCACGACTGACATAACAGTCCTAACAGATGTAGCCAGGATGAAAGCATGATAAAAAAAATCATAAATCCCGACTGCCAAAACACGGCGTTCGTTACGTCCTAGATGCTTCCGACTGCATGTTATAATTCGTAAAGGATATTCGTTTTTCTTTTCATCTTGTTTCCAGGTTTTCAGTTCGTGTTTTTGCAGTCGGATTTTTAACTATCTGTGTTATTTTAAACTTTTTAGTTTTATCCTTTATTCATTAATAAACATATTTTTTATATTTTTAAATGCATATTATAAAACTTAATAAAACATACATTTAAAATCATAAAAAATAGGAACCAACCGGCATCGGGAACAGGGTCTAAGCTAACGGTGGCTAGGGCTCCTAGAGAGGAACCTCCTCACAATGCGTGCCGTGTCGAGGAGTACCGCCTTCTGTATCAAGCCCTTGATCCAACCCCCAACGAGAGCCTCATAAGATGTTGGTCGAGGCTCTTGGCTATTAAGCCATTGGTCGTTAGTTTTATTATTGTTATGTTATTCTAGTGTATAATATATGATATACATATATATTTTTGAAATCGTCTCTTTGAGCTCTTCGACACCCCACATGACATTACAGGAATTTTTTTTTTTTACTCCTACACTTCATTTGCTCTGAAATCCGCCATGTTGCTTTTTCTAAATCCATATACCTAGCCAATGTCACTCGGGCTTTTAAGGCGAATCTAAGGGCAACTCATTCATTTATTATCGGTTCACTCGTTTACCCTCTAGGAAGGAACGTAGACACAGTCATACATAATTATGTACACTATGTATGTAGATACATACCAACCAAAAACAGTGAACCTTCTTTTGGGCTTCGCCGGGTAAAAAATATATCTAAGTCTTGGTGGGCTTAGTGGCCTAATTGTAACAAGGCCGCAGACCGCTGTGCCCGTTCATTTGGATCTCCCACATTATCTGTTCTTCTTGCAAATAACCGACGGATACAGAATTGTATGGTTCACAAAAAAAGCTACGAATTGCGAAACATTACCACGTCAGCTCTTTTTAGGGTTATTTATTGTTAATTACCCTATTGTATTTATTATTTCGGTTGAATAAATTTTTGTTAACTTTCAAAAAACGTTCTTATGTTAATATTGATATCGCAAAAGGGTGGGTCGACACTTTTTATTTGTAGACATAAGGTTAGAGGCTTGTGTTGTTGTGGCTTGTGTTCCGTTATTTTTCCTGGCTGTTCCCACCCTTAACCCAAACATAACGACGCTTACACATAGCCGTTATGGTGGGTCAAATATGTAGTCCACCCCACTGTTACACGTTTTAAGGTTGTATCTGGTTTGGTCCAGATAATTCCGAGCACGAAAAAGGGAGGTTATAAGTTTGTAGTGTGTACCTGTGTATCTGTGTCATCTGTCTGTGACATTGTAGCTCAAAAATGGATGGATCGATTTCATTGCAGTTTTTTTAATTGAAAGCTAGTTTAATCGGGTATCATCTTAGCTATATTTCATTAAAATTTGTTCAGCCGTTCAAAAGTTACAGCTCTTTTTCTAGGTGGAGTCGGGGGTTTGGTTAGGTTATTAAATTATTACACTTAGATAATAACTTAAAGGCCCTCCACCTTGCACTGCGAGCTTGTATAATAAGATAGAACGAGCTTCAGCATTCTGTTGCACAAATGAGTATTAAATGTTTGTTCGTGATTCAAGATAATTAGTGCGGGCCTGTCGCTCGGTACACTCCGCTGGACATGGCGGTATAATGCGCAGCCTGACAAACATTACCCACGCGATGCCGCCACCAATTGCTCATTACTACAGAATTTTTTTCTCGGTCGAATATACCTGCCTACGTTAGCATTTCAAGACCTCCATTCTTTGACATCTCATAGTTTGACTGCCTCTGAGTTTTAGAATTTATGTGCGAATCGCAATTGATTAACAATAGGAAATGATCGAAAGGCTTATGCTGAGATGGGGGCCATTTTATGTCTCGTTCAGGTTACTTTGACTATTGTTTTTCTTTTGTTATTTCTTATGTTTTATTTTTGTACCTTTGTACTTTTATTCGTTCCTGGTGAGTCCAGAATAAAAATATTTTCTCTCTTTTCTTTTCTTTTAAAGGAAAAGAAACCTGCATAACCAAGAGGACGTCATAAAGGCTTCGATGGTGTTGTGTATTTCGCCAACCCGTACCAGGCCAGCGTGATAGACTAAAGACTAACCCTTCTCATTCTGAGAATAGGTCCGTGCCCAGCAGTGGAACAGTAATGCTGGATTTATTATTTAGTTTGACTGTTCGCAGCGCGACTGCTGGTTTCGAGTTCGATGGCCAGGCTAGATAGAATGTTATTGAGTTTTTCTATTACGAAATTCTCAGTAACAGCTCGGAGTTTGTAATTGTGGCCGGTAGATGGCGACAGGTTTGCCTCTTATTTTGCATCGGGGAAAGGTACCCACACCTCCGCCTAACCCGTGGGGGATATAGACGTAATCTTATGTTAATTCTGGTTTGTGTTGGGTTCGGTTTCCATTATACAGCCCAAGTTTTGAGTCTCATACTCTCAATCATTTCGCGCCTGTGTATTGTTCACCTTTAGCGCAAATCTTAATGATGTTTGGATCATAGCTAATTATACAGGATGTATTTTTATGTAGTGCGCAAAATTTGCAGAATTATTTAGATATCCGTGGTATGGACACTGAATAAATCTGAAAATGATGATTTTTTTTCCAAATGCTACCGCAGTACTAAAATTCACAACAAAACAAAACGGAAATTCGACTTAGTATGGGGGACCCATACTAAGTCGAATTTCCGTTTTGTTTTAAAGTGTATCCTAATACTGCGGTTGCATTTAGGAACAGAGACTGAATCACTTTACAAATTATGCGCACTACATAAATATCCTGTATGTAACACACAATTTTAAGGAACTTGCAAATACATCATGTTCTCGCTAAGTTTAAATTAAAACATTCAACTACAACTTTACTAGTAACTCCATCCCGTTTGCACTTAAAATATTTTAGCAACTACCTGAAAACTTTCGGATTCTAACTCCTCCTTCTCCTGCAAGCAAGGTTCGTGATACACAAGTCACTTATTTAACAAGACGTCTGTACCTGCGAGACTTTCGCAAAACTCGGCGCGGTACAGACGCGAGACGCGGTAGTACGGTACTAAGTTTTAAGTCCCGCGACCAAGAGATACCTTCTCATTAAGAGATGTTACTTGACTCGCTAACGATCTGGTTGCCGGTATACCGAAGTTCTTAGAAGAAACTTTAGTCGTCAAATGTACAAGGAATTTCAAAATCGATTAATTAAAAGTAGCAAGTGATATTAATGCAGGAGCGAGTTTAAAAATATTTTTTGATCATAGTCGAGGTCACCCTTAGAAGACAGTTCAATATAAAAAAATGGCATGACAATCAGCAGGTCCGTCCCATTAGGGCCAATCCACACTCGGTAATTTTAGTAGCCAAATCGTGCGTTTTCGCGTTCGTTACCTATTCATTTTTTTTTTGTAAGCAAAATGCAGCCTACGTACGCGAATACGCGCGATTCTGCTGCTAAATGCATCGAATGTGAACGACCGCTTAGGTTTGTCTTCCGCGGCTGAATCGGCAAACATACATTCATTTCTTTTACTCATTTGGAGGGCTCCAAATGAGTAGGTAATGGGTAGGTTATTATATAGATAAAAACAAAAACCCCACACGCAGTATCTCTGTCTCGTTAGTATCAACATGAGACTTCCACGGACCTACATCGTGATTAAAGTCTAGAAGTAGTTCGGTGGCAGACAATCAAGTGAAACCCTCGATGTTTAAAACTGTTTCAACTCGGGACTGTATTTCTACGGTTTTATTTGTTTATTAGCTGACCGGTACTTCGTACCGCCAATAAGACAACTGTGCACGCTTGCCTTCCATGCAGGACGGTCTGAGTTCGAACCCGGCCTGCACCTCTGACTTAGAATTTATGTGCGGATCGCAATTTGATTATCATGAAAACAAGAGAGGAAACCTGCACACCTGAGAGGGCGTCATAAAGTTCTCGATGGTGTGTGTAGTCCGCCAACCCGCAGTAAGCTAGCGTGGTGGACTCAGGCCTAACCCTTCTTATTCTGGGAAGAGGCCCGTGCCCAGTGATGGGACAGTAATGGGCACATACCAAAGAATTGGGTTACTTAAATTCTAGGCTTCCTTCAGTTTTTCTTTTTCTGCTTCTTTTGTCTTTTCCGAACCATTGTCTGACAGTAAAGTTATCAAGTCCAACTTGGTCCTACATTAGACTGTGTTGCATGTACTTTGCAACTTTCTAGGAGATTTTTAATTTCTTTAAAAAAAAATTGGAATCAAAAATTACCTTGTGTTTTAGATATTCCTTCATCAACATTCTTCGTGTCCATGTACAGTCGGCCAAAAAAGTGGTCTATCAATTTTAACAGAACTTTCTATCAAATGAAAAAATTACTAAAGTTGAAACTTCATTATTTTGAAAAGAGAATAGACCTTTTTGATTTATGGCGTGCAAACAATTTGCAACCTATTGAACAATTCCTTGGCTAACTGTACCAAGGTAGGTACCTCCGTTTCACTTCTATATCTGACATAATTCGGGTGGTGACCTTTATTAAGGGGCAAGTGTAGGGGATGGAATGCTGACGTCACTCGGCATGCCACCTACGTCATCGCCGTACCCTCCTGTCATGTTAACATGAGATTCTAAGTAACCTGGCTTCCTAGCTTGGCAGGCCCGACTTAAATACAAGCATCATTATGTTATACCTTACCTGAGGCAGTTACACTTCGAAATTTACTTTGAAGATGAAATACTTTCGTGTGCCATCTCGGTTCTACTCAGAAATGATCACATAGGTGAGTGGTCGTCACACAGTATAACGTATAACAGTATAGCAATTATATTATAACTACACTTATATTATATTGACACGCTATTACGAACGATGCAGTGACGTCATGTCACGTGACTGTGTTTTAGCGCGGACATTTGAAAGTCATGTTTTTAGTTTTGATATTTTTTATTAAAGCAGCAATCAGACAGAGGCCAGCCTAAAGTCCTGTGTCTCGCATAAATCAGTGTGTTACTAACCCAGAGGTAATTTGTCAACGAATTTGTTTTAAAGTCGACAGCCGTAGGGACGAGGCCCCAATTAATCGATCACAATTAAATCGAACCCAAACTTTAAGACAATTTAAGGCTGTAGTGATGAATCGACTACGAATTCATCAATATTGACGCAGAACACATATATATAACAATCTATATACCTAATCAATATCTTTCCCTGAATCCAATTTACATAGAGCAAAATTAACAAGGGTGTCAACTACAACTTGAGCTGTATAATGTTTCTAGCTGATACAAATTAAAGCTCAACTTATAACGGTGGCTCCTAAGACCGACCAAGCGTATGGCAATATTCCAGATATCGTCGTGCCCTTACCTTTCATAGCAATTACATGCCTCTGAATGACCTCAAACAAAAAACATTACAAAGACCGCTCAGGTGTAATTTAGGGGCAGCCCTGGCTCCGTTGCTGGTGGCAAAGCTGGCAATAAATTTATGTTACGTGAAAAAATATGAAGAAAATATCTCGATATTTACGGTTTATGCGGGCTAAGCTTTCTCCGGTAAATGATAGTATAGTGATAAATCTCATATAGACTAATCAATGCAAGCTCTCAGTATGTGACTTACTGTTACTGTTAGCGCGCATCATCCCACTGCTGGGCAAAGGCCCCAAGATTTCCAGGCTTTTCGTTATAGTCAGTATGTGACTTATAAATAAATAAATAAAAACTATAGTTAGTAATCAAATTAAACAATGTAATCTAGACGAATTTAAGAGCGTTTAAAACTTAAGACTTTTAAGGCAACAATACGAGTACCAATGAACGGTGAAACGAATAGGATCAAATAGTCCAATCTTTATTCTTATTATCATGTCTACAACATGTTAAGACTCTTATAAAAAATCTCTTGCCGTGGTGAAGAGGTAAACCAGTCTACTCTCCTATAGCCCAATATAGTATATTTGAATTCATTGTTGGAAATAAAAAAATAAATAATTAAATTATCACCTTAATCAGCCCATTTTATTGTAACAAGTGTGTCATCGGCTAGGAGGTGCTTAAGCCTTGACTTTTTTAAATAGGTAGGTATCTAGTTTATGTTTAAATGAATTTAGATAGAGTATATCAATGTGTTGAGTGTTTAAACAATTTTTTTTAAAAAAAATGCCATTTTCAGTGTGCTTAAATTTTAAATTGTATACAATCTCTATATGTGAAGACTTGTCATTGGCTTTCTGTTGATAAAAATTGCGTTATTTTAGGTTTATGTAGCTGTAAGTCTTCCATGTTTTTATAAATAAATAAATTAATTAATTAAAAACCAAAATCCAGCCAACCCTGCAACAGATTTTCAAGTTACTCCAAGTTACTGATAACTTTGTTAATGAATATTTCATGTCCAGTGTCCCTGCTGTCTTTTCGGTATGCTAATCGTAGCTTTGATGCGACTGTCGCCAGGTTATAACCTCCCTGTTATAACTTCAAGACAAAAGTAGTAGAAGTATAATGTTTTTGTAAGTTTGGGTTTACGATTATGGAAGTTGGTGAAAACATTCGAATGTCTCATTGACTGCGAGTCCTTACTCGCGATCTAGGGCTTGGCAATAGGTGTGTTTCCTATTTGTCACATGGGACATAAGACTAAAAATTCCAGAATCTATATATTAATACGTGAAGAGAAAACTTTGTACCCCTTTTTAAGCATATTGCGCGCGCGGGCGAGTATGAGATTTGGCATAGTTAAGTTTACAACATGGAGAAGGAGTGCAGAAACCTAAATTCATAAGTAATATGTAAATACATATTAAATAACAAAATAGGTAAAGTAGGTAAATACATATAATTCTACCAGTATATCTAAACCGGGTTGCAAAAGTGATTATAATTACGTTACGCTATAATGACGTAAGCAGCACAACTTTAGAACTCGGATACTACGATATTTGAAAATTCACAACATTCCGAATAATGCTTGTTTGCTAGAAACGATCCTGTAATCTCGCAGTTTTGGCTATGAAATGAAATGAAATGAAATCTTTTATGAAATGAAATCGTTTATTACCAGATTTTTACATCCAATAGAGCAATACAACAACTATTATTAAAATGAAAATTACAATACAATATGATAAATATGAAATAACTGTAATATATAAGTATAACAATGGATAAATAAACAATATAGATAGGTATTTACTGCGACGATTTAGGTAATCGGCGTGCTATAAAGGTGGCAGCAGTACCAGGCGCACAGAGGGACGCGGGAGTTTGTATAAGTTGCAGAATTGTCAGAACTTAGCAGGACAATGTTAGGTAGTATTGATGGCTTCCTATTCCGTAGGACCGTATTGCTTACCTACGAACTTTATTAACATCCAAAAGCAGTACCTACATAATTTGAAATTTATATAAGTTTTACTAAATTTAAAAAAATCATAGTAATATTATTCAGTATCGCGAGTAGACTTGTACAGATTCTGAAATCTTAGATAGAGGTATCATACGATACTATATTTAGGTATATCGAATCTATTGACCGACTTCATATCAAGGCGACCACGGATAACAAAGATCTATTGTGAGCAGGTACTGTATGACTGCGACAACTATGATGATGACAGCTTTATGTCGGTCCATATGTTATGTAAGGTGGACCACAGTGGTATATCGTCACCCGCGCTCAATTCCAGACTACTGTAAATAGCAAATAAAAATATTTAAATTACAAAGCGTACCTATTCCTGGTCTTTCTCTACCTAGGACACGGGTCTCAAATGCCATCCTCGGTCTTAAGACGCTATACGTCAGGCTCCCGCGGCGCCGCGCTCTGCCGCTCACTACTAATAAGTTCATTAAATTGCAACACTGACTTATGACGTCACTCCATCACTTGTGCTCTGAGCTTCATTTATTGTGGCACTGTGCCACTGGTACCTAGAAAAACGAGTTATGTGAAACTAGGAAGCTTAACAAAGTACACAAACCTGTCGTTTACCGCATATTATGAATAATAGGTACCCTTGTGTTTCAGCAGTGGAGAGTTGCCAGACTTCGCGGATTAGGTATTTGTTGTTTATAATTTGTTGAGAACGAAGGTAGTACTGGGGAGGCATACAAAAAAAAATCTCCCCCTTGTTCGGAACACGACAGTAGGTAATAGAATGCTGGACAGTTTTTTTATAATATTATTCTTTAATTGATAGCGTGGTTTTTAACATAAATTAGGTGTTTTATGTATACTAGTGGTCGCCCTGTATGCAATATGCTTAAAAAGGGGTACAGTACGTATTAATATATAGATGACTAGCTTCCGCCAGCGGCTTCGCCCGCGTGATATCTTTATAAATTATAGCCTATGTTACTCACTAATAATGTAACATTCTGCTGGTGAAAGAATTTTTAAAATCGGTCCAGTAGTATTTGTATTTATCCATTACAAACAAACATACAAAAAATCTAATCTTTTCTCTTTATAATATTAGTTTAGATATTTATTATTTTCAATGAGAATTTCAAACGTTTTAACAAATAACTAGGACCACGCGCTGTACTTGAGTATCGAATTGGCACGAATGAAAATTATTATTTATGTACTTATTGTATAGCGGATTTTTATAATGTTTCTTGAATTAATTTGTTTGTTTCCTCGCAAATTAGAGACAAGTGCTATACAAGACTCGGCGGAAATAGTAATTAACAAGGCAATTCAGTTAAAAAGGACTTCGGAAGTCCTCGACTTCGCCTCGTCCTTCCAATATAACTCGGCCGTCAATTGGTTTATTTCAGGCCTGGACAGTAATGTACTACCTATTATTCCGTGGCCATAAATGCCTGGAACCGCTTGTGTTAACACCAATTTATAAATTCGTATGGCAGTTTCAGTTTATGCATACATAGAAATGATATTGAAGAGATCTGTAGATGCTAGTGATTCAGTGTCCGTTCCCAGATGCAACCGCAGTACCAAAATTCACTCCAAAACAAAATAAAAAATTGATTTTGTATGGCTTGCGCTAGTAAATTATGCGTATCCCCCATACTAAGTCGAATTTTCATTTTATTTTAAAGTGTATCCCAAATTCCCAATACTGCGGTTGCATTTAGGAACAGAGACTGACTCTACAAATTATGCAAAATATCCTGTATTGAAAACTGAGTTTAAACAAATAAGTATCTAATTCCTTTAATACCTCCGATTCTGTGAACCTACTCATATTTTGTCAATTAAACTTCGTACTATTAACGAAACAACCCACAACAAGAACTGTGAACTCACTGTTCTTAGAGATACGATGCCAAACAAGTTCTACAACTTACACGACAGAACGCAGACAAAGGCGTCACACTAACAATACCCTATTTCTCTGAGACTCAGTCGAGGAACTGTATTGATAGAATTGTAGTCTATATTGGATATAATTAACATGTAGAATTCTTTTTCTTTTTCTTTTTTTAATTCATTGCTCTTCTCGTGTTCTCTTGTGTCGTGGGTACCGTTTACAGACATATCTACATCTCACATGGGCACACGCACTCTGACCCATAGATATCCGTGTCCTGACCTGAAACAACATTATCTGTACGCCACACAAATAATATGTGTTCCGTGCGGGCATCAAATCGCTGCTACAAGGGCTTACGAACTACAGACATTTTTGATATTTTCTCTTTTATTGATCAAGATCGTATTGGTGATCGATTGAACTTGCCTGCATTGAAATGTAAATCTAAAAATTAAATAGTAAAAAATAACATTTGCACGTCGCAATGCGGTGAAATGTATTTGGGTCTTTAATAAGTTACTATACCATCTATTATATTATTAAATAAATCTATTTTATTCTAATAACTTAGCCACTCCGCCAATTTTGCACAAATCTGAAATCGTGCAATATATACCAGGACCAAAGGAACCTACTCAGTCCAGCTTCGAATACTCACACTGGAACCACACATTACTCATAGTTACTAACTAAGTTGTACTACACATGCAATTGGTCCTCAAAGCATATTGCAAAACTCCAACTATTTCCTTTAAGTAACGAGTTTGGACCGAGAAGTGGAATAGAAATGTTTAGATGCAACATCTGAGTGCCGACTCATGTAGGGTCAATAATATAATCTATGCATAGACTTATTAACTATGTAGGGGAACCCTACTTATTATTTCTATGAATCTATGAATGAAGTCGTACTGAAAAGTTGAACTTTCGGATCGTAATAAGTCACCTTAACTGCAATTTGGACTTAAAGTTAAACCTATGGTCTTATCTTACGAAGTTCTACGGTAAAAATAACAACATTATTTTCCTCAACTGTGTACCCAAAATTACAAAAATAAGTTAGGTTTTTAAAATAAAAATTTTAGTTAAAAAGCCATAGTTGAAGTCGTCGTCGATCGTTAAAGAATTGTCTATAGGAACCTTGCTTGTGGAGCCTCTGATAAAAACCCTTAAAAAATTAACAATAATAAATGAATATTATCATTACTTGTGTCAGTAATTAGGTATGCGGCCTTGACCGTGCACTGAGCACCAACTTATCGGCTCAGCCGGACGTGTGCGGTCTACCGTCCTGTAAGCTGGGCCTTCCTATTAGTCATTTGATACTTACATGTTTAGATAACGTAACATAAGTCTAGACTAGTGGAGAGGAAAACCATTCGCTTTCGGCCCAGACGACTGACTGGATGAATAAGTGACATAGATTAGTTCAATAATCTCATTTCAAAATAAAATGATATAGAAGCTGAGGGATATCAGGTTCGAATCCGGTGTCAGAATTATAACGGTTCGTATTAATTGTTGCATTCAAAAATAAAATCCGTGCGCCCTTCCTCTTCGTGGACCAAGTCGCGGACACAGCTAGTTTTTTAATTATAAAGCTATCAAATACAAGCACACCATTTCTACGCATAAAAAACTGTTCTACCAAGGTCCAATCGTCGAGTGGGTTGCGCTTACGATTGCTTTTTTGTTGGTAAAATTCAATTTTGCATTCGTCGAACTCTGGCAAACACTGTTTGGTGCCGGAACACGTCCTTCGCTGGCCTGTATTTGTAGATACAATTGAAAACGTGTTTTATTTTAATGAAAGGGAAAATAGATTATTCAAGTAAGATATATTATATAAGGTTAAGGCAACTTAGATTATTTCATACGAAAGGTGGTTTAAACCATAGTTTAATCGCAACATGTTTTAATTATCTTTTCAAGATACGGACAGTTTTGGACCTTGTTTTGGACCAAACTTGACAGAATGACCACAGATAATTTTATTTGAAGCCTTACTTCGTGGTGATCTATCATGTCGAATGTCAAGGATAATATAGAAGAACATGACAGTCACACGACCATCTGACAGTGGCAAGTCAGAAAAACAGAAGGTTGTTTTTAGACAAAATATAGTCGTGTATTAGGACTGCAGTGATTATAACAACATAGTCATAAGTGCGACCACGAAATTGAATATATCCTAAGATAGGGAAAATTTAATCCGACTTGTTTCGCGAAGTGTTTTCCTTGCTGTGACCTTAGATTATAGAACGAAAGTGACTATATACTGTCTGTGACAATGAGTAGGTAATGTTAGGCCTCAAGTTAGTTGCGTGGTATGTTTTGTACATGTGTTGTGGTCTGTTTGCAATGAACCTGGTGTTCAGCGCCCTAGCCCTGACCGCATGCTGCTGGGTCCTACGATCTGTGAGCAGGAACAATGGAACACTGTGATCTTCCTAGGACGGGTAAAGGAACTTCTTAGTGATCAAATAAAATGTACTATATCTAGTTGTAGAGTCGATCTTATTCGTTAGCTGAAAAACAAATCTATCGACTTAGCCCATCGCAGTCCACTGCTCGACATAGGTCTCTTCTGCTCTTGTGTTTCATTGCATTTCAAGCGCAATAGCGGGACATTACGCTCAATATTGGAGTTGCCTGGAAGTCCGCCTTGCAGAATATCATAGCCAAATAACACTGCTCCTTTGCAGTATTGAGTTCCTAACGTCGAGCAAGGTCGTCAGTGCTCCTTGGGGAAGTAGCCTGTTGGTTGTAGGAGGACGCCGACGACGGTTGTAGTAGGGTCGGCAACGCGTTTGTGATGCCCCAGGTGTTGCGAGCGTCCATAGGCTACGATAACTGCTTACTATCAGGCGGGCCGTGTGATTGTTTGCCACCTAAGGAGTAATATAAAAATATCACCTATGTGTAACACACAAAATTATTATTAGAATAGATCTTTATTTCATGTAAACCAGATACAGGCACTTATGAAATGTCGAGACTCTAGGTGCACGGTTCCAAATAGTAGGTCCTATGGAGAAGAACCGGAAATTAACTCCATGGAAACTCTTTTAAAATAATCGATTACAATCTTGATCAGTACTCGTATGTTGTGGTAAGAGCTGCGAGAATAATGTAATTTAATGTGAATAAAAAATAAGAACGGGGTAATACTGATTTGCTTTTGAATAAGAGTAGTAGGTATATGTCCCGGAATGAAACAAGATTTGAGACATCCACCAACCCGCACTGGGCCAGCGTGGGCCAGCGTGGGCCAGTATGGGACAGCCGGGTCTTCTCTCAGAGGAGGTCTGTGTGCCAGTGGGAACATTAAGGCTGACTATACACTAAATATTGCCAGATTTACACCTGCTATACTAAATAATAATACTAAATCCGTCGCGTATATATTCTGGGTTTACTTGTCTACCCGCAGGCGCGTTTTAGTGTTTAAACGTAATCCTCTCTAGGGTTGATTACTTGAGAAACAATTTTTGGAGAGTTTGGTAATACCCTCATAATTCAACCGAATCCTAGGGCTTCGGTGGTTAAATAAATGTGGAGTTAGTGAATATCCTCTTGAATATTATCCTCTGCTATAATCTCGATAATCTCTTATTATTACTTAAATTAAACCTAATAATATTATGAAGGTATAAAGCTAATAATCTATACTTTACTAATAAGACGTAACATTGTCTGACCCCATATGAAGAACCAGACATTGCGCCGACCCCAAATAAAATGGGATAAGGGCATGAGCATGATAAGGTTTGATAGATTTTTATTTAAAAAGAATCAGTACCCTCTCTATTATTTCTCCTGTATTGAAGATACAGTTTACAAACATACATCTCACATGCACCATACCAACCCAGACCCGAAACAACTATCTGTAGATCACACAAATAATTGCTCTGTGCGGGATTGAACCCGCGACACGTAGCGCAGAAAGCTAATCGCTCACTGCGCCAACCGTTTCGTCCAAGAGTAGAAGAAATCACGAAGTCTTAAAAAGTTTATAAGAAAACTCGTATCCGCGATTCGATAACCGACGCAATCCAGAAGACGAAAACGAGAGTATTTACTTCATTTTAAAAATAAAACAGGATTAGTTTGTTCCTCTTTTTCCGCCGTTTCATTCCACAACTCCTGGCGGGATCCGACACAATTTAACTTTTGTTGAGGAGAACCGATTAGGAACCAAGATGGAGGGTCCCGTAGGGAAAAACATCGCGAGGAACTGTATTTATTGTATTCATTGCGTTACATGTATGTAAAGTGCGTAAAAATTCCTAGTGAGGGGTAATGTACAAAAAAGATAAAAAAAATGACATGTCAGTTTCAATAAAAAAACACATAAACCCCCCCCCCCACAACACCCCCCCCCCCCGTGATGCCCCGAAACACAGGTTTGAATAAACCTAGATCGGGCGGGTCGCTACCTAACATTCATATTCCGACTACTACTGTTCACTAAATGTACCCTTTTTTGTATACGTTTTTATTAAATAAAATTTTATTATTATTTTTATTTAATAAATCTGACCATCCTAAAGTGTCGTTTCATCATTAACATCAGTATCATAATTATCAGTCGCGTGATTTGTCATCATCAATCTACACATAACTATACTATTATTATAAAGAAGTAAAATTTGTTTGTAAAATAAAACAAGGATAAAATCAATCAATAAATGTAAGGGGATAAAATTTGTAACTACTGACCCGATTCTAATAGACAGCTATACTCCGTTCGAAATAACATTAGAAATTTAAATAACTCCATTTACACTTTATTCAATCGATTTTGACTTCTATTACGTTGGTGACATGACAAATTAGAGCTGCAGTAAACATTTATTATCGTAAATACGTTTTTGCTTTTAATGCCATCCTTATGCGTACGGAATAGAAGTCAAAATTGGTTGAATACACTGTAAAAGGGTTTGTTAAACGTGTCTAATCTTATTTCAAACGGAGTTTACATTATTCGTGACTAATAAAATACAATTTTTTACCGCGGGGGATTCCGCGAAGCGCAGCCAGTAGGTACCTAATATTTTCCTTGGTACCACCCCACTATAACCTGTAAAAGAATCGGTTAACTTTCTTCGACACCCGCTGTATACATAGCATAACTAGCCTCCCTCACGATCGTTCGCCTGCGCCACATTCTTATTCATTGAAGCTAACCTAGACAGCTGAATGTCCCATATGTAATGGCAGTTGCACACGGAAGACCACATGGCGCCGCGCTTGTATGATAGACGTTGCGGCATTGTGCCATTCTTGGGCCAATAACCATTAAGTACAGAATATTATTCATATGGCACCCAATATAGACTGCCAAGTGATAGTTGCTATCGTTGTTCTACGTGTAGTGACTGGCGCCGGCGCACTTTGGGCAGTCACTACCGTTATAGTACGACCGCTTAAGATGGTTGGTGTCTGAATTTGAGGTAGTTTCGCGGTGCCGGGGGGGGGGAGGTGTAACACACGCCTACTATTGGCTAAGCTAAGCTTTATGGTGCGTATCATGGGCCTGTGACTGACATCTCGCGTCACACCCCTCCCGCACCGCGCTACTTCTTCATAAACTCCGGCACCAACAGTTAAGTGGTCGTACTAGATATCTTCGTAGGACCAGCACTCTGGGCAGTTAGCTCCATTACAAACCGTGCTGTTTGATGACAGAAGAAAGCATAGCTAGAAAGTGCTCTAATTCCCAGTGGTCCGTCCTGAGTTCTGCTAACATATTATGTGTCTTGCAGGTGGAAACCGAGGGCGGTGCGGCTTCGTCGTCGCCTGCCCTGCCGCTCTGCCCCGCCGGCAGACCGGACGCCGATGTGCAGCCGCTGCTCACTGACGGTAAGTCTTCTAACAGCCTATCAGGACGAACATGAGCCTTCAAGTGACAATGGCGCGTGAAACGAAGTGCTGGATAAGTATATCTTATAATACAGGATGGTGACGAAGTAACAACATTTAAAAACCGGCCGAGTGCGAGTCGGACTCGCGCACGAAGGGTTCCGTTTCATTATCTATAAAAACGAGCAAAAAGAATCACGTTTGTTGTATGGGAGGATGTTAAATACTTATTTTATTCTGTTTTTTAGTATTTGTTGTTATAGCGGCAACAGAAATACATCATCTGTGAAAATTTCAACTGTCTATCTATTACAGTTCATGAGGTACAGCCTGGTGACAGACGGACAGCGGAGTCTTAGTAATAGGGTCCCATTTTACCCTTTAGGTACGGAACCCTAAAAAAACACGTATTTGTCACGTTCTGTAACCGTAGACAACACATTAATCAGATCTCCCCTTGATAATGATTATGTAATTAGGTATATTTAGAATACTGTTACAAAGTTTTAAAAATATAAAAGTCCTTAATTAATATGCTGCTGTTTCCGGCGTACATACAAATATTTTTAACAATAAAAAAAATAAAAAAATTGTGCATAATATTTGTATGATCTACAGATAGTTGTTTCGGGTCTGGTTGTGTGTGCATGTGACATGTATGTTTGTAAACTATACCCTCGATACAGGAGCAATCCTAGTGAGGGGCAATGATTTTAAGAAAAAAAAAAGAGAATGCTTCTCTTGGTCGCCATACCACGTAAATAATATTGGTGAACAATTAATACATTACTAGCCCGGTAGTTCACAGCAGGAAATGGTTTTCATTTCTCTGTGATAAGGAAATTCCTGTTTGCCTACAAAAAATATCTCGACACCGTAATCGTTTCTATTATAAGTAGTATTGATTTATCGTCAGAATTCATTTTGTTTTGAACCTACGCGTTTCATAAATAACTTCTCGTTTACGTAAAAGTATCAATAAATAGTACATACTTAATGGTTATTCTTGTAAACAATTCAATCATTACATTGCGTAAGACAATATATTCCGGAGAAATATTTTTAAAACGCTTTTATTAGCTTCACCTGTAACTAACTAACTATGCAAAAAAATATGCAAAAAAATCTTGGAAGTTAAATTTGACCCACTTCTCGGTTTCCGATTGAGCTGAAATTTTGCATACACGTTTAGTTTGGATGACAAAAGCGTTTTCTTTAGTTTTTTTTAAAACTATAATATTTATTATTTAGGTCTTTCGGCGTTTGTTACAGACAGTAAAAGATTACACTACTTGCCTTACCAAAGTTGTAACTAAAACACCTGGCGGTTTACTAGGAACTCTTATAGCAGGGCAGATATTGAACTGCTCAGACATTTCCAGTGTAAGCTGACCTCGCACTGTATAGGCTTTTCGTAAATGAAAGGTCAGCTTACACTGGAAACGTCTGGGCAGTTCAATAACAGCTCGCAGTAAGCCCCCTGGTAAGCTAAACGATTGGTACTTATTTAAAACTAGTTTTTTTTTTACGAAATAACAGCTGCGCAGACCATTTTCAAGCATGTAGGTACAATAATATAACCGTTCTGTGAAAACAAAGAACATGCACACACTTGTAACAACACGTCTAATAGACAAAATTTACTTACGTTAATGCGAAATGTCTCAAGTTTGAGGCATGTGGCATGTTGTAGACGAGATATCCGATAGACAGACTTGTTCTTATCACCCTTTTATTAGCTTCATCTGTAACTAAATATGTCAAAAATCTTGGAAGAGTTTTTCCAAAAATAAATAATTTATATCTCATTTCTTTGTTTTTCTTTCAATACATCCGCTACTATGAGAGGCGTACGAATATTTAACCAATTCTAGGTTTGAATTTCTTTAATTCTATCACTTTAAAAATATGGTGTTAAATAATTAGGGATGTAACATAAATCACGCGGCCAGCATCTCTCCGATATTTAATCTCCAAGCACTTAGTACTTTGTTTCAATTATTTAACGCGTTAGAGTTTTTCTGGAAGCACTTAATTTTAATGGCCTCTTAAAAGATTGTCTGATTTTTGCTCCTAATTCGTCTGAACCTTTAGTACTTTTATTTCATTTGAACTTTAGATTATTTATTTATTTTCGGAATATTTTCAACTACCACATTAGCTTTCATCTATAGATACTCTTAATAAAAACCAACTGTAGTCGGTAAAAAGGTAAATCATAACAATAAAATTTATATGCAAAGGCAAACAGTTATTATTAGGTAAAAAAAAAAATCGCCTCCAGATGCTGTAGCCGTAGGAACACTGCTACTGAATGAATAGGTCCAAGCCCATGAGAGAGTGTATTAAAACATCGACTGACACGTATGTAATATGTTTTGCCTATATGTACATTTAGCGGGAGGGAAATGCAATAAGCTCATCCCAGAATGCTGCGCATGCCTGCGCCATATTCTGGAATGAGTTACAAATCCTAATCATCCAAGCAGCTCGATGCAGTCAATAGTGCCGTTTGCAATATTAAAAAGATGTGTCACGTCTGCAATATCTATATTTACGGGTACCTAGATAACTTATCTTTGCGTAATACTTTTTATAACACTTATATACTTAGGGATTATTTGAGCTTCAAAACCAACACCCACGGGTTCTTACAGTTAGTACGAAAGTTTTCCATAAGTTTCAAAGGTCAAGAATAAGGTTCTACGTAATTCTTAATCATGGATGAATCGCTTGCTCTTAATTATCGTAATATCAGCCCGTAAAGTTTAATACTGAACATGGGCCTTCTATTAACCACTAAGTTGAACATAGTGGATAACCTTGCTGGATTTTGGACTATTAAAAAAATATAAAATGCATAAAATGTTTGCTATCACTTAAAGCAAAATTGCGTTTCCTTATAGTAACAATCATAATAATTCAACGACTCCATTTTTCCCCACGACATATTATTTTTATAGATAAGATAAGATAAGATAAGATAAGATAAGATAAGATAAGATTCTTTATTTGTGGAAACATGAGTTTACATGAATTTTGCATGCAAGATGTACAAAAGTATAAAAAGAGCAGTCATGTTTGGCCTTTGTGGCGTACAAATATTACATAATATATGAATTTTTCAAATAATTTGTCTCTTTAAGCATTATTAACAAAGATCATAAAATTGTATTAATAAATCATTAAAGTAGGTATACAGAAAAATGTCATTTTTAGTTCTACGAGTATGTCAAAATAATAATGTCCACTAATTAAATTAATTCTAATAAATACACTTTCATTATTGCATTACATTATTACCATTATTAATTATTATATCGTTTTAATATTCGCGCTGGGTCTCAAACGGGTGCACATTAATCACCGCGCCCAATGTGGATCATGGGAGACAAATGGCTTGTCTGATGGCGGACAACTTGGGGTCCTTCGGTAGACAGGGTCGGGGTCGCGCCATAAAATCAACTTTCAAGTTTATAGAAAGAAAGAAAAATCATTTATTTGCCATAAAAAACAAGACGCACTAGTATGATAGATATAGGTAATAAGAAGAGGACAGGTGCATAGACAGAAGACATTTTTCTTAGGATGGCAACAGTGTAAAATAAAGTAAAAAAAAAAAGAAGTATTATGTGGGTATACTGCACCGACTGAGCATCACCTTGCCTTTTGACTATTCGGTGTGTCCCGAGCTGTAGCAAATGGGTTTTGGCTGAAGGGTGTCGTGTACCAACGTTTCCGCGGCAGGTTACGTGACGTGACACCGCGCTGCGAGACACGACTACGCTGACAATATGTGTATAGTAGCTATAATGTAATATTTTAATTTTATTAGTTCATAAGAATTTTAGTGCACGAGTGAATTTTTATCTATGGGCCATACATAATTGTAAGTTGTAATGTTACGATTTGTTTTATACAGGGTGACATCACACTTTGCGACATAACCATTTATATAAAGAGAAAAAAATCTATGGGCCATAGTAGTCTGACAATAAATAATTTAAAGTAACAAATAACAGAAACACCTAAAAAAGCATAATAAAAACCCCTTTAGCATGAAATGTCATGAAGTTAAAAACTCTGTACACAACACAACAGTCTGTCTAACTAAAGTTCTAACAACAAGGGTAAAACAAAAGGGTTGCGTAGCAGTTACGATTTTCCGTTTGTCTAATGATACAACCTCCATGGAAAAATATAAGTTAAATTCAATAGACCCGTCGGATTTTAGGCAGGTGTCTACCTTGTAACTAAAATGGTAATGAACATCGACTCTGGTAATAAACTTCAATATGATACTGAGAGACTAAACTTCGAGCTACCTTTTAAAAAGTTAGGTACCCATCATAAAGTCCGGACTCCCATCTTCATGATCGGTAAAAAGATACAAGGTAGCTCAAAGTTGAGGCTGTCACGATCGTATTGAAGTTTATTACGAAAGTCTGATGTTTATTACCATTTTATTACGCGGTAGACCCGCAGGTTGTGTATGACAACCAATTTATTGTCGCCAAAACTTTGACGTGTTTTAAAGCTGTTTTTGACACATATTTTACTACAAATACAAAGCCGAATAAATCCCACGTTTCATCTCTTAATTCAGTTATCATAGCATTCCCAATGCCAAATAAAAATTCAAAAAACTAACACGTATATCAACGGTAGAAAATCGTAAAAGCAACATTCCAAATCTCCTTTGATACTGAATTGAATAGTTTCCGTGAACCGGTGATGTTTTCGCAATAGCTACAACAACACTAAATCATACACGACATCACTCCATGGGTTTATGAGAACATTCGTGAGCTGTGGGCGGTGGGCGTGGAATTGAGATGTTTTGCCAGATTTAATGGATGTGCGTACATGTGAGACCTGACTGTAAACTGTACCCACGCCAGAAGAACAAAGAAATGCTAGTGTAAAACTTAAAACATGCGTGATATAGGTAGGTATTCTAAGCTTAGCAAAGGCCTTTACAAAATGATCTGTATTGCCATATTTATAGGCTCATGGTCACGTTAGTACAATCCACGTAAATTTGGTTAATAGGTACAAACTATTAAGTTCCCAGCTCAAAGTTCTTTTTTAAGTCGTCTCAATTCTCCTCAAATTGCAATTTTTATCACACGTCTCGAATCTACAAGCTGAGAGCGTGTTTGTGGTTACAAAAATGTTTTTACTCAAGAGGTTAGGTTAGTTGGGTATTGAAATAAATGAGCCTACCTACCATTGTTTACTAATTCTAAAAGTTAAATCGGGCTGAAACAGCTAGACCGAACTACAGACCAAAATGTGTGTAACAAGCCATGACTCATAAAGTCATAACATCAATCCGTGTGCTTCTAAAGTTAGAACTCCGTGTGCTTCGTAAAGAGAGAAATTGAAAAGATCTAAGAAAAATGCTTTAAACCTCTTATACCTACTAATAATAATACGATTATGTAATAGTGCCCAAGATTGCGGCTTTTCCTCTCGGAGCAAACTTAATATCAAGTTTGTTGGCTTTGAGCATTTGCAAGTTTTTAAACCAGTATAATTTATTAAACTTTCCTTCAAAGAAACATTTCCTATTATTGTTTTCCAGTTACTCTTTACAATATCTTTCTTTAATGGCGCTGGCAAAAGTAGGTACACATCATTCTGTGCAATGTATTTTTGGAATTGGATTTTGCTTTATTGCAAAACATTTCAAATCTTTGTTTTATATAGGAATCTAAACAATTTTAAACTAAGTATTATTTATGAATTTCTTTTTACCAAACGCCTGATACTCAATCACGCCATGACATAATATCGTAATAAAACTGATTCCCATTACCTGTACACGCGTGTATCCTAAATCGATAGAGAATAGTAACGCCATCAGAGTTTACCGAATAGTCACGTGATTTCTAAATATCAATTCCATATTTTATGTATTTTACTGGCATTTCTATACTCTAGCGATAATAGATTGCATCTTGTCTATGGACAGGTTAGTTCAGGACTGACCTGGAATTAGATTTCATGAGCCTATAACACCATGCATTGCCCCAATGCAAAAGGACCACTCTGTTGTTCATTACATAACAGCAGACTGAACCGTGTACAGTCGGCCAAAGAATTGGTCTACCATCTTATAGTTGCAATTTGTTTGTACGCCATAAAACAAAAAGTTATAATTATATTCTCTTGTCAAAATAATGAACTTTCAACTTTAGTAATATTTTCATTTGATAGGAAGTTCTGTTAAAACTGGGGGTCTATCGCGTAGCAAAATGGGAATCTTCATGATCGGTAATTTTTTTACAAGGTAGATCGAAATTTATTCTCTCACGATCATAATTATTGAAGTTCATTACCAGAGTCTGATATTCATTACCATTTTGTTACGAGGTAGACCCGCTGATGGAACACTTTTTTCCCGGCCGTCCGTAATTTAAGTGGCTCTTAGGATAACTCACAGAAATAGATCTATTTGAACTGGCGATCACAAAATAACAGCTAAAACGTATGAATGAATTATACATGACAGAGTAACCTAAACAAAGTTTGGAAGGTTCATCAGAGCATATTATAAAGCCATCAATCTGGCCATCAATTCATTATTCATGTCACTGTCAGTTGTGTGAGATTAAACGCGACTCGGGTTTACTACAACACGCTAACTCGACGGGACATTAGACGAGAGTCATGTCACTATGTACAAGTAGGTACATTGAATCAGTTCTTGGAGTAATGCAAAGCACTCCTGCAGCTACACCCATACTGTTGGTATTGTTAATAATTATAAATTATAATACAATAAAAAGTTGAAGAAAATTTAAAAACCTCTCCAAGCATTCACAAACAAACAAACCTTCGGTTCATAATCGTGAACCGTAGTGTTACTATCTCAAAAAGCAAAAGCGATACGTTATGAAGAAAATACAAAAGCAGAAAAGACTCTTCTAAAAATTCAATGGCTCACGTCTTCTTGTTCCGTCTAGAAAACAGTTTGTAAAGTTGTGTAATGCTGCTTGACTTGCAAGGTTCCAGCTGCGCCATCTTGCCACCAATATAGTCTTTCACCTTAAGTCATTTCCTAGACCTTCCATTATTGAGAAATAAGATTAACTTTTATTTATTAGATTTATTTTATAAAATATTCTATAAAATATATAGCTTCAGTGTCAGCCGCCTGGAAATTTTGAATCTAACCCAACATCTTCTTTGATTTTATTCTGTGTTTCAATAATGTGTTTCTGGCACGTCTTAGCTCTTCTGTCTACTTGAACTTTTAACGGTCACCAAAAGTATATTCACAAGTACCTACAGAGTTATATTGGGTACACTAGCAGGTACAACTGGTTATAGAAACTTAATTTTATTAGTATTTTTAATATAATATATATTTCATTTAAACCGTTAATTCCTCCCTCGCAACAGACATCTTTCCAGAACATGATTGAATCAAAGCACTGTTACACATCACGACCAAATTAATAAGATACACATTAATTAATATGGTGCGACAGAGCGTAATATGATACAGATCTATTTCTAAACTATTTCTCTCGTTAGAATTTCTTGTTTCTCGTCGGGTGTTTCTAATCAAAGCTCGTACCTTAGATTCTGATCATTATCCTTGTGAAAAGCGATATTCGACTCTAAGCTAAATTAAAAGATATTTTATGCCCACATGGTACCTACATGAATTAAGGATAAGCATCGTTTGATCATGACCATATTTTTATTTCTCTTTTTTTTTTCTGTTTTCTGCTACTACATTAATCCTCTTTTCCCACAAAATCCCTAACTAAGCGATTTTTATCCAAATACGCGAAAGTATTTAAAATGTTTGAACAAAAATGAAGGTTGAACTATAACAAAGAAAGTGGACCCAAAACAGTTTATTAAATCTTGTAAGATCCAGGAAAAAACTAACTATTCAAATCCTTGCCCAGGCACGTGCTGCTATTCCCAAAAAATCTCTCAATGCAGAAAACATCGTTCTAATCGAGAGGGAAATAATATCGACAGAAGGAAAATGAGTGAACTTTGAACACATTAAGGCACTCAACCGGAGGGCAGGAGGAGAATATTTGAATTGCTAATTGAAGTAGCATTGCGAAAGGCTGCTGGAAAGATTTGGGGATCGATGGGCATGGGAATGTTCTAGAGGTTATGGGACATAAACGACATAGGACTGGGGATGATGGATTCTATGTAAAATAAGCTGAGACCTGAAATACCAAGATAACGATAACTATAGCACAGAATACCATTAACTGTAGTTATATCAATGGCCACTTGAGGCGCAACTATAATTTATAAGCAACAATTTATGATTTTTGCGTCGTCCCGTATTATTATAACAATTCTTCTAAGAAATCATACTCCCATATACAGTGGGCTGAGTACCTACGAATGTTTTGACGTATAGTAACGTAAACTTATGCAAATTTTGATTATGAAATACATTGAATCTATCGCATTTTTGTTCTTTATGCAACAAACGCACTTGTTTCATTAAAATGTAAAAATATTGCGTGTAGGTATTTCCAAAAAAATATCATGGATTAAACGGGTATTGTTGGTTCTAAATTTGGTTACGTTTACGTTACTATACGTCTAAACATTCGTGCTCGGCCCACAGTTATAACTTCATGTATGTTATAGTTAACATGTTGAATGTTGATGATGTTGTTGTTGTTGTTGATTGTTGTGTTAAAATTAATTTAATAAGAATCGGCTACTCTAATTCGATTTCAGTAACGTTTAACAAAGGTTTCTTTTAATTATGAATTTTCCTTTAATGTCTGTCGATTGAGCCAAAGATAATTAGATCTTATTATAAGACTTAATTTGAGACAGGCGAACAGTAACAGTAACAGCTTTAAAAATCTTAAGTATTCTTTTAACTCAATTTTCTATTTGGTGTATGAGGTTGTGTTTATTAGTTACTTATTGAATATGTATAGTCCAAGCTATTGTTGGACTAAGAATCACGTTAGCTTTTAGAATTTAAGATAGATGTATATAAATATTGAAAATCATGACTTGCTTATTATCTTATCATCTAATTAAGGAATCATGAATCTAATCAAGTAAACAAACAGAAAGCCATAAAAACATGCCTCTAGCACATGCAGGCTCAGCAGAGAGTTCATGAATATGCATGACACGCGACCGATCAATTTACTTCCCACTGTGGAACCGCACGCAATGTTTGTGACTTCAGCTGAAGAGCGCACCGGACTCGAGGAATTTTGAGTTGTTTACATGAAATAAATAAGGTTTATTGGTCAACACAATACATGGTTAAATCACACCATATACAATACAGAAACACAAAAACCGGGAGTTATAGAATTATTGTAATGTGATAAAGTGATACCCTAGCCGTTAGCAACTTGTCTTCCATGCATTAGGTTCTGACGATTTCAGGCCACATCTGAATACTTCTGACTTTTTGAATTTATTTGTGGATCAGAAGCTAATTTTTACTTGCGCTATCGGTCAAGGAAAAAATCGTACACGGACTGCAGAGAGCTCAAAATAATGTAACAATATTGTTTGTGTAGTCCGTCAACCCGCCAGATTTAATACGGACTGAGAAAAAATGCAACCTTTTTCTAAAAACAGAAGGTGGTTTTATGATATCATCCATGTGAATGAGCGGGATGACGCTGTTCGCTCATTGACGTACTAGAATTACTAAAATGTTCGCCTTCCACCGTTCCCTCTTAACTAGGAACGAGTATCTAGATAAAATATCTTATCTAAATGAGACATAGGTAATGTTTAAACGACCAGGTAATCAGTTTTTCCAAAATTACTTTCAAATAACTCTCAACAAGATTTATAAGTGTGTCTACAAGCTTTGGAGTGACAATAAAAATATTCAAGTGGATAACGGTGCTGGGCCAAGAGTCAATTTGTGATGAGGACCCAGACTGATGAGCGAGGACCCTTGAAGTACTCCATACAAATTTTAATTTCAACTAATTGAACCAACCCGAGCGTTGACACTTATTAGATTCAATTTGGAGACAGATTTCGGTCATCTAAGATAATTGTTTTTTTCTAAATTCGATTATTTCATAGGTTTTTCAGTGTTGATTGGTTCTTTGTTGCTACTCATGCAAAAGATTGTGCTCTTCATTTTAATTACGATTTAATAAACCTACTCAATTATTTTTTTCGTTCATTTTTTACTATAGCAACATGAGTTGTGATTACTAAATTGATTATTTATCTATACCTGTTTCGAAGCTATTCATCTTTTACCCAAAGGTTAACTGGAACGTGCCTCATGACATTAAATCCGTCTTATGTACCTACCACTTTGTACGTTTAAGCTTAAATCAATAATCGATAATAAACTTAATTCCAGTAAATAATGGATAAGCCTGAAAAGAATTTGAAGAAGAAAATGTTTACTCACAATTTTGTTCTAAAATATAAACTAATTCTTTTGTTAAGTGCTAGTCGTCCTACTTACTGCCTATAGAATATTATAACCAAAAAATACTAATGAAATTAAATAATTTATGGTCGTAATGTATAAAAACGTAAAATAAGGTCATCAATTGACTTATTAATACCATAGCTAGGTACTAATTGGAAAAAAATGAATATTTTTAACAGCCATACTGCTCGAAGACGTTTCAGGCTTATCCAGACACGAAATCCATATCTCTACCAATTTAAAGTCTGAATGGCAGCGACGGTAATAGCTGGTAAATATACTAGTTGCCAGTATTAAAATGATATTGTCGTCACGCGACGCCGATTTGATGCTATTTATTTTAGTACCAGTTATTATAATTATTGCTATTAGTTTAATTTTACAAAACTGTAATTAGCTAGTTGGCGAGTTGATGAGCCGTTTAGATTTACTAAATATCACTTTTTTTTAACTGTTGAATATTACAAACACGCAATATGTTGTTCGTTCAGTATTGTATTTGAACAGAACTTTAATTAATCAATTCAATTCAAACCAACCAGTTCCACTTGAATATCAGTATGATGTGACGCGACTAACATCGGCTTCTGCAACTCAACATCTGTCTGAACTTTCTTCGCTCGTTGATAACGCACATAATATTAAACACATTGCTCTATCACTAACAACTTTAATTACCTTCCTACACAAATAAAGCAATGTACGTAAATTTCCAGAAGCTTCCTTAAGTATGTATAAGCAACCACTTGTCGATCCCGCACTCATACGGGAGCTACGTAAGAAACTTCGTACCACAAGCAACAGGTCCCAGCATGAATAACACAACAGCCAAGTCTTGCTCATACTTCTATCCCTTTCTTACTACCATCATAAGTGATCATTTGTCTCGTGCGTGACGTCACGGGTTCACCAGCGTCGGTTCACAAGTATCTTTGCTCTTCGAGTTTGGATGGTACTTCTTGTAAAACAAAAGTCCCAAACTCGTTCTATTGATAAAAGTTTGTTGAGCGGCAGTGTGCAAAGTTGAGTGATTTGATTTGAGATCCGTTGAGGAACGTGATTTTTAAGGTATTTGAAACCAGGATTATAAGTCTGGAATGACTGTGCGAACATGAATATAATTTTTAGAGTTACCCATTCCAGAATGATGGATCACTCTATTTGACTGCATCTTATACGTAGTTGCAACAAAAAAATAATAATAATTATTATTATCTGTGCCGTAGCAAACTTAGGGACTATTCACCAACAAAATAACAGATGTTTAAAATGAAATCGGCCGATTACCCATAGGCACAAAAGTTCATGTTAAAACGGCTGATTATGCTTTAATCGATTGTTATGTTATCGGTGAACTTTAGCCTTAGTTCAGCGGTGCTGGCTTCGCGGGTTCGCGGTACGGATCAGTAGCTTTTTATTGTTGTTCAAACCGCTCTCTTTAAGTCATTCTATAAACTTGGAAATAGCGGTTTCATGTTTTGCAAATCGCGCGCCGACTCTTACAAAGGCTCTGCATGCATCGCATTTTTGCACTTGCTCTATTCAAAAATGCGGCACATTCCGGAGCGTACGTACACAGAACGCATACCTTTGAGAATACATGCATGCATGCGCTGCGTCCACTCTTGACTCGTAGACGCGTTCCATTACTTCAATACTCTCTTCCACGGAATATGGCGTGTTTGGTCAATCAATGGTAATTTATGGAGAGGCTTTTCCGCAGTGAATAATCATCAACAATATCCACCACCCGCTTGAAGAAGTCCGGACTCCCAGCAGTTATAATAAATTAATACGCTGACAATGAACTTAAGGTTACGTACTAATCTCAGTACTTTCTCGATGTATATTCAAGCAAAGGATTCACTTTAATTAAAACTATATGGCTTCGAAGCGTAGCAAATTTTCAGATTCAAACTCACTCAAGTAATATGGTCTAGTTACCAACATGTTACTTTAATACTTAATACAGGTCCTGAAAGTTCCAAAAAGCTTTCATTTTGAAGCCACCGGAGACCACACAGAGTTCATTAATTAAGACTTTCCACTGAGAAAATAGTTGGATCGTCCAGAAGTTTCAAAGACGAACTCTAGAGCAAACGAAATCACATAATTGAATTCGCCAAACTCGTATCAAAAGAGGAATGGCGCATTCGGCCCGAAGCTAACGTTCCTTGGCCGCAATTCCTATAATATCGAATGTGTTTCCTCGCTACGAGTCAATGACAGTCAAACATTCATGCATGAACTACCTACAATAATTACAACGATTGGATATTTTACGACTAATTACAAATGGTGGATTTACACATTTTCCAAGTATAAGCTGTAAAAATTTTGCCGCCCTTACATCTACCATTATGATCTACTCCGTTCATAGTTTATTTTTGTAATTCAGCTAAATAGTTGAGATTTCATAAATTGTTTCTGGTACCTACCGTTGAATGTACAATGAAAGGGAAGGGAGAAAGTTCATCGACAAGATGTCTTGAAGACATTCTGGCTGTAAGATGCCAGAAAACCGTCTTACAGAAATATTTTATTTATTTATTATTATGTTGGTGCTGAATGTGTGGCTACAGACGTTAGTAAAACCAAAAAAAAACCGGTCCTCTGTTTTGTCTCCCCTAAAATCTTCCGCCTCAAGCGTACTTACTCAGCCTGGTGGTAAATCCGCCACGGAAGACTCGTCTTGCAAATCGGTGAAGATTTTAATGGAATTATCTTCTTATTATTCAGAAATGTAATTTTGGTTTCAAGAATTTAATACTTACCGTTTTAGTTACATTTTAATTTATTTAATTAAGACAACACTTCAGTTAACAAAAAGGTTCATTTCAGTAACGCGTCTATTTTAATTTCGGTACCGATATTTCCATTGTCTATAATTGATATTAATATAACCGAGCTAAAGGTCAGTGTTATAAATAAACGACAGTAAACCGTTATTATTTTAGTCAAACGTAATATTTTCGTTTTGCCACCGATCTGGAAACTCAACTTGATATATTTTTATGACCTATATCAGCACTTCGCAGGTAAACGCAGATTCGTTGCTCTCGGATCGTAGGACACAATAAAATACCTAGTTTTATCCACTGGATTCGGAATACTAAATATTATAACGTCGAACGTCATGCAATTTGACTTTATGGATAAAAAGAATTTTAAGTTTTTTAACTTACTAATTTGTGCATATTCAGGTTTTTGGTATTGGTAGCGCGAGCTAGTTTCCGCAACGCCACAGCGATGCGCGTATTGTGCGTATGGGTGGGACTAAATTGTTTCATTTTAGCCAACCCAATTCCTCGAGGAAGGCCAGCAAACATTTGATGATGCTGGCGATTTCTCGGAGAGTACTCAGGTTACCGAAGTACTTGGTCCTGTTAGTGGCGGTCTCTGGGCAGTTCAGCAGCACGTGGGCCGCTGTTTCGTCAGCCTCCATGCATGCTCGACATAGGGGGCTGTCTGTAACTCCTATAATATAGAGGTGTTTATTAAAACTACCGTGGCCGGTAAGGGCTGCTGTCACCGTACGTAGTTGTTATTTCGTCAGAGTAAGCCTGGTGACGCGGACGTCTACCGCTGGTAGAGCCTCTTTGGCTTGCACTACACATTCGGGTAACACGAACTAAGTAAAGTCGATATACCACGCGATACTTTTGCTTCCTCGTTTCTTACTCCGACTCTGTCCCCCCAATTTAACAAAGTGCCAAATAACGTGCAAAGCTTATCTAATTAAGCCGACCTCGGCGCCGATGGTCCCAGGTTATACTCCCAGCGGACCGATATGACTGTGCGCCGGTATCAATTAGGCCCATTGGGGTTCGTGATGTACTTTTCGACCCTGTATTTGAGGGTTAATTTAAGTACTGTTAATCTGAGATTTACGGCGTCTAAATTGGTGGAATGTCGACTAGATATTTAAGGTGTTAGCGATGCTAATGATTTCTTGGTGTACACTATATCGCGCCTATTCGCGTTGGTTGGCTGCCGTTTGCTTACAAAAAGTGGATAACGCACGCGAAAACGCGATCCTGCGGCTAAAAGTATCGAGTGTGGATGTTGCAAAAAAACAGCCTTTAAACTCATCACTTTGTATTGTAATTTTAATGTGATCATTAAAATTACTAGTGATCGAAATTAGACCACATATTTTATGAATAAATTTTAGCTTTCTGCACTCCTTCAAATCTCACACTCCTCCGTTCGCGCAATAGGTATGCTTATAAAAGGGTACAGAGTTTTCTCTTCACGTATTAAATATATGTATAGATTTTGACATTTAAAACAGATCATCAAAGTTGCCAAACAACGTGTGTACAGCATTCTCAACAGTTCTTGTTTAGTCAAAGTCAAAATATTTTATTTCAACTGGGCCTTTGCAGGCACTTTCAAAACGTCGTGATGCTAGGCGCACGGTTCCAAGTGGGTTGCTCCTGGAGAAGAGAAACTCCATGTATATTTTCTCATATTACCTGAAGATGGAATCATTTGCTTGTTTAAAACTGTATTTTACTTTGATTGATTATACAACGCTTCACTGAAATCTTCATTGAAATGTGTTTCATTTTGTTAGCAAAAAGGATGAAATTTTCATGTGTCTGATGGAAATATTATATACAGACTGCCATTCAGTACCAAACTTCATTTGGGTCTAACGACTCGCCTTTGTCAGTAGGTACCTTACTCTAGCAATTCTTATTACTTAACCCTTTCTAAGACTGAAACCTTGTATCCTTGTACAAAACCCTTACTAAGGCTAGAAACAGAATAGCGAAGCTGTGTAATGTAAGCGGGGGTTACACCGGCAAGCTCCCGTGCGACGCTAATCCCGCTTTAATTATCCCGCCTGTCCGCACCGACCTCTAGAACTGCTCACCTTAGATGTGAACGGGAATGTTGTACTAATTTCATACTGTTAGTTTCTTTAGTAGATGCTGTGAGTACTTAGAAATTAGTTTCATAATAATACAAGGTGACTGGTTGAACGAGGGAAACATTAAAGGAGGGTATTGTACTCATAATTAAGAACAACTTTACTCAATGGGATCAATCCTGAAATCTCTAAAATGTAATCAGCTGTTCCATATAAATAATTCAATATTACTCGAATAATTAATGTACGGAACTGTGATTATTTTTTGCGATTTCATGTTTGGTCCCATAGTAAAAGATGTTCATAATAATAAGTACAATACCTTCCTTCAATGTTTCCCTCGTTTAACCAATCAATAAATATTCCTATATAATACACACCGTAACGGCAAAACATGACTGTATTTGTGTATTTTTTAACATCTTATCACCCTGTGTGTGTATACCTACTCATGTTTGGAAAAAGCAATTCATTAATATTATGTATCTTGTATCAAAATAAACCTTTTTCTAAGGGCTTGTGAAGATCATAGTTATAACCAAGTTCGACAGGAAGGATTGGTGGTATGTAGTTATTGTTGGTTAGACGTCCCTGCCTATCCAGCTGTATAAATTATCATGACCTTTTACGAACACCCGCGTATGTAATAGGCTAATTTATTTCCACCTAAAGGCCGCGCGGCGCTTATAAATAAGTAACGAGACAAAACTACCGAAGACTTTACTCTAATAGCTAAACACACATACTTTAACCGTTTACCCAAAAATACTTATTTCCAGTACAAACACTATTTGAAATTCTACAGCCTATAAAGTGGTAATATATCGGCAAAGTACACAACATGTAACCGATATGAATTGCCCGTAACACCGAACGTGGCCAAGTTAGGCCGCCGATATTTATACCGGTGCGCGCGTGATTCTGCATAACTTGGTGGCTTCGTAAGAGCGAGTTCATATGGAGCGAATTGTGCGCGGCATGAGATGCCAATATTCATCTACATGCAAAGCGCGTGCTCAATTACACGCGAGGTTTAAGTGGGTTGCATGAGAACGGGGAACGTCAAAGATCGACTTCATGCAATGATGCTGCCCAAAAGGAACAAAAAATTCAATTCAGAGTGTATGTGGCTGTGAATTGAAACACAACGCGTTGCGGAGCGATTTGATTCAATAGTTACCTACTATCTTAGATACCTAGGTACTTTTATTTCTTTTGAGTAGTGCCGTCTAAGATCTGTACTAAGATCGACCTTCACCCGTCTTTTTCCTAATGAAAGGTATTTTTTATCAAACATAATGTTAACAAACAAATCGCGGTTGGGTTGTCTAATTTCATCAGGTCAAGGCTACCCTTAATTAAACATTATGTGTTTTCTTAAATAATTCAGTACTGCCTTCTTAATTCTCCACTATTTTTAATTATTGCCTTAACCTGATATAATTAGACAAAAATATATTAGGTTCTCCTTTTTTGAAGTCGGTTAAAATAGAAAAACCAGTGGGTGAATCAGAATCAGCATATTCTATAATTGCAGGAAATATGGGAGGTCGATCTTAGTCAAGATCCTGTACACAGAAATTTAATTTAATTTAATATCGTGCACAAGATGTCTTTCGATACGCAACTGCAGTGGGTCCATTCCGATACGATTTTCATTGAATCGTACACTATCTTATGTGGAAATGCCACACTTAACGTGGCTATAAGTGTTGACCTTCTGTGCCTTCTTATATCGCGGTGAACTCTCGACGACGCGGGAATTTAGACGCGCGTTATCACATCATCTGAACAGGATCTTATGGGTGACGTTATGTAGGTGCTTCTTTTGAATAGGTACCTATCTTAAGATTGGCTTCGGGGCATGTTTCCCTAATAATGATGCTTTCAATGTGTCTCTCTGTGTGCTTCAATCTTAATTTAATATTGTGTAAAGGGAGATTTTCTTTGTTTATGTCAGGGGTTGATGGAATTGAATGGATATTAGACGCAAATTTTGCGATGGGTTTCATGAATATTACATGCTGACTAGATTTATGATGAAGTCTTTAGAAGGCTGCTATTTTATATTTGCAGTTTGGGGAGAAGTATTTATCAAACAGACAGACGAATAATTATGTCCTTTATTTAGGATCAAACAAAACCTACAACCCAAAAAAGTTATTGCTGAACATTGAAAGCCACCCAATACTCCGTAACAAAACCATAGTGAACCGAATAAAGATCTGAATACAATATTCGTGCAGGTAATATTATGAACGACATTTCTATGGCTGTAGTAAGGAAAAATAAATATTTATGTTCCCCAAAAATATATTATAGGAGAAATATACAACTCAACAGAGTTACTGAGAATCAGCCATCTTTAAATAATTGCAAAATGAAATGGGCTGCCGATATTTCTCTTATTAATGTTGCTTCAGAACTCAGTAGCAGGATAAATAAGTGATAATTATACGTCACATTGCGAGCAAGGAAATTGCCACGCATAACACGCCATTAGGGGCCCCATCCCACGCCCCCTTACAGCCCATAATTTGAATAAAATCCAACAGAATCACCTTTATCAATACATCTAAAGCGCCCCTCTTCAGCGCTCCACAAACATCCCTTACTCGTTCGGGTCACTCAAGAGTTTCAATTTCGCGCCCCATTCGTAAACACGCTGTGAGTCATCCATTTAGCTCCGAAGTACGCGTAATACGAAAATTATCGACTTGTTGCAAAATTGCTGTAACGAATGCTCACACACACTGCGTGATGATTGATATAAATAAATTAATGTTTGTTCACGCTTCTAAATATGCTGCGGTCATCACAACTAAATTGAAACCGCTAAAACGTGCAATTGATTCCTGCGATTTTATAGAACTGTACGGGACGGTAGTAGAGCAATCGCGAAATCGCCGATGCTTGTATCGCATGTGCTATGGTCCTTGACTGCCCGGCCCTTGAGCTCGGAGCGTATTTGTGCGTGACAAAGAATTCTTTACAATAGCCCGTCGATCACAAATACGATACGCCGTGAAAGAACTTAATAGTATTAAAAAAGAAACGTGACATTTAAGTTTAGATTGAATAAGCTTGGTATTCTCTAGTTTATACGAAAATTGGATATTAGAACTTAGTGACTTGACGTTTTTATTCAATGTTTGAATAATTTGGCATAAGCTTAGTTATCAAAGCCTCTTGAATGTTTAATGTTAACCCAACCACACAATTTCATAGAACTATGATTATGCCCTTTGAGACCACATACACATCAAAATAATTTGATAGTTCTTCAACGTTGACATTAACATTTTAATTGACAAGCATAGCTCCTTTGAAGATAATTCTTTATTCGTATCAGGTGTATTACTGAATGCCACTGTCAATCATACGTCTATCGGCTGTTATTATAGTTTTCTGGAAATGTGTCAGATTTTGATCTTGCAACTGGACACCATAATGCATGTCTCAAACAGCCACTAAGCTACCGATTTACCTGATAACAATATTAATATCAACATAATACATAAATCAATAATCAAATATAAACAACATATGAACTCACTGTCTGTCACGTCAATGGCTACAGATGCTTTATTATAATATAAATATTATCTACGTTAATAGCTGTCACGTCGCTGGCTATATTCAGTTGCAAGGCCGGGCCTGTCCGCACCTGTCCCGCTCATTGACAACCGGGAAATTGTGTTCACTCCGTGTGAAGGGTTAGTGGTTAGCTTATGTTGTGAGTATGTTTAGGTAACTTGGCAAATTAATATCTTGGTAACGCTTGTACGTCGACGGAGGTTATGAAGTTATTTGGGAAAATCTTTTACAACTATATTTTGGACGATGTAGTGATTAGTTGTGTTACTTAACAAGTTTTCTTGTTTAGGCTTTCAGAGTGTTAATAATTTTTCCATTTTATTCGTCTCTTTATATTTCATAGTAATAAATCCAGCGTCCATTATACGGGACGATATTTTTTTATTTTCATACTTTCCTCTTGAAGAGGAGTATTACCGCTAGTCATACTACTTAAAGTCTCGAAGTTATAATCTTTAGTTATTGTACGCAAGGACTGTTCTAGAAAAGTCTTTCAGAAGCGAGTGCTGTAGAGTGCATTTTATTAAGCCAAGAGAGCTAATGGGAGTCCAAGCAAGGGGGAGGGGTATGAGGGGGTGGTTCCAGTAAGCCGCCTAACTGCGATAAGCCGCAATTCATTGTATTAGCAGTAAATACGTTGAGTATCCCGTCGATTGTGTTTATAAGATAACGAAAGATTTTAAAATAAAACCTGTGATTATCTCAACAGATTATCCCAAATTGGGCTGTCAATGTCAATATTATGAAGTCGTGATAATGATGCTTTAGGGATAATGGTAGTAATACGCTTTTTATGTTGCTTATAAATATATTATAGGAATTAGGAGTGAGTTATCAGTCCGACAAGACTTAGTTTGATCATTTCTCGTCGAACCGTAAGATATTTAACACGCTTCTGACTAAAAGTCACGGTATAGTAGCATGCCTTACTAAGTCTTCACTGTAACATTATGAGTGTTTTCGTTTATATAATGTCCTACTATTTTTTATAAGCCGCCACGCTTTGTCACGCTACAAGCCAAGCCGAGGCGAACCCGTAACGTGCTATAAATACGGGACCGTTCGTCCTCGCTGCGACGTTGTTGAATGCTGTTCAATGTCTAAGCCCTTAGGTTATTGATGCAGATGCGAATTAGTTGCCAGGCTTGTGTAAGTTGGGAAAAAGAATTACGAGTATGTAAGGGTTAGGGATGTGCTAAAATTTGTATTCATACAATAACATTTTATGCGGTAAACTAGGTTGACAAAACGACGCTAATAGCGTTCGTTCACATTCGATACTTTTAGCAGCAGAATGGCGCATTTTCGCGTTCGTTAGCTGCCTTTTGCTTAGATAAAGTGAATAACAAACGCAAAAACGCGCCATTCTGCTGCTAAAAGTATCGAGTGTAGATTGGCCCATAAGGTCAGCAACGCGCGAGTGATGCCCCTGGTGTTGCAAGCGTCCATAGGTTACAGTAACCGCCTACCAGCAGGCGGGCCGTATGCTTGTTTGTTACCTTAGTGGTATAAAAAAGGCTCTTTTTTATACCTTAGATTATTACTGTCGAGGACTTTTGTTAAAGCTCGCGGACAAATGTGACACTTAACAACAAGCCTTATCAAAATAATACCAACTCTTTACGCAACATAAAGTTTTCGCAAGTAAAAAAGTTATTTTGTTGTACTAGGTATATAAAAGCACGCAGCGTGGGACGTGGAAATCGCGCGTTTTCAAGTGCGTTATCGCAGATTTATGACATCGCGCCACTTTCATGACCGGCAGATGCGTTTAACGAGGTCGCGTGTCGAATCATGTGAGCCCGGCTTTATCGTCTAACTTTGGATTGAGGGTCGTAAGTGAATTTGACTTGAGTATAAGAGCGATAAGTGCCGCGAATAGGACGATATGATATCTCTTTCTGTTACGTAAGAATATCAAGTGGATAAGGAGCTACACAACATATTGCTGGGGGCCTAAAAAGGGTCACATTGAGCAATTCATCTAATGATCTGCATAGTAACTGTCAAACAGATGATTACTGAATATGAACCTTATGCGGATGACATTAAGAGTCGTCAATTAAGTAGATAATATTTTGACATTCGTAATATGAATCATATTGTGATTCATCTAAAGCGGCCTTTTTAGCCCCCCAGATCTTTATTTTTACTAGCTGTTGCCCGCGGTTTCGCCTTCGAGTTCTATATTTATCATAATAATATACCCTATAATAATAATAATATCACTCAGGGATAGTGTAGCTTTTTAGTATTATTATTTTTAGAATCGGTTCATGTTAGCCAGTTGTTACCCAGTACAAACAAAAACATTCTAACTTTTTATTATGTTTATTATTTATTTCTCATAGTATAACTGAAATTTTTATTTGTACACACAAGTATCAAAAATAATTTTCTTCAAAAGCATCATATTTACGGCGATTTTTTTTTAACATTATTTATGTAAAATGTCTTGGTGTAGCATTTTGCATTCTTGTCTCTTTTTTGCAATTTCTATACAATTGCTTATAAATAATACTATAGTTAAAAAGTAAAATAAACGAGTGACCGAATTTTATAATAAAACCAAACATGTAAACACCATAAAGTTATTATTACTACGTTTATGGTAAACACAAATAGCATTGCGGATATACTTTTGCTTTCCTCCAGGTGTTTACAGTAAAAAGTAAAACAAATCTGTAAAACGAGACCGCTTTCTTTTGGTTTCCTTCCTTGCTGATATGAAAGTGAAAGAAAAATATCAAACTGTAAACAATACAGGAAAGGTACACACAAATGTGAAACCTTACAAATATTCTTACAAACATATTGTTCAACTTCAGCAATTTGCAAAAATATCCTTTTTGGTGGTCCTGCGTTTCGACCCTAAATTCGTGTATTATTATGACACAATGTTCCCTGTTTTCGTTTGATCCTAAAAAACAAAGTTGATGGAACCGATGCAATATTTTAGTGTTCCGTACCCAATGGGTAAAATATTTAAGGAGGCTCCCATACAACAAACATGATTTTTTTACAGTTTTTATAGATAATGGTACGGAACCCTTCGTGAACGAGAACGACTCGCACTTGGCCGGTTTTCAAAATTACATTATAATAATATATTCTACTTACAAGAGACAGCATAAAATATTAAAAAATCTTGTTATGTTATGAATATAATTGCCTGGTCTACAAAAACGGTTGTCAGCAGTGTGGCAATATAGTAAACAGATTTATCTGTCTGATGTGACGTTTTACAAAAATGTGAATTAAATTTTATACTGCAATCCTACGTGGCCAAGAAACCTTTTAAGTCATTATTTGTGCTCCTGTGTGACCTTAAAGTATAAAAAACCCCCGACTCCAACTAGAAAAAGAGTTGTAACTCTTGAACGGCTGAACAGATTTTCCTGAAACATAGCTAGATGATTCCCGATTATACTATCTTTCAATTATAACCGCATTGAAATCGGTCCATCCATTTTGGAGCCACGATGCCACAGACACACACTACAAAGTTATAACACCTCTCTTTTTTGTCGGGGGCTAAAAAAGCTCGTTCCCAACAAAGAATAGACCACCTCTCTCCTCTCCACGCGTGTGTGTAGTGAAAAGCGATTCAAGCATTGTGTCAAGAGAAAGGGCAACCACGTATTCCTCTGTGCCAAGAAAAACATACTACGAACGTTATAATAATCATCACCAATGCTGGCACTTGGCCTCTGTGAGAGAGGGACTTAATATAATTATAATCCAATGACATTAGCACACATGGTCCTAGCACTTCTTTGTTCCACGAGAAACCGCTATAAAGAAGTATACTGAAACAATTTGTGGAGCGCACACTGCGCGACCGTACGTCAAGTGGCAGTCGTTAGTGTGCGCACCGCGTTATGTCGCAGATAAAGCGAGTTTATAAGCTCTTATTGTTATGGCTGCTTGGGAGGAGTAACAGGTAGGTAGCCACTTGAGATTGTAAGGAATATATTTTGGGAATGGGGCTGCGGGAAATGGCATAAATGTAGGTCGAAGATGGTAATAAAATTAGTATAATAAACAAACCAGACATAAAAATAAAGACTTTTAAGAATACGGGTTTCTGTCTAATGAAAAAGCAACTTAAGCTTGTAAATCCTTTTTCGCTCTCAGTAATATCAAGTCCTCTGATGAGGCAAACCGATTTACTAAATACGGTAATGATTTGCTTATCATCTGCTTTACCCAGATGCTGTATTTAAGTAAATAGCCCGCCATTGTCTACTGAGCATAGGCCTGGTTATTATATTGCAAGTATTTATGTTGATAACATTACTTTAGGAAAAGATAAAAAAAAATTAAAAATTATGAGAGAGATCTTCGTTTATTTTTTGTCTCGTGTTTGTTTTTTTTTAATTTTTTATGTGTGTGTGGTCACTGTACGTGCTGAATAATATAAATGTTGGCGCGAAGACAAAATAAATAGTTTTAGTAATAAGATTTATCAAAATGAGTTCACTAGAGGGTAGTCGTATTTATTTGTACGCACTACGCCCACTATAAATAATAGCGATGTAACGAGTTTGACTCACTTGTGCTCGAGACGTCGGACTGTACGGATCTATCTAGTAAAGCTAAGTAAACCAATGCTAATGAATGTAAGAAATCCTCAATTTAAAAAGAGTAACCATGGAGTTTCTTGCCCGTTCTTCTCCATAGGAAGTCTACGCTTTGGAACGCGGCACCTAGAGTCCTGACTATTCATAAAGTACCTGAATATAAACCTTTAAACTTATCTTGTCTTTTTGTGTTTAACTATGAGTGACCAACTATTATGGAAGTAATGACGTCAGCAATACTGACTGCATTCTCTTCAAAAAACACCTCTGGAGACCCTCCTCCGACATAAATGTACCTATTTTCGTTCCTTCTTTTCTTTCTAATAGGTCTCATACATGATAAATCAGGGATGGCTATAGTTTGCAAGTCTCAACCCTTAAAATACTAACAAATACCTAAAATTATATGTTATATTATACTATATCATACAACAACGTCCCCGAGTCATCACAGAAAGACAAACCCCTGTGCCCGCGACTTCGTTCGCGTGGTGTAGGGGTGCTCGAATTATGTTTTGAAAATACATGTTTCTAATAACATAAAATTTTATCAATTAGTATTAAATACAAAAAGTTAAAACACGGGAACCGGATTTGAACCTGATATTTGTCGGCTTCTATTCTACTATTTACCGCTCCACTTAGCTAGTTACGATGGGTGCCGAAATAAACATTTCTAATGCTGAAAAACTATCTAGTTTCCTTCATACTCGTATGTATAGTAATTTGCCGTAATGGTTTTTTACCGAAAATGTCAAATAAACTCGTTTAAATCACAAATTTCTTAACTATCGACCTTAGTACCCACGGATACATATCGAGCTATAAATTTTCAGTAAAATAAGCTAACCTCTTATTGTAAGGGAAGCCTATACAATACGTGGTCAGCTTTTACTGGAATTGTATAGCTTGATAGTAGCCGTGTGTATACAAAAAAAAATGTTACACTGTTCATTTCCTGTGAACGTAGCGTAGCGTGATGATACAAATTTATGTTAAAAATTCGACCCCTTAGTAGCGCTACTGTGAAAGTCCTATTGAAATTGTTAAATTCTTACGTTTTATCACCATCATACATTATACACAAAATATGTTACATTGCTCGACTCCTAGGAGTGATAGTGCGATGAAATATGTTTACTATAAGTCCTCGATCCCTAATAAATTATACTACGGTGAAAGTCGCATCAAAGTAGGTCCAATACAACATTATTTTGTATAACCTCTGCTTTGTATGGGACTGCTTACAATAGAGCGATCAAGCTGTATCTACGGATCTAGTCAACTGTTGCAAATGAAAGTTGTTAAGTTAGACTATTATCTATACGTTTACTGTAAAGTTTCATTGAAATATTTTTCGGTGTTTTCCCGAGATGGGGTAACTTCTTTTTTTTTTGTTGGCTCTCAAACTTTCATCCCATAAATACAAAGTAGGTGATCCAGTGATACCTTTATTTTGCCTACACTCTACGAACGACTAACAACGACAACGACGTAGTCGGTGAGAATTCGGTGACCGTTACTGCCCCTCGTAATGATTTTATCGCCTTGAATCTAACAATAGTAGCTAAACATCCAAATTATAAACTTTACATTTTCGTAAGCACATAAACCCAATTAAAAGAACAAATATTTCGATCCCAACGCTATCTAGGGAGACTGAAGACAAATTTAAAGAAACACAATAATATTTAATTATTTTAATATGAAATGAAAATGAAAACATGGAAGAATGAAATGTGCTGAAAATAATAAAGAAATAGGTAATAATTATATTATTCTTTTCACTGAGAAATTGGTAGCCGACAGATTATTCTAGTCATCTTCAAGTCAATGAATTTTCAGCTGCCGTGCATCAGGCAAAAGGCTATGTTGTAAAAAGAATGTTCTATAAACTTAATTTGCTGTTCTCCAGAATGCAAACGATGTTAGCCCTTATCAATTTGCAATGGTAGCAGTAAACAGCAAGCACACGTTGTTATAATACTGCCAATAAGGCTTTGAAATTCCTAATTACCTATTCGATTCTAAAAAGCCCATCCTACAGGATTCCGACAACTTCTATTGATAAAAAAAAATCTACCCAATCCTAATAAAATCTTAATAATTATGTTATCTCAATATTTATTGGAAATAAAAAATCTCGGTCTTGGTTACAAAGTCTATTAACGCCATCTAGTTGCAGAAAAATGTAATAAAAAAATAATGAAATCACAGTTACGTGGAAATATCTGGTAGCGCATTTAAAAAAGTAATTATCTCGTGAGTAAGGTATTATGTCGTATGCTATCATCACGCTTCACCTTTTGGAGCATAGCAGTCAGTGAAATACGTACCTTAAAGTAAGATGCCGAAGAAAGAACGTTTATCAGTAAAAAAAAAATACTGGGCATTACTAAATATACCATTTTACTAATTTAAGAACTGGATCAAGTGAGGAGTTATAATGAAAACAGGAACTGTGAAACTAAAACGAAGATTAATTTTGCTTAGCCCCCTAGACGAATAGGGTGATGATTATTATTACATATTTTGACCGGACCTATGAATTATAATAATACAATATTTCATTAAGATTTGGCTCTTAATAATGAAGTGGTAGGTCATAATAGTGCACAGGCATAATGCACTTTAGCTCACCCCCCATAGATAATAGCGTGATAATTTATAGCCTATATGTTGACCAGCCCTTTGACAGATATTACTGCAAAATTTCATGAAAGTCTGTTCAGCGGTTTGGCCGTGAAGCTCGGACAGACAAACAGACAAACAGACAAACAGACAAACAGACAAACAGACAAACAGACAAAAATTCTAAAAACTATATTTTTGGCATCAGTGTCGATTATAGATCACGTAGCGGTTTTTTTTATTTTTTTTTATTCAATGTACAGTTTTCGCTTCGTTACGATTTTATTATAAGTATAGATATCATACAACAACGTCCCCGAGTCATCACAGAAAGACAAACCCTTCTTTTTATAGTCAAGTATAAATCGGAGGTGCTCGTTTACCTAATTTTATTTCGGGGGATCGCAGTAAAAGTGGTGGGTTGATTGACATGTTACGACTTGGCCCCTTGGCCCCTTGCTGCGGAGTCCTGTTGCCACCTCGAGCACGGAGGCGCTATACATTACGCGGAGATAGTGGCCATTTTTGGTACTTCGTACTCGTAGCTCCAATTGTCTTTTTGTATTTTTTAAAATAAAGTAATCTAGATTTTCCTGTGAGATTCCAAAATAAAATTGTTTTCTTTCTTACTTTTAGGGAGGAGATTACTTATATAAGTGAATTTAGGGTAAAAATCTATTTTATCAATTTGTATCTGCATTAAACTGAGAGAAACAAATTAATGAACCATTTTGTATGTGTAGGCGCTAAAAGAATACGAGGAAGCTATATCCAAGACATTCTTATATGATTCGAAATTAAAAAACCACGCCAAACAAAACTGTTTCTCATCCAGTCTGTCGCCTTTAATGTGACATAAGTCTAAAACGATCGTACTTCGCCGGAGGACCTCGTGTCAATGTGAATCAGATCTCACTCATGCAAAGAAGCGAGCGAGTTGACGTAAATATAAGATGCTGATAAAAGGCTGCGCCTCATGAAGACTGACAGCGGTTCTCGAGGGATGATGACTGTGTTTCACGACTTAGAAGACTTTTAGAAACACCTTATTTTTTACGTTTTGCCTTGAGATTTTTGACATTGCAGGGTTTCTTCCATTGTCTGGCTAATAAAATGATATAAATTATACCTCATAAGTTTTGTAATTGTTGATTGTAGCGGACAGTGTTCAAAATCTTGAAAGCCTGAAAAAAGGCAACGTGTGACAATCATGACACCACCATGCTCTATAAATTGTAAAAAATAACATTATTCATGGTCATATTTTATAACGGAAAATAAATAACTACCGCGCCAGTAGAATGCGTATACTGCTGAAAACTTTTTATAATTTGTAGGTAATTAAGTACTCGTTAGCAGAAAGCTGTTAAATGCTCAGATATTATACGCCTTTGTTAGCACAAGCGCGAACTGTTAACGCGACCACAGATTAAATAACACAACGTAATATAAATATTGTTTCAAGCGGTTATTACTCAGAGTATGTGCGGGACTTTTATAATACACATTTTTTAATAAAACATGAGAGCTTTAGAATGTTTTTATTAGATATCGAACTCTGAAGCTTTGGTCCGGTGACATTGTTATTATTTTTAATTACCAATTTTTTATTTTTTATTTATTGTAGGTCTAAATACTTTCAGAATTACAATTTACCTACAATGAAATCGCATATAATGTTTTAAAGTTAATATAAATAATATCCGACGCGAGCGGATATTACAAAGAGGGTGAACGCGGTGAGTTTAGACCTCAGGCCAGTTTTATACAAAATCTGCTATTTTTATGTTTGTTTGCTTATATCTTTTTGTGCCTGGGTTAGTTAATGCATGAGTTTATAAACAGGGTGTCCCAGAAAACCTGTACCATCGAAGTACTGTGGTCAGGGGACACTAATACTCATCGATTGAACCCCCATGTATGTTCTACGATATTTTGTAGTTTTCGAGAAATTAATTATTTTGTAATATTTTCTCCGAAACAGAATTTTTTATCTTGTGATCATATGCTGAGCTACTAGTAGTTAGAATTTGGTTGTTTTGTGTTTTTAACAGGTGTACACACATTCTAGCCATAATACTGACAAGAAAAACCTCAAAGAAATGCCACTCAGAAAAAGTTATAACTAAAACCGCCTACAATTTTGAAAAAACTGAAAATATTACTGAATAATTAATTTCTTGAAAACTACAAAATATCGTAGAACATACATGGGGGTTCAATCGATGAGTATTAGTGTCCCCTGACCACACTTCGCTGGTACAGGTTTCCTGGGACACTCTGTATAGTCAGAGTAGTACTTAGTAGGTATCACGAATAATTTAGTTTGAAGAACAACACAGCGATGCAATTTGTTTTCCACTTACATACAACACATATTTATGACTTTTTAAATTGATTGTCTAGATGTTTGTGCATGTGTGATTTATGTTTATAAGCTGGTAGGTATTCACGATACAGGAGAAAACCTCACACTAAAATGATGTTTAATAATATTATTTAAACTAGTGGTCGTAGTTGTCTAAATTCGACCGTAATTTTAGCTTACTGCACTCCTTCTACATATAAACTTTAACCGTGCTTAACTATGTTAAATCTCACACTCCTTCGTGCGCGCAATATGTTTATAAAGGGGTACAAAGTTTTCTCTTCACGTATTAATTATTTAAATAAGACAAATAAAGTGAAGGGAGGTTTACTATTATGTCACTTGTGTTTTTCATTTTTGTTGTTAGTTTTTTTGTAAATACATAATATAAGTACATCCCTAACTTTTAATTAGGTACCTACCTATCAGGTTTTTTTAATAATTTTAACAACTTTTATTATGTAACCAACTCTGAAAAAAAATAGAATAAAAAAAGAAATTGACCTGTCGAATTTTGTATAGAACAATAATTAACTACACATAATTTGACAAATGAAGTATCGTTGGGAGCGTCTTGATCGTCCGCTGGTAACGTCTGTATGACGTCACATTAAATTTAATATGGCGCCCTCTAGAAGGAATAATTGATAATTATGCTAAAAAGTTTGATTAGTTTTCATTGTAATCTATTCACGAGGATAAGAAAATCAGAGTTATTTTTTTAATTATATAGAATTTTGTGAAAAATATGTAAACGGACGCATTAGGTACAAACTTATAAAACTTTTTTTTTTCATAATTCCACATAATCAGTCACTTAGCATGACTAATCAGCTAACAATAATAGGTACGCGACATCAATGAAACAATATTTGTTTTTGTTCGAGCACTCGTTGCGTTTTTATTGTGACATGTAAATGAGAGCTGCAGATCAAAGCGGCCGCGGCGCGCGCGTCACACGCGCTGTGTTGCCCATACCATTACGACGCAACAGACGCGATATCATTCCGCTCCTCCCCATTGCCGCATAATGCTCCATAAATACGAAAAGTACTTCGTTTTCTTCCTTTATCGTATTCGCACACTTTATTCTGTAATTGCACTGACAGTGTAAAAATAAGAAGTTATAGTGCCACAAACTTATCTGATCCGGTGACCAAAATTGGAACTAACGTCGCTACGGAACAAAATTTACTTCAAAATGTCATTTTTGTACGGAGATGACATTGTTAAAAGCGACGGCAGCGACGCCACGACCGGGTCAGATAAGTTTGTGGCACTGTATATCTTTATATTTTAGATCATAAGTCAATTTGTTTAGTCACAACTTACATGTCACACGCCTATAAATGAATGACTTAACTTATCTTCACCTGTTAGTTAGTATCTTGTAACTAAATTTTAAACCAGTTCCCCTCAACCGATTGCGCACTCCTTTGGTTCTAATGACAATAGAATATAATAAATATTGTGATATGTTCAAAATGGCCGCCGCCCCAAGATGGCGGATTACCTTTTTCTTTACAACCCCTTGATATGGATATCAAATGACGAGTGGAAAACGATAATTGGATATTCTTATGTCCAGAGAACGGCGATCATAAAAAAGTATTCATGTTAATGCAACACTAGGAATATGTGAATATTTTAGCAACTAGCGAATGGAATGTTCAAATTTTGTGAGTAAAAGGTAAATCTGACAGTAGTAAGTCGCTTAACGAAACAATAAAGAAATAACAAACATATACGATGAGTAACAAAAATATTTCCTTTGATTTAATAAGCGTAAACAGTCCGGAGTCCGGAGCATTCCCGACCATTCTCCACGGGTCGGTGCTCATCGATCAGGATCCAATAGGTTAGCTAGAGAACCGTTTGTAGGTCTGTCTGACCTTGCAGATGAATGTGGCTCTTTGCAGGAAAAATCTGTCGTTTGACGGACAATGGCGTTCCGATTCGAATGGTTTCGTGAACCGAATAGGCCGTAGCGCCTCGAGATTTCATTAGCGAATTATTCGCGCTATTGTTCTATGGCAAGTTGAAAACATTTTAAGCTTATTGGTACTCAAAAAACTGTCACGTGAAAAGATAAAAATCAACAGGGTGTGAGCAAAAATGACATCAGAAAAATATATAGATAACTACGCAACTAGGTACATTATTAGACAATAAACACCTAATATCAGCACCTGGGGGCTTACTATATACGAACTCTTATAGCAGAGCTGAAATTGAACTGCCCAGACATTTCCAGTATGAGCTGACCTCGCACTGTATAGGCTTTTAGTACAATGAAAGATCAGCTTATTCTGGAAATGTCTGGGCAGTTCAATTTCAGCCCTGCTATAAGAGGTCGTAGTAAACCCCCTGGATATACCACTGAACCGACATCAAGCAATTCTTTTTACATTAAAATAACACATTGTCTATCTTTTCATAATCAATGTGTCGAATTCACCCCATTCCACTCCCAGAGAAAGAGATAGTAATAGGAAACGGCCGCCACCGAACCGTTTGTTTAATATTAATATAATAAACAAACAAATTCTCATGCTACTTATAATAATTATGTTATCCGCGTTTTATTATCGATTTTTTTTGCATACTCTTTTCTGATAAACGTTCATTAAACTTTATTTAACTAAACTAGCTCTTAAGTCTAATGCCATCTCTATCCATTGACATATAAATGACAAGGACAGGTATAATTTTACCAGTGTTTAAAAATTACAAGTTTTTATTAGTTAGGACTCTACACTGCAGCTATAACTATAACGATTTTTTTTATGATTATCAATTTAACCTAAACTAATCATATTTTTGCATAATAATTATTTGTATTATTGAAGTGGTAAAGTTTTCTGTGAAACGAAATATTACGTAGGTACACGTAGGTATTACGTTTTTATTTTTGTTTAACATTTTTTTTTCTGATATGTTATCTTTAAAATCGTTTCGTTCAACACATTTTCGAGGAGAGGAAATGAGGAGATCTATTTTTCATCTTGTAAAATAGGAAGGATTGATAATGACTTTTCAGCAACTGACAATAAATTTATTAATTATTCTTCTATATTTTTCTATTATTGTTCTGTTAGTAATGTGTTGTCTTCGTGTTTGTCCCCAGAAGGTCAGGCGGATGGCGCCGGCGGGGGCGGCTTCACCGAAGACGAGGAGGAGGAGGACAATAGCTGGTGGGGCCGGTGCGTGCGGGCCTGTCCTGCCCCCGTTCAAGAACTGTGCACGTCCAACCGGTTCCATAACCTACATGTAAGTACAGAATGTAGCTAAGACCATGAGAGGCAGGACACCCGCTGGTGGGGCCGGTGCGTGCGGGCCTGTCCTGCCCCCGTTCAAGAACTGTGTACGTCCAACCGGTTCCATAACCTACATGTAAGTACAGAATGTAGCTAAGATCATGACAGGCAGGACACCCGCTGGTGGGGCCGATGCGTGCGTGCCTGTCCTGCCCCCATTCAATAATTGTGTAATAACCGTCTTGACAGGAATATTTTATGATGCAGCAGTGTATAGGTTCAGAACCTTTTTATTTAACTTAATTACTATAAGGCGCAGTCAACATAATATCTGTTCATAATTTTACACTGTGTTACAACATAACTTTGGAATAGTGGGTACGCAAATCAAAATAATATAAACTAAGTCACGGTAGAAATTTTAAAAAACTTCATGCTAACCTTATTATATCCTTTGAATATTTAAGCCCAAAAGTGAATTTTACTTAGTAGCAAACTGCTACCTAATTTCGTTAAGTTAGAAGTACCGACATAACCAAAAATTTCGGTATTTAATAGCCACAAAATATAGTAAAATTCCCTTTACGTCTCCATTACCATTTTCCTTTCGTGCCCTCATCGCAGTAAAGATAGCTGGAGCCACGTTCCGGACTTTTCAAGCGGGTGTCGTAGCAAACGAGCCACAAAGGCGCTGCGGATAAAATTAAATTCTAACCCGTGTAATGCTGTAAGAATGGTAACGGTTTGCCGCATGTCATGTGCCGTATGAAATACCCATATCACACGCCCAGCCGGGCAATTTTTTTTTATATTTTTTAAAATCGTTGCCCCTCACTAGGCTTTCTCCTGTAGCGAGGGTACAGCTTACAAACATACATATCACATGCACACACAGTACACACACAAACCCAGACCAGGAACAGCTATTTGTAGATCATACAAATATTTCTTATCATCACAATGTAACCACGCATTTGGTTCTATACGTGTAAATGAAAATAATTTTGATTAGAATAGGTTGGAGTCTTTACAAACTTTGCCCATAGATCGAGATAAGTGTAAAATTATGAAATTTTTATGTAGTTCCTGTGGCTAAACTACCGATTGGACTTGATTGTTTTTTTGTGTACGGTCACAGAACGTGATACTAAATACGTGGTAATGTAGGCACTAAAAAAAAAAAAAACTTTTTTGTATGCCTTCAGTTTAGGTTACTACGTATCTCATTACTATCGATATATTTAAATTGTAGACAACTCTTTCCATAGTATACTCGTACGATGCTCCTCCATGTAATGAATTATGAAGGCATCTGCACCCGCATCGTCCTTCACTTGACTTTCGTCAAACTGGTTCGATAAGACTCGACTCAAACTCACGACGAGCTCGTTTAATATTATTATTATTCCATCAGCCAACAGTAACAGTAACCACGTACGAATTAATTGTGCTTCGCTGTCGGCGGCATGTGTTTTTCGCTATTACGACGCAATTACCCGCGACAGAGGGCGCCGCCGTCGGTTCACCAGCGGTTATAAAACTTAGTGTGAGTTTGAGGGAGATACTATACCTACCACTTAGATGGCTAACAAGCATATGGCTCGCCTGATGGTCACTGTAATTTATGGACGCATGCAATACCAGCAGAGGCATAACTCGTGCGTCGCCAACTCTGTAAAAATATTTTCAGTCCCTTTTTGAAGAACCCCATACTGTAATCTCTTGGAAAAACCTCGGTGGGGAGCAGATTCCTCAACCTGAGCGTGCGTGGGAGGAAACTCCACTGAAACCACACAAACTCACACTCCACTGAAACCACACGCATTCACACTCTAGAATATTGGATTCCCTTTGGAGTAGAATGATGTGATTGCCCTAACATCCAGTCATGTTCTTCTGTAAAGTCTAGACCCACTAGCTATTTTATTTATTTATTGTACTCCAGTAAATAAATAAATAAATCAGGTAAACCGCAAGCTTGTTTGCCCACAATAATAATTATAAAAAAACATACTCGTATTTTTGTGTGTTGAAAACTTTGAAGAAAGAAAGAAAATGTATTTATTTGACACAGCACAAAAACGATTTTAAAGTTAACATAACAGAAAAATAAAAACATGTAAACCAACAATATTTTTTTTTATCTTAAATAAAATGGATTGTAGTACGTCGCAGCTGTCTCAAAAAGGCTTGGTTTATTAATATTATGTTCCAGTGAAAGCAAATAATTTAATGGGCGTGGTATTTTTCATTGCAGCAGCTGTAGTTAGGAATTCTTATCTTACGCATATTTTTAACTAGATTATTCTGGGAATATCTCAATTACACGTGAGTTCAAATAGATGAGAAATCTATTCCAATCTGTATTCTATTTACAATTTCAAAGAAAACAACATGAGAAATACACGCCTACGGAAATTAGTGCAGAATTCACATAAATCCCATTAAATTAAAAAAAAAGAATTTCAACATTGAATAACTTGAGTTGTTATTAGTTTCACTACCATAAAACTTCACCTGCCGTACATTTGCCGCGTTCTATCAAGGTGCACGCACACTGCACTCTGTCCCGCCGCATCGCACCGCACCGCATTCGTCGTACTCGGCGCTCGTCGAAATTACCCCTGATAGTTCGCCGACAATTTAAGGGGGTATTTTACAGGAATGGCGAAAAAACCGATTTGTATTTACAATTTTTTGAATAGAAATTCTTATTTCTTTGTCCTGAAAAAAATATATATCATACTTGAAGATGTGACAATCTCTGCACGGTTGTCCGATACATGATTGGAAGAAGTTGGCTCGATAAAAAAAAATCGCAAAGTTACCCCTTTTAAAAAAGTGTTTACAAGATTATTTCTAAAACATGATATTATTTCAAATAATTTTTACATCACAATATTGGTCGCAAATATACCAACCAAAATCGGTTGTTATTTTTTTATAATATTACGTATATTGGTCACAATTTGATAAAAACCACAAAATTCGTGATTTCTGTCATCTCTGCCATCAATCAGTCGCGTTTCGGCGCGCATCGAGGTCGGACCTGTGCAATTTTTTTTGACTTTCCTACGCTTACACTTTATTCAAAACCAAAAGAAAGAATGACAGTAAAATCATTAAAAAAAATATTAAAAAGCAACAGGAAGTATAAGTAACTTGCCTTTTATTCAGAAAATCTAAGTATTTCGTTTATAAAAATCAATATGCTAAAATAATTTCTTGACATCTCCGTCAAGAATTCATTTTATAGGATGTAGTATAGAAAAATCAGTACGACAATTTGTAGTGTTGAGAACAAAGAGTATGAAGTTTTATATACACCATGTCCCAAAATTCAACGATAAGCGGGCACCAGAGGATTGACCAGCTCATGATTACTCGAGAACAATTTTTTTTTTCAATTTTTAAGATGTTACATAAAAAATTTGAAATCCTTCAAAAATTTACACCCCTTAAGATATTTTTAATTACCATGACCACAATGTTTCAGATATTTCTGAATTTCTTTTTGTACCGGCAACCTAAGTAGCACTGCTATCCACCACAATCGTTAAAAATCCCAGAATGCCTGTAGATTTGACACAAAAATCAATCAAAATTATTTTTCACCCTAAAATTTTGAAAGATTTTTACTTTTGGTCCACTTTCACTCATCGTGGTGTAAAAAAAAAGTACAGACACTACCATGGCAAGTTTTTTTAAAAATTGACGCAACTATCCAAGATTCCAAAATGGTATAATAATCTAGGAAAACTAGCCACAAAAAAAAATGCGTACTATTTCTGAACAAGAACCAAATTTCATAACTTTTACTATGTGGTTTTTTGTTGTAAATTCTTCGAATTTCAATGATACATGTCCGTAGTTAATAAAATTTAGAAGTTAGAGAGAGATAGATAGATAGTATGTAAAGAAGGAAAGAAAACGTTTTTAAAAATTATATTAATTTTTAGTTATCGTGGTTGTCCGTGGCATCACCACGGTCCTATCCGAAAACCAGCGCTGCGGTATTTATTTTATCTGTCAGGATTAACTGTCAGGATATGCTGAGATAGGGACTTTCTTTGGCCTCTTGCAGGACTTTTTTAACCCCCGACAAAATAGAGGGGTGATATAAGTTTATAATGTGTATCTGTGTATCTATGTGTCTGTGAATTTGTGTGTCTGTCTGTGGCATCGAAGCTTCAAAGCGGATGGACCGATTTCAATGCAGTTTTTTTTAATTGAAAGCTAGTTTAGTCGGGATGGTTCTTAAAATCTGTTCAGCTGTTCAAAAGTTACACCTCTTTTTCTAGTTAGAGTCGAGGGTTTTAGACGGTTAGGTTATTGTTATCATTATTTGAATTTTTGTGTGTTTATGTAATTTCGTATGCGAGTCCGATTTAAATGTTTTTTCTTTCTTTCTTTCAATTTTGAAGCTCTTCATCTGCATACATAGCGAGGAATCTGAACTAGGAATATGGTTTTGATCTATGAATATGCAATTTCTTTTTTGGTAAAAAAGCAACCCTGTGAACATACTTAAGTAGGTATGACTACGGAAACGGACGACTCCTACAGGTGTGGGTGAGAGTAGGTTATTATCTCAAGGCATGGATTTGAGTTGGCTTATTCTTCTAACATTACACACACATTGGCAGTGTCATCAGGTTTGTCATGCCGATATATCGGTTTCGTTACGGCATTATTGGCTTAGTGTGAAAATGCCCAATGTTGGTCGAGACAATTATGTGCACTTGCATAAACTCATACACAATAGGTATGACTGATAGTTTATAAGTAGATAGTTAAATAGGTATAAAATCTACAAATACAAAACGGAAGAACAGATTTTCTAGCGTAATATAGGACACTGGGTATACGATATTGTGGATTTATATTTTTCAAGTATTTGCTGGTGTCATACTGCATGTTGCTAATTAATATTGCTATTCTGTGACACGTGTGTCACACAGTCTGATACGTCAATTGCGTAATTGCGAGAACGGAGCTCCCCTAGTGGGTGGGGCTTAGGCTGATACTTCACCCCCTCAAAAGTAAGAAATCGTCGTAAAATACAACCTTAATCACCGCGCTTAATTTTGTCATAGCAACAAATTCAATACTTGCAAAACTGTTGGCTTCTGTTTTCGTTTGGTTTTAATTTGTATAGGCGAAGACCGCGGGTTATTATAGTAGAAAAACTCTTTAGATTTTTAGGAAATTGAAATTTTAGTCATTTCTGGATTTGATTTCTACGTAAACTTTAAAAAATGTTTATAGTCTAGTTCATAAACTGACCTGGTGTTTGTGAATCGTTTATCGAATTTACAATCAGACGTTTGATGAGTGTCTGAAGTGTGAACAAAATAAAAAGCTTAATTGTGAAGTATTAGCTTTACACTGCAGTGTCAGTGTCAGTATATCTCGTAGCCTGCGAGTCAGCACTGAGCCATCACACACGAACACTTACGATAGCTCTATTTATACTCCATTGATCTACACTCACGTTCGAACGCCAACACTCAAACTATCAAGAAGCAATCCCAATTTAACACTAGAACAACAATTTGAACGTCTACGAGAGTTTCGCGAACGATAAATTTCTTTTTGGGGCCTCCGCGGTTGACTTGCCGCGTAAATATTTATTGTAGTACATTCAATGAAGACCACTTTTCGGTTCGTGTGTACGGCCGCACACCGCCGCCGTGTTGTTTCGCTCGCTAGTATCCGCTATACCTTTGCTTTTATGTAATATCGTAATATATCAGATGATAAACATCCTGCAGAACATGATCACCGATCAGGCTTATGAATGGTCGCTACAATGATAGGTCATAGGGATATTGCCATATAGAAAGAAGAAGAAGAAGATAGGTCATAGCGATATTGCCAAAACTACTAAGCTTGGCAGACGGTGTGGTCAGTATATAGGTATCAGTATCAGCTGTTGACACCATACCACAGGCACCAGTCCATGACCCATGGGTTGAGAGAACAAGTTTTCTTTACCAGAAACCGGTCTTTACATAATAGAAATTGTCCAGACGAGGAAACACGTCGTGTTTTAAAATAATCTAGATGAGGGAAAGAAGGAAACAATGTGGTATTATTATTAATGTTGCGGTGAGAGGTATTATACAGAATCATAGGCGCGAGTGACGTCAGCGACGCTTTCTAAAAATAAGCACGCAATTTGAGTTGTATCGTGATGTTACAATCAATGTGCAAACAATGTATTCTTATCTTATTACAGTGTTCTGCGGAGCGCGGAATCATTTCATTTCCACTATAAGGTACAAGATGGTTGGCAATAGAGTAACTGTCATTAACCCGTTGACGTGTTGTTTAGCGCTGATCTATATTGTTATTATAATTAAACGTCCCAAAAAGGTCTCTTGGACAAACAACTAAATTGTTTGTATTCAAACATTTTAAATAGGTACACAAAAATAATATTTATAAAATAATATATTCATTTTTATTATTTATCTATCGTCTGCGAACTATTTTGTTTCAGATAATTATTCGCATTTAGTTCAAAATAATTTTCATACAGCATAAATATTGTTTTTATTTAATTTCAACCATTGACAATAATATTTTTATTTGTCAAAGGTATAAAAACAAATTCAAAATTAATAGATACCATATTTATCTTCTCTAAGTATTTATCCGACACACGGATAGACAGACAGAAATCCTGGTCGTTTTTGAGGCTCCATAAAACTTGCAGTAACGGTGATCTGGTCGCGGTAGTATCTGCTTTACGGCGCCTCTAAATCACGCTCAGGTGACTCGCACCGAAATAGCCCGTCAGGACGTGACGTCACGACTAGCGTGAAACACGAGCGGATAGGTGACTTAATGGGGGCAGTGATTTCATGAAACTGTGGAAATAATCCTTCGTTAGACGAAATTTTTGGAACATCCGATAAACTTTGTACTACGACTTACCTTGTATCATGGGTACAGTTAAATATTCATACATCTCACATAGACGTAGATACACCCAGACCCGGAACAACTAACTCGGCCATACTAATATTTGTTCCGTGCAGATATCGGACCAGCAGTCTACTACCTACCTATCATAGAAAGGAGATCGTAACTACTTCAACGTTGATTCGGAGATAATTGAAGTTTTATCTAAAATGAAGGCCCGCGATTTACTGAATGGTTTTAGTTAGTGATTCTTGTTGTATAAGACGTCAAAAAATATAGGCTTTATTTTGAACCATAATTTATTTAAATTCATATACGCGTATTTATTAGTTATTCATATTCATATTCTTTATTTGCTAATTTGTCAGTTATGGCCTTCTTTTTTATGACGGCAGTATAGCGCAGAATACCAATCGGTTATCCACTGTGGCTACCATGTCATCTAGATTTCATTTTGATCTAAGTTCTTACACAACCTTGCTATTCGTGGAGATACTTTGTATTTGCGAACACATTTTATTGCAACATCTTGTCTGCTCCGGAGGTCTGTTCATGCCCTAACCAGCCGACTCTGGCCCGAAATTGCCCTTTTCAAGTCATTTGCTCGAAACGAAGATTAGAAGTTATTGTCTCGCATAATATCCCGAAATAAACTGGCGGTAACACGTTTTTACAGCAACGAGGTGAAATTAAATTTAATATAAAACACGAAAAGCTTTATAGCACAGATAACAACTATCTGTGGTCTAAAGTTTTTATGTCCATCAATGCAAAAACCGCTATGAAAATTTGATTACATTTACCTACTATACTTTCAAAACTGCACGTAAATTATTAAAGTTTATTAGAAGTATAAAAATGGAAATAAGAAATGAAACTTTGTACATTAAGTGAGGAGTAAATGGACGTTAAGTTATATCAAGTGGCCAAAAAGAAAGCAGACCACAGAGAGTGGTGTGGCGATTGCTCCATCGCTGGTAACTGAACTACTGAAGATAAAAAATGGGTATTTACTTAGCTATTTCACGGAGTAAAAATCACAGCTTTTTTCATAGCTGAATTCACCGGCTTTTAACTGTCGTCGACAGTAGCGACAACGACCGAAAATATCAGTATCGGAGATAGAGGACAGTGTGAAAGCGGTTGGCATAAATGTATAAGTTCTATATCAAGAAAGAAAGAAAGAAAGAAAAATACTTTATTAGCACAACAAAAAATAAATAAAACCAACAAAGAAAACATATAAAATAAAAGAGTTATTGTGCCAAAAGGCCGCAGCTCAGCATAATGCATATCACTCTCGGTGTCGTGTGAATATCGATACCGTCTTAGGTAAAAACGTCCTATCTCGGTTTTTAAATTGATATTTACGCTGAATCCCTTACGCTGTCTGTTCTCATTTTACCCCTGAATCTCGAAAATTATTTAATTTAATTTTATATTTCCATCGAATTAAATAAACATTTAAATTAGGAAAATAAAATAAAACTGTTTGCTAATTGCACCAGTACCTCATCATCATCATGCACAGCTTCTGTCACCCCACTGCCGAGCATAAGCCTTCTCCCTTTTACTCCATTCTTCCCCGTTCTCCGCTTTCCGAAAAGCTTATTTATTTAATCGACCCATCTTGTCATCGGTCTTGCTTTACTCGGTTGCCTACTCTTGGTCGTTTTATTGCACCAGCTCGCCAGTCAATAATCCATTGTATTGAGGCGACGCGCGATGTGTCAGACGTCAACGGAATTAATGAAAGCGACGAGAGCACATTAATTGCGACTGGAGAAAAATCTATTCGCAGTACACGGGATAATTGTTGAGGTACGGAAGTGAAGGTAAACTTGGATTGAAGTCATTTGTACTAACTTACCTAGGCCGCGTCGTTGCGGATTGCGGCGCAGCACCATATTGGAGACCATGAATATGTCATGTACTTCGTGGCGCAACATCATGGTGATTATCCATGAACTACCAACACAACGAATATAAACATACGACAAGATGGTAAACCATCATCAGCTAAAGCTGAGACGGAAGCTGAAAATTCATCTCAGAAGCTAAATAAATTATTTTAACTGCCCTAATAATCAATTTCAACAAAAGAAATACCAAATAAATAAAAACGCTACAAACTTTCCAAATAAACTGTCAAAATCGGCACACGCTTCGTGCAGGTACATACAGTCACATAATCATAACACCCGCCCCTTTGTGTTACGAGTATATGTCTATATGGAAAAAAATAGATCCTCTACGTCAGCCTCGCAACCCCTTCTATTTGCGTCGCGTGCTAAAAATACATCGACACAAAAATTAGTTTCTCCCCAAAAATCACAATTTCCCGTAACTGCGGCACAGCGGAGATGGAACTCAAATATTTCAGCAGGCTTTTACACCATAAGCTTTTAATGAAAAATGTTTTGTTTACTCTCCCAATTGTTCGCGGAGTTGAGACAAACATGGCCAAGACGTACCGATAGCAGGAAAAGATACAGCGAAGAGTTTTTTTTATGTACGAAAGCAAAATTATACTAGATTATACATACAAATTCATTACATACAAATATATATATATATATATATATATATATATATATATATATATATATACTTATATAGTCATCACATACAAATTCGATACTCAATCGCTAGGTGATTCACGGCCGAGCGTCACTCTAAGATAGGGCAAACTGTAGTAGTTGTTAACAATTTGCCCGTATATACTGGGTTACTGGTAATATGACGGCAATCCGTTATGGGGATGTAGGAGAGATCATTTCCAACCAAATGACTCCTGATGACTCCTAGGCAAATGTCAACCATTTTCGAGTAATATGTCATTTTATATTCTTTGAAGATATTTACATTATACAACTTTGAACATTGATAAAAAAAAAGCCAATGCATACAATATTTTTATATTAATATTATTTGTTTGCTAACATTTCAGTACATAATATTCAATGATAAAATGACAATTATCTGCAATAGTTTTGAAATCAGAGCTACAAATCGTTACGCATTTCATAATTTTGAGCAGGTCTTGTGACTAAAATGGTCGATTTCTGCAAAATAACACAGAAGTACTTTATCGGCAGAACATTTAGAAAACATGTACAACTTTTCAGCTATCCAATGAGTTACAATAATCTAACAGAAATCAGAATTTGAGTGAACAGTATACAATTATTGTGATAAAGACAAAATCAACTTAACCAAAATTGCATGCTGTTGTCCGCCTGAGGGGGGCGGAGGGTTGTGCTGGACCACACACCACTTTACAGTCTCCCCCGGGACGTGCCTGGGAGGGGGACCTGTTTACAGTCTCCCTCCCCGAGAAGTGCCCTAATAGGCGTGGCACCGAGGTGGGCTTCGGCGCGGTCTTTTAAGAGTACCCGAAGCCCACCTGTAGGTGCCGAAGTGGACCACCGTGGTGAGTTTAGCCGGTAGGAGTCCGGCACACCCCTTCGCCCCCCCCCCAGGCGGAGGACAGCCCATGATGGGTTCTCACCACGTGAAACAAAAAAAAAAAAAAAAAAAAAAAAAAAAAAGTTAGGTTCGGCGCGGTTTTCTAAGTGTACCCGAAACCCATCTGTAGGTGCCGAAGTGGACCACAGTGGTGAGTTTAGCCGGTAGGAGTCCGGCACACCCCTCCGCCCCCCTCAGGCGGAGGACAGCATGCAATTTTGGTTGAAGTTGATTTTGTCTTTATCACAATAATTGTATTCTGTTCACTCAATTTCTGATTTCTGTTAGATTATTGTATCCGCTATCTCCTAAACTATTCACAGCCACACTCGAAGAAGTTTTCCAGAAATTAACGACGGATTGGCAGGACAAGGGCATTGTCGTCGGAGAGAGGAGATTAACTAATCTTCGCTTCGCTGACGACATTGTCCTGTTTTCTTCCTCGGCAGCTGAGTTAAGTCTAATGCTCGAACAACTGAGCCATGCCAGCCTCGAGGTCGGACTCGCAATGAATATGACGAAGACAAAGTTGATGACGAACAGCACCAAACGCAATATAGGAATTGGGGGTGTGGGGATTGAATATGTCCATGAATACGACGTATACCTCGGCCAAATAGTCTCCTTCCAGGCGAGACAAGATAGAGAAGTTGCTCGACGCACCCAAAACGCCTGGAAGAGCTATTGGTCGATGAAACACTTAATGAAGGGGACCCTCCCTCTATCATTAAAGCAAAAACTAATGGACATGTGCATTCTCCCCACCCTCACCTATGGCGCGCAGACGTGGTCGTTAACTTTACGTCAAAAGTCCGCACTCGGGGTCTGCCAAAGAGCAATGGAACGTAGTATCCTAGGGGTCAAGCTTACAGACCGCATAAGGAACTCGATACTACGTTCCAAAACACAAATTGCTGATGCAGGCCACACAGCTGCCAAATTAAAATGGAACTGGGCAGGTCACATCTGCCGCATGCCGGAGGAGCTTTGGGCAAAAACAACCACACAGTGGGTCCCTAATAGCAGGAAACGGCAACGCGGCAGGCCCAGAAGGAGATGGCGTGATGAGCTGGACGTCTGTCTAAAGGATTGGCCCCAAATTGCTTTAGACCGGGAAAAGTGGAAGGAGGGAAGGGAGGCCTTTGCCCTGCAGTGGGATACTACGGGCTATTAATAATAATAATAATATTGTATCTCGTTGGATAGCTGAAAAGTTGTACATGTTTTCGAAATGTTCTGCCGATAAAGTACTTCCGTGTTATTTTGCAGAAATCGACCATTTTAGTCACAAGACCTGCTCAAAATTATGAAATGCGTAACGATTTGTAGCTCTGATTTCAAAACTATTGCAGATAATTGTCATTTTATCATTGAATATTATGTACTGAAATGTTAGCAAACAGATAATACTAATATAAAAATATTGTATGCATTGGATTTTTTTTTATCAATGTTCAAAGTTGCATAATGTAAATATCTTCAAAAAATATAAAATGACATATTACTCGAAAATGGTTGACATTTGCCTAGGAGTCATCAGGAGTCATTTGGTTGGAAATGATCTCTCCTACATCCCCATAACGGATTGCCGTCATATTACCAGTAACCCTGTATACGGGCAAATTGTTATATCAGATATTACAGAATTATTTACCACATAAAAATTAAGGATACAACACTTAGTACCACGTCATAAATGCAAAGCTTTTCATTAAACTCTGAACTAATATTTTCTGCCCGAATAGTTGCCAGTACTTTGACACTGCAGCGATCATAGGCATCCTATTTCACGTCCCAGCAACAGTGCGATAGGGTTACGCGAACGAGGTGCTGGCCGGTGGACAAGCGGGGCCCACCCTCTACCTGGCACAGATTAAGTTCCAACCAACCGCTGGCCAATTAATGGGCCTGCAGGCGATGTAACGCGAGGAACCTCTGTATGAGCTAACATTAATTATGTAGCCTAGCTTTGACATTAGCTTTGTATCCTCTATCATGGAGAATATATTGTAGAAACCAGACCATTAATATAATGGAATAGCTATGTGTAGTTAGCAAGAGCTTTTAAACACTATCTAGGTGAGAAAAATAACTACATGAAATTAGAAGTCAATGTACCATCGATCGTCTCGAAGAGCTTCTAAAGACATAAAAGTATGTTCGAGTTCATAAGTCGTATATTCACCGTGACAGGTTTACGTGACAATCTATTTTATTAGGACCAAAACATGTTCATGCCATAAATTAATTTTCAATATTCACATCGTGAAATAAAAACGTGTATCTACTCCGCTAGTAATGTTGTCAGTGCCCGAACCAACTTGTCCCTTAAACATCACTTATCTTAAATCCCGATCACCAACTTATTGTCACTCAATACGAGTTCCGTTTCCGCGCATATAATTAGCCTCACCCTGTCTCCACCCATCCAGCCTCCCCTATTCTTCGACGTAGATACAAATTTGTTTGCCCATACGAACGAGATGACAAGTTTTGAGACACTTGCCGAAGTTATCCAAGATTCCATAAATTGAAAATAAGGAAGAAGGATAATAAGGAAATAAATGGAATTTGTGCGAATTTTATAACGATAGAAAATATGTCCTATGTCTGGAGCATGGCATTATACAGCTGGAAGCGTGGACTTTGAACCAAAGGGACAGAGAAAGGTTAGCGGCGCTTGAAATGTGGTGTTTGACGCCGATGGACAAGATCACTTCGACGGAAAAGAAAATAAATACAAAAGTATTACTTATAGTTAATGAGGAATGGCAATTGTTGAGAACCATAGATATTAGTAGAAGAAAGATGATTGGGCACTTGAAACGACACGACAACTTCTTGAAAACAATTTTAGAAAGAAAATCGAAGGAAAGAGAGGTAAGGAACGCCTAGATGAAGATTTTTACAACAAGTGAAGGAGAAAGTAGGAGTTGAGTCGTATGAAATGGCCAAAAAGAAGGCAGAGGATAGAGAGCAGTGGCGACTGCTCCGACAAGAGCCATGCTCTTAATGTGTCAAATAAATACTTTTTTCTTTTTTTTTTCTTTTTCTTTCTTTCTTTCTTTCTTTCTTAAAGAAGAAGTATAACGATGCAAATCAGGTCATTGTGTCAGAAGCCGTCGGACTGACAATCCGAGCGCCGGAACACGAGGTCGAAAGCTTTAGAATACGAACAATAGCGTTTTAAAATTGAAGATTACAATAGAGCTAACAAATAAAATTGAGTATCTTTTACTAAGAAAGTTGGAAGACTGAAATTGATAAAACTCTGACAAACCCAAAATACGATCATTATCATCATCCTTTAATCACCGATTACTAAGTAAGTACCTACATCATTTCAATCGTTTCTAAACGGATGATTTTCTCTCCCATCTAAGGTGTTTACAATGTATCGTCACGAAGAAGAAGAAAATTCTAATCTAAAGTTTAGGTATAAGTTCATCATAAATCTGTAAGATAACACCGTCCAACCAAGACAATACTTAGTAACAAAATAATCTGTTAGTAAACTAAGTAGGAATCGTCGATATATTCGTTTTAATTAATCAGATCCATTATCTCGAGGGTCAAGGAGACACCGAGGATACACGGAGTCTCGGGGAGCACTCAATGTGTTGACGAAGGTTATTTACACCTCCAACATTTTCAGGGAAATAAGTAAACAAGGAAAATATTTCCTTATTTTTTTGTGAAAAGCTCAGGGCGATGGACCCACCCAAGTAGCAGAATTCTCCTATAGTAATCGACTTACAAGACTAAACGTCCTATAGGAATCTAATAGACGCTTTGAATAAGTTACTGATCTTACAACAGCATCTTTTAAGATAATTTGGTCAACAAGTAAGTTGTTTGGTGAACCAGGCGTTCCTACGTCACTTAGCTCATCCTCTATGTTTTATGATTTCAATCATTTTGTGACGCTGACAACATACCACACGCCATGTTTTGCAATTTTGGCTAAAGATTAATATTGTCAAACCTAAAAACGCTCTAATTACTCGTAAATCTTTTAGTACTAGTGGTCGCCCAATGGTCGAAATTCGACCGTAATTTTAGCTTTCTGCACTCCTTCTCCATAATTATATACTTTAACTATACCAAGTCTCATACTCCGCCGTACTTTCGTTTCCAACGGCACCGAAGAACTACAGCTCAACTTATAAGTATAAGAAGCGATAAGATTCCTAGGTACATAATACGCACATAACTCGTGGTACAGGGTCTCACTTGTCAAGTAATTAAGTTAAGCTGCCTCGTGCCAACAACATGCCCTACAAATTATTGTGCTCATTATAAACAAGGGCCGATTGCACTGGAGTTTATAACTATACTTTGATAGGTGGTTTAGTTGCAGTTTTAAGTTTAAAAAGGTTAATCTTGTTATAATTGTGTCACATTTACGTCTTAATGTTATAGTAATCTTATAAACTTTATTGAATGTCTTCGAAGTAAATCTGTCGTTTCACCATCTGCCTAGCTTTTTCGGGTTTTCGGTCGGCTCCCAGTCTCGGCTGCTTAGCAGTATTTAAGGTACACAGAGCGTCAGACTTTTTGGGCTGCTGGCTCCCGTAATGACTGACATATGACAATCAGGACCTACTACTTAATGTGCTTTCCGAGGTATGAAGGGGTTCGGATATTTGAAGAAATTATCACCCACCCAAAGATTGACCGCGGCGAGCGCTACTTAACCTCGCTGATTGCCTGATATGCGCGGTAGCTGTATAGTTACAAGCCCTTCCAAAATAAATAAAATGTCTTTCAACCCCGAATATTTTTTTACAAATATTACTGAATATACTCTGTGTTAACCTGTTGAATGTTTGTATGCGGTGAGTAACTGGTAACTTTGAATCAACGTCGAAACTCTATGATAAAGGTACAGCTGTGTAAAAATATACCTCATTAAAACTCCATGTTAGTATTATTTTATTTTATTAAGAAAATTTACAGCTAATAACAAAGAATGATTACAGTTTTTATTAATGAAAATCTCGTGGATTGATAACAATCAAAAGTAATCCCAAGACGCCTATTTTGCCTAATAGATTCGACACATAATTTTCGAATGCAAACTTAACCTCAAGTCATAATGTTTTAATTTTCGTTTAATCAGCAGTTTACCAGCTGGTGCAACCGACCCATATTTAGTCCTTAATATATTTTGATGAGAGTTTTTCCGGAGGAGACGCGAGGCGGGCGTTGTATTAATTGCTGAAATAAATTATTTACGTTATCGTGTTGCGGAATGTCAATTATTTTCTCTTGTTATCCTCTTTGCTCTAGCGTTGGTGATTTATTTTCTAAGTTATAATAAGTAAAGTGCCGCAAATAAGAGGAAGTCACGGTTTTATTTTATAAAAATAAATATCAAGTATTCGACAAATGTAGCCCAGTTATAGACCACACTTCACAGTCACTTAAAGCGGCAATAGCGACACAACTCACATTCATAAAACTTGTAATAAATTAAAGCGATGAAATATAATATAAACTACGGTAGAATCAAATCATTTTATTTGCAAGAAATGTGGTACCGGTAAAGATGTTAAATGAATTAAAATAGATCTTCACATTCCACCATTCTTGATGTAGAACAGGAGTCTCCAAACTACGGCCCGCGGGCCAATTGCGGCCCGTAAGGACCACCATTCCAGCTCGCGGCAGCGTCTCGAATATGCCCTATATCCAGCAAGCCATAGTTTATTTAAGTAAATAAAATAAATCATACAATATAATATCCAACATTTTTATTTAAGGTTGTATTTTACGACGATTTCTTACTTTTGAGGGGGTGAAGTATCAGCCTAAGCCCCACCCACTAGGGGAGCTCCGTTCTTGCAATTACGCAATTGACGTATCAGACTGTGTGATGTCTTCTTAAAAATTGAGATTTTTTTTTATTTATTTTTTTGTTCTCGAGTAGTCATGAGCTGGTCAACCCTCTGGTGCCCGCTTATCGTTGAATTTTGGGACATGGTGTATATAAAACTTCATACTCTTTGTTCTCAACACTACAAATTGTAGTACTGATTTTTCTATACTACATCCTATAAAATGAATTCTTGACGGAGATGTTAAGAAATTATTTTAGCATATTGATTTTTATAAACGAAATACTTAGATTTTCTGAATAAAAGGCAAGTTACTTATACTTCCTGTTGCTTTTTAATAATTTTTTTAATGATTTTACTGTCATTCTTTCTTTTGGTTTTGAATAAAGAGTAAGCGCAGGAAAGTCAAAAAAAATTGCGCCGAAACGCGACTGATTGATGGCAGAGATGACAGAAATCACGAATTTTGTGGTTTTTATCAAATTGTGACCAATATACGTAATATTATAAAAAAATAACAACCGATTTTCGTTGGTATATTTGCGACCAATATTGTGATGTAAAAATTATTTGAAATAATATCATGTTTTAGAAATAATCTTGTAAACACTTTTTTAAAAGGGGTAACTTTGCGAAAAAAATTTACCGAGCCAACTTCATCCAATCATGTATCGGACAACCGTGCAGAGATTGTCACATCTTCAAGTTTGATATATATTTTTTTCGGGACAAAGAAATAAGAATTTCTATTCAAAAAATTGTAAATACAAATCGGTTTTTGCGGCATTCCTGTAAAATACCCCCTTAATGATCAAATTATGAAACTTAACCTAAAACTATATTGTGTTGGTACCATAAAGTTATTATTAATAATAACTTTATGGTTGGTACGATGAGCCCAGGGTCGATGGGCTAGCTAAGATAGGTCCTTGAGACCTAGTAGAGGAGTCACTGCGACACTTATTCTAAAATTTTTGGAGAAACCTGGTGGAGAAAATAAGCATGTCCCTTACTTAGATACCAGGAATCTGCAAGGGACACCTCCTAGCTTGTAGATATAGACCGATAACCTGAAGCAGAGCTGGGGTAGACTGCGCCAGGCAGAGGAAAAAACTGAATCTCTGAAGCTTGTGAATGGGGTAAAAAACTGCCTTTTGCTCACTTCAGATGTCGCTACTGTCGGTTGTACCAGAAATTTGACAGATAGCTGTCAACTTTCATACTATTTTTATAAACAATCGAATTGTTATAAGAATAATTAATAAAATGACGCTTTGAGCAGCCGTTGGTTGCAAAAATCCGGGAGTCCAAAATATTCCCTAAATAAGCCAAAAGAAGAAAACTATGGGAAGAGGCCCTTCGATAGAAAAATTCGAAGACTAGTAATAAGTCGAGGTTAAGTGCTATCCATTTTAAACCTGAGGAATATTTGGGGAGAAATTCTTACACTAGTTTTATAAAACAAACATTCATCATCATTTCAATGCTCCCTTTTTATTTTAGGCACCGCTATCAACGTATTACAGTGTATATTTTTATTATTTTATAACTAAACTTCTATACTCGTACAGAAGTCTTCCTTTGGGCGGTACTTGACACCTGAAACAACATGTATGTCGAATTTAATCCAAAATATAGCCAATCCACAAGGAAAGATGAAAAAATCATAATTAAATAGCATTCTTACCTTTCTGCAAACTGTTGAATGTGGCGTTAAGACAGCGTTGGGAGATTTGTGCTGGCATTTACATCCCTGAACTTATGCAGTGCCGGAATGTTGACAGTCTCATCCTCAAGCACGTCTTCAACACCAATGAGATTATTTCGATCGTAGGCCTCTAACCTCCAACGAAAAAATAGGGCTTTACAAAAAGAACACAATATAACCTCCAAACTTGTTTATATAATTATATCTATTTACCGTGCAATTTATGCTGCTTTTTTAGCAATGCCAGAGGCATTCCTCTTTATTAGCTCGTCTTTTAATTGTATTACACCCCACGTAGAATACATTTTACTAGTATAATATGGTTTTAAGTAGGACACCAAACAACAACAAAAAACAATATGGCGGTTCTCAGGAACAACCGATAGTGGCGCCATCTGCGATGACCTTTCAGTTTTTAACCTCATTACCTTGGAAGAGCAGTAAAATCACAAAACCGTGTAGCTTTATGTACTGCATAAAATATTCAGAGAGTTGCGAGCTCCGTCCCTCGGACCGCGGTGACATTCAATTAGACTCTGTCGCTTGCACGCTTGCAAAAATCCTACGCATAAAGTCGGAACTCATTTTTTGAGAAAAATGATTTTTTTGTCGCATTAGTACCAGATTATACCATTATACAATATTCCTGATTCAGAATATTAATATCTTTAATGGATAATAAGTTTTGGAATTGATAATAGTCTTAACAATGGATCGCTCCCGCGCATACGGTCGCGTGGCTAGTTTCGACGATGTGCACCGATCTATTGGACCGCGCATGACCTAACAGCGCACAGTACCGACGTCGTATGACACGATTGCAATCTGAATTTTGAATATTGCACAAAAGTTTCAGGTGGTGTTATTGTTTTTTACTTTTAATTAATAAGACCGATAGAATTATAAACTAGAGAAATGAGTAACGTACGTTAGTCAAAGACTTTGAAATTAGTGTTAAATTATCCAAACCCGAACAGCGAAGTAATAACGGCTGATGAAGTTCTTGGAAATGGTAAGTTTTATTGCATTTTTGTGTATTATTATGAAATATACTTGTTTATCTATGACATACTATCATACAGATAAATAATATTAATGTGTGATAGTGTTCAATTGTGAACGACAAAAAAATATAATTCCAGCGCATAACGTCGGTATTTCTATGTTACGACTGTATGCGCCGTTAACAATCACTAGAATTGGTCAGTTAAGACTTTATACTACGCAGCAATTTTAGTCTAAAAGTCGTAACTTATATTAACGACCATATGCGTGGTTACAATTTAAAATTATGTAAACGTATAAAGACGTATCATAGACCTAAGACTTTATGCTTTGTTACAATTTAAAGATACAATTCTTTGCTTTTCAATAATAGCTTAAAATATCATTAAAATTGGATTTTTAAGCTATTTATAACTGTAATTGTGTTTTTTAGTATGAATTTCATTAATAGGAAGATTTTGTTTTCAGAATCACCGGTGTCACTTGAGTCTGAACACCAGTGGGATTTGTACTAGACGATGTTCGGCCAATCTTTTAATAATAGTAGCAGAAGTCAAGACAGTAGTTATATAGCAAGTATTCACGAGGTAACACCTATCAATTCAAATCGTACCAGTTCAGCTGCAATTTTACCATCAACTTCGACTTCTACGCCAAATGAAAACCCTGTTAGATGTATGATTAGAGCCATGTGCTGAATAAATTTCACACGAAACAGATGATGTTTTAGGGCCTTCTTTGGAAATAATACCAATGCTCTCCACATATTATAACGATTTTTTTTTATGTGATGTAGCCGCTTCGTTTCTGCTATTTAGGAATCTATTTATTTCTTTAGAATTTATTTATCTACTTTTTGGAACAGTGCACCTAGAGTCTCGACAAAGTGCCTGTATCTGGTTTACATGAAATAAAGATCTATTCTATTCTATTCCGATGCCGATAATTGTTCGACTAGTAGTTTTAGTACAGTCAATGCTGATTCCTGGCAGCTTAGTAACGCTTCGAGTCAGGATTCTTCTGTTTGTTTGTCTAATGAAAGTACACCGTCAGGTAGAATTGGAAGAAAACGACAGCGACGCTATGATTAGTGGAAAGATATAAAAAAAAATGTTTAAATTAAATTAGGGGAAGCGTATTTGAGAAAAAATGGAGTTCATAGGGATGCAAAGGTTTTAAAATAATCATGTCAAATTACTTGCCGCCTTAAATGCTTTAAAAAATTTAATGCACAAGAACGCGAACGTATTTTTCTTTTTCTTTTTGGCAAATTGAAAGATCACTGTAGACATGGGATCACATCGTCAATCATACATAAGTAGGCAATACTATGTATCCTAGTACTTCAAATACTATCTAGGTGTAAGAAATCGGTTATGTATTGCTTACCTCTTATTATATCCAACTTCGATGTTAGGTACATCAGAGTTGGATTCAATAAGGGTAAGGTGTTAAAGAGGTAAGGTGTTTGTCTGCAAAACTATGTTCCTGAATACATTTAGAGAACAGTTCAAACAGCGTTGGCAAAATGTCGCTCAGGTGGTGGGTCTGTTTTTCCTGATCTGCGTAGTGGTACCTACTATTGTCATAGACGATGACATAAAACAGGGAGTTTTAAGGCAGGTCAACACGTTCCAGCCAGTTGAATCTCATGTGGGCAAAGATTCCACTAAGCTTTACCTAAACAGCTATCTTACATTTACAAAAATGTTTTCTTTGTACAAAGATGGTACGACACTATCGTCATCTAATAAATCAAAACTTAAATATTTCATTTCAGAAACCAAAAAAGGTTATTTGTAACGAGTGCCTTAATATACAATACAAACAATAATACAATGACTGAAGAAGAAAATCAAAAACAAGAATACAATAATTACCATAATTTTTATCAACACTGTTGCAGAATAGAACAGTAGTAATTCATCTGATTAATGTTTTTGCTACATTATGTTTTCCGTTATTATATTGTCATAAGTATTATGTACAAAATAACTAATTATTTCGTTTTTATTTAATTTTGTAGAGGTTATAAATTTTAGAATTTATATAATTTGATTATAATTATTAGTTACCTATGTTTTGTATTCTGTTACAAGGTTATATTTATTTTAGTTATTGTTATTTTTAACAATAAACTCAAATAACTAATCATAGACTGAAAGACTGAACATGGCTGTTTATATAATTTTTATTATTTTAAACACCATGAGCCAGTGCCTTTAATTTTGTTTAAGTCTTGAGATTATTATGATTTTTTTTTAAATATAAGTTTACGTATATCTTTATTATAATGATCATAGTGATGCAAGAACACTGAATTATGTATCTATGATTAAAGTTATTTTAATAAAGTTGATTTGAGCTAAAATTTGTTGTGGTTTTTGTTCATCAAATACCTTCATACGACCCTTTTTTGAGAGATTGTGACAGTTTACACGGAGCATAAAGTCGTAATTTAAACATACGACTTTATTCGCGTCGTCTATATCAGTCTGATTAAAAGCATAAAGTCGTAACAATAAGTTACGACGTTTTTGTAACCAGTATAAGGTCGTAAGTTACTAAAATGGGCAATTTTTGTGTAAATATGGTTTTTTATTGCATCCAGAGCCCAGTATAATGTTCTTAAACTAATTATTGATCGCATAGTGTAAAAACATCGGTTGAAAATGTTTCACAAATCAACTTTATCAATAATGTTCACAAAAATGGCTCTCCTGAAAAAATAGATTTTTTGCCTTACGACCTATTGCGTGGGAGGCGTCGAAATACGAGTAATTCAAGCTGAAAAACTGTCCCGAGTTTTATTAATTTTGCCGAGAAAAAGCAACAGCTCGACAACACTTTATGATGTCTATTTAATAATTCTCAAGTAAGGCAGTGAAAATTGTGAACACAAAACTAAGAAGGCCAAGATGGCGACGAATTACTTGTGTCCCCGACTATGTTGCGGATTATTTTTGATAATGGTTGGCTATAATTGAATATTTGAGGTGGTTTACATGCTTGACTGCGTGTGCGCCTAGCTTTTAACATAATTATCTTAAGAAGGGACTTGACTCTTTTTCAAGTATTATGTTTAGTGTTTTCAGAGACCAAACGTGTAATACAGGTGTATTGAAGGAGATGTATCTGTGTGTGCCTGACAATTCCATTTTGCGGCGGTGGAGGCCGCGAGTTATCGCAGTGGCGCGCGGGCGAACTAATGGTGTGTTTACAGTAGGTCGGTCGCAGAATGCGTCGACCGCATTTGTTAACAGAATGCGGTTCCTTCGGTTTCTGACCGAAACTAATAACAATTTTAACTAGTCGGTCACCGCAAACGGACTGCGATGACGACCAAACGGAACAAAGTAAACACGCCATAATTTACTCGGTAAAGAGCCCATTACGGGCGCCTTGCATACATTCAATGACATTGCTGCGACGATTGATTTGTTTTCGTGTTCTCTGAATGAATTCATTATTATATCATTATATTCATTATTATTATATATGCATTATTATTATTATATTATGATTTATATTATTGTGTTTTTTACCATAAGTAATTTTAAATAAATTTTATCTTTATCTTATCTTCCTTTATTCATTTTTCATACATATTATTTATATTTTTACAAAACTATATTAAAAAACATTCAAAAATATGAAAAAATTGTAGCCCACCGGTATCTAGAATAGGGTCCAAGCTACCGGCGATTATCTTTAATTATCTTATTTGTTTTAATTATCTTTATCTTATCTTTATTATTATACTATAATATGTGTTGTTTTGTTTTGCGTGATTATAGGGTATTCCAGTGTGGTAGACTTCTAACACACTGGAATACCCTTTAATGATAGTTTAGATAGACAGTTAAATCAATTAAATTAAATAAACGAACGAACGAATAAACGTCTTGTACGAATCTGTCAAATGAGACTGGAGTCGTTTTTGTTTTTATATTTCTATCGTGTCGGTGAGACCTCCTACAATGCAAGATCGGCCAAGGTTGGCAACGGGGCGGATACGCCGGACGGAGATACAGTTTTTATGAATCTTTTAACAAATCGCAAATAAAATTGAAACGAAACAATATAATAAGTCATTCGTTTAGCTTGTGGTTACGAGTAGGTTGTTCTGGCGCGCATTTGTGGTGCTACCCACTTGTTAGACTCTGCGGCTAAGCTGCCTGTAGTGGCTGTGGTCAAGCGCTTAACTAACGTGGAACAAGCTGCAATTACCTTAGAACACAACACGTGTAGGGTTTGTAGGCACGTAATACATTTGTACGAACCGAACGTACAGTTGCTTAAGGTTACTTTTTTCCAGAAATGTTCAATGTACAGATTTATTTTAGTCGATTTTGTCGGTTTATTAATGTGGCAACACTAGATTTGCTAGCTGGAACTTTTAAAAAGTAAAGGCGGCGAATGGTGGGGATTTGTTGGGTGATGAAATCAAGTAGTCAGTTCGGGGGGCAGTGTAAAAGGAACAGCGAAAGCGAACAGTTGTGTTAAAGTTACACATAGAATTAAGTTCTGATTGTAAGAAGAGGAATATAATATTTGAAAAGATTCAGAGTTATTATTTCATAAAAATAGATTATCTCAATATATGCCAATAAATATTCGTTACATAAATATAAGCATAATAATATTGTAATATTTTGTTTACCTTATCCAAAAAAGCTAACATAAAGTTCACATGTTTTTGCCGACGGATCCTAATAAAAGCGACAAGCAAAATTAAATACATGTAAGATGATTTTTTCACGTAAACGTTGTATTTTTACGGAAAAATAAACAAGAATTGCCTTCCTGCCTCGCGTCGAACATCGAGCCTCTCGCATCCATCCCCGCCTCGTCTGGGAACCGTCTCGGGCTCATGAGATACTCGTGACGTGAGGTATCAAGATGTTGCGTGGGTGAACGTTCAGCTCGTAACAAACTTAATTACTGTGAATAATTAGCTGTAGGCTGCGGGATAATGAGTAGTTTTAGTTGGACTGCGATGACGAAAAATAAAAAATACACTGTATTAATATAAATAGTATTAGTTAATAACAATGAAATATGTAAATAATTAAGGTATAAGAATAATAATATTCAGAATATTCAGTAAATTACTAAGACAAACATATAAGATTCGCAACAGCCAATCACTATCCAGCATATTATTCAAGCAATAATTGCCGGTGGTACGCACTTCCTGTCGACATTAAAGCATTCCCTATGTAATTTTTTATTCACATTTTAGCTGACCATGTGCCTGTCAAATTAGTTCTTAAGACAATTTTTTTTTTGACGATATCTTTGTATAAATTTTCCATTCATTCGTACCTGGGGAGAGGGGACACGGATGTAAAGACCAAGTGCCCAAATATTAGCAATAGGTACACCTATTTTGCCAAAAAGCAAAGTGTGACAATTTTTTTAGATTTTGGAACTAAAGAAACGTTTCTTGGAGAGAAAGTGAAACAGCAGCTGGCAAGAGCCCAAAATTATGCAAAGTATAATATTACTATAGGTACTAATTTAAATTCTTCAATAACAGTCAACCTTTTAGCGTAGGTATCAGTTTCCTTTCCGTGCAAGTTTATGTGCGTCGGAGTGAAGCCAAGACAAGGAACTTGCTGAACTTTGAACCTCCTAACTACTTAATACACCTATTTATATTACCTTGCAAACTAATCCGCATTAGATTGCAGAATAACAATGTTTAAACTTTAACGGAGAAACAGACCAGAATAGGTATAGTGTTTGTAGTTCCCAGTGTTGAGCATGTGCCTATCCAACGCTCAGCCACTCAATTCTATCTGATATTTCAGAGCTAATCCTGCAGTAATTCTTCCTCTATTCCCCCTGCTTTTTAGATTTGCGCACATGAAGTTTCGCCAAGCCTGGCTGGTCCCTCAAGGGCTTGCCGTCGTACGCCCGCTATTTCCCAATGACCCATATATCTCCAACAAAATATATTTCCATCTACGTTCACATGAGATAGAGTAACACTGGCGTGAGGATTGTTGAGAGCTCAGGGAATTGGCTACGACAGACGAGTGGCTTACAAATGGCAGGTAGAATTTACGTAGTAGATATTATACGGGTACAATGGGCCCATCCACACTCGATACTCACTTTTTATAAGCAAACGGTAGCCAACCAACGCGAAAATGCGCGGTTCTGCTGCTAAAAGTATCGAGTGTGAACAAACACAATGTTCGTGACGTTTGATACGCCATACGTCGTAACTGTGCTCGTGCTGTGGGCGGTATTGTATCTATGTGGCAAGGACTAGGGGCTTAAAAAGGGGGGGGGGGGCTTATAAAGGCCACATTGAGCAATTCATCTAATGATCTGCATAGTAACTGTCAAACAGATGATTACTGAATATGAACCTTATGCGGATGACAATAAGAGTCGTCAATTAAGTAGATATTTTGACATTCGGAATATGAATCATATTGTGATTCATCTAAAGCGGCCTTTTTAGCACCCCAGATGAACACACAGAAGCATGTAAGATGTTGTTATACTAGCATATTGTAAACCTAACATATCAACATGTGTCAATTGTATTCGCAAATTCGTCTCTATTTAGATTTGTCTGACGTACAATTCACAGCTAGGTGTATGTAGCCGCCAACTGCCAACAAGGGCTCTTTCAGGCGGACATTTGTCGCGCGTAGAACGCTCCGGTTCCTCCATATTTTGTGCAGATTGGACATGTACTTTTCGCCATCGCGGTTCTGCGACGGATTTCTTTTGAGCAAGTGCCTTCATTATCAGTAAAAAAACACTACCTAATCAGTAACAGTCATCCCATCATTAGAGCTAAGCACTCTCCTAATTTCGGCTTGTTATATCAGCATTGGAACCGAATGAAACGGACGTCAGAATCCAAAGCATATGGAATAGAATAGATCTTTATTTATAAACCAGTTACAGGCACTTATGAAATATCGAGACTTGTGCGAGGTTCCAAATAGTAGGTCCTATTTAGAAGAACCGGCAAGAAACTCCACGGAAACCTTTTCTAAAATAATAGATTACAATCTTGATTAGTACAATGTTGTGATATGAGCTGCGAAAATAATGTAAAATAAGGCGAAATAAAAAAATAGGATTATAATGATTTCCCTCTGAATAAGATTGCCGTGGCAGTTACAAGCCAATCAGTATAATATTAACACAAGTACCTAACCAGATCGTTTCAAGTTCTGTACAAATTGGAGCGAAATTAATGTTATTGTATTATGTCTTCGCGAGTCCTCCCGTGACAAATAACTCACTGACATTCCCTATTAATGAGCTCACTGACTAAGTAATACTTTTTAATAATTTTGAGTACAACGAGCCTCAGGCTTGTCCACAAAGACCCGGAACAAAAAGCCCAAAACCATTAAACAAAAAGGTCTAAAAGGACCATTTAGTATAATCTGTGTTATGAAACTCTCGCACCCGTAAAAGTCATATTAAACAAATTATGAAACAAAATAACAATCATAGTTGCCTACTATCTGTGGCTGCAGTCCGTCTCTGAGGTTCATATTAAAATGGTCCTTCTGTCCTTCCCTGTTCTGTTCCTGAACTCAGAGTTAATAGCTATCGTTTATTTTATTCGTGATGCTCGCTTTATTAATACTGTGTATTTGTTGAGAAAAAGGACTTTGATGGTGGAAGAGTAAAGAGAAATGGCCTAAATTAAGTGTTGGAGTAATAAAAATTGGAGAATTTTTATGTAGCCGTATATTAAACCGGTGCCACGACTCGGGACCGAGGCTGTAGCTCTTACGCCAGGCACGTACTCAGCGTTACGCTGCAGCAACAGAACTGTGTCTAAGCTTGTATGTAAAATGATATTATGCTCATTCAACGACAAAATTTCAGCATGGGCAAGTAGAATTAAAGCAGTTGTGCATAACATTCTGACGAGATTCTACAAAATTTTGCAACTACTGTTAAAATATTTAAGACTCAATGAACAATTAACGGCATTTTAAATAAATATTGAGATGTATTTTTCTCTTGTAATAACAGTTCAAAAATTTAATTAGTAACAATAACGACGCTGGCACTAATTGAATTAAAATAGTACCTTCTGTGATGGCTCTGTGAACTCTCAGAGCGTAACGTTTGACGTTAAATTGTAATTATTTGTAATTAAAAACATTCAAAATTCTCCCTTTATAACTTGGTCACAAAACAGCAACAGCGTGTTGTTTAAATAAAAAATAATCAAAGTCGTATTAATTGAATACTCCAAGTGGCGCTCAACTTCTTGCTCATTATATTTGAGTTTGCCGCCAAGTTTTAATGACACTTCGATCGCGCCCCTCTCTCCGACTGGCATCGATAATTACGTATTTATCACTCCTCAAAATTGTACACAAGTATTATACAAAGTGATGTTTAAGAAAGGCTCACAACTTGCTTCCACGTCACACACCTGCCCGCACGACGACTGACGTCCGACAAATGGCAACTTGCCAGTCTGAATACCTCGAGGCTGGCGGTAGACAGCAGAGTCTCCTTAGCTATTACATTTTTCCGAAAAGCTGTTTTCGGGACTGTCCTGCCCAGTTCAATCAAGTGGTCACCCTACTCGGCCACCCAAACGATACTTAATATTTGTGTTTAATTACAAACACCGTACGTAAGCTGATATTTTCATATTTACATGAGGAAATGTGAATTCGAACCCAAATATGATTCGCATCCACTCGGGCAGCTATTAAACAGCCTCTGTTTGTTCAACGCACTCACACGCACTCACTCACACGTTCATTACACTCCGCTTGTCTGCAATTTGTTTTTGTATTCCGTAAATTGGAAGTGTAAAATTCTCGCAAAGCGATGAAACGACAAAAGAATCACATTTCGGACAAAAAATATCACTCGTCGGTGATTGAAAGGCTTTGAAAGCTAAGTAAAAACTCGAAACAAAGGAAATTTCTTTTAAAATAAAGCTTAGAGACGCGTTTGGAACGCTTTCGGGCCGTGTCAGGTTCGCTCGGGTCCTCATTGGTGTAGTAATCAACTTACGGCCGCTGTATACGATCCGGTTTACCCCGTCTGACCGGATGAAACCGTATCATAGAGAGATTTGACCTTGACGTCTAGACATTGAGGCGCATCCGACAGCCGGAGAGACCAAAACGACAGCTATAGCGCGATAGCATTGTGTCGCTGTCGACACATCCGTTGGATGAACTGGGCAAGAGTTCAGTCAGGTAAGATCGAAGCAACTGCAACTAGATAAGCGATCGCATCGCATCGCAAAACCTTCTACAAACTTGTTCTGACTTGTGTATCATGATTTTTAGACACCTGACTGTTATAAGTTCTTTAATTATACCGATTCCAGGGCTTTTTTTACAGTAGATCGCCAAAAATCTTTATAAATAATTAAATATCAATTAGCAGCGTTTACAGAAAGTCAGGCCACGATCGGTGTCCCAGTATTGTTCAGACCGGCGATACAGTATGCAGTGCGCCTGGATATGAAAGTGAATGTCAAACAAACAGAGAATTTTCTCTATTTTCAGATTTCAAACAATTCTCAGTTTGTACTGCAATAATATCAAAAATGTCAACAATGCCTTTAGCAACCTGTTGTATGAAAATGGCTCGCTTTATTCATCTTCCATTGTACAACACGATAACTATGTCAGTAAAGCAAGTATTCTGATGTTCACAATGAGCAGTTGAGCACTTTACATTACATTACAAAGCTCAGTGTTCCAAGCGAACAGATATTTCATTGAAATAATGTTGTAGAAGTGAATTAAACTGAGGAGACTCTGGTTTCTACATCCTCGTTATCTGAACTTTACTTAATAACACAAATTTCTTGAACAGCGAGTATAAAAGGAACGTTGGTTACACTATTAAAAAAAAGTGATTCCAAGTAAATTTTTCCTCATTTCTCAATGTCGCAGTGACTTTAAACTACCTATGCAAACTTGCAATGCAGTATGACGTGATCTGCAAAAACCACCATCAAAGTTTTCAAACTTTGATGGTGAACGGCGAGTGAATGATTTCTAGCTTTATTATTTTATTTAGAATTATGTAACCTTGCACAAGGTCAGCCAAAACTGAATGAGTGAATGAATGAGTTGCTTGAGCTGTCTTTTGTCTTTTTTAAGTAGGTAGGTACGATTTTTACAAAATTCTATGAATGGAGTGGAAACAACAAAACATTATAATGATGTGTCACAGATGACAACCCAAACACTGCCTTGTGGAGCGAGTGTTATCGTACGACGCTGACAACTGCTCAATTTATCCGTTGGTTTTCGAACGAGTCGCTGTTCATATCGGGAAACTCCAAATAATATGGAAATTAAGTGAGGGGAGAGTGGGCATTCATTTGGGGCTTCGATACGGGGCGATACAATTATTGGAGCGGGTAACGCAATTATTAAACATGCAAGTTAAATGTATGGGGACAGAATTGCGGCGGGTACAACAGGATATATAGTAGCTGTGGACCCGCTTTATACGCGGTCGGAAAGTAGGGTTTCATTACGAAACTATTGTGAAAGTATCGCTGACATTTTGTGCTTACTTGAACCATACTTACTAGTACATCTGTCTAAAGCTTTATTGGGAGGAAGGATTATCTACAATCTGCTGACATCTTTTTGGCACACAGTAGGTAACATTATTTTTCGTTTGTTTGGGCCACAGTTAAATCATGAAAGGATTTACCCATGATCCTTTCATGATCTTAGTTTTGTCATGATCTAGAAGAAGCTATGGTTTAAGACACTAGTTTAATTGGACACTGCTAATCTTAGCATTAAATTTTAAGGTTAATAAAAGCGTAAATACCAAGAAATCAAGTCTTGTTTTACGATTAGAATATTCTTTGTAGAAGGTTGTTACCCCGGCGCTTAAGGTGTAACGTAGAACTTTATTAAGTTGAAGTTGGTTGTCGACTGCTAGACTGCTACCCTACACCGCTATTACACAATTTATTATAACTTAGCGCCTGTTCTTTTTCATTAAGTTTCTAAGTTACACCTTTGTTCTTACACAGAAGTAACTTAAAAATAATAAATTTTAAGGAAAGGAATTTACATTTATATTGATTACAATTCTACGTAATAAGTACTAGAAATACACTGAATTATCTCATTTTGTTGATCTCCCTATAGTTATTAGCTATGGTACTTAAAATGGTATTCATCATGCTAAAAGTATTTTATTTCATAACCAGCAACAAATCATCTCTTTCTATAACTGTTCTATTTCCAATATATATGTTTGAATCATTACAAGTTATCGTTACACATACAAATTCCTTTAAACCCCTGATTGCCATGCTTTCTGGCGGGATCTATATACAATAATGCCTTATCCAAATTACCTTCTTGTAATGTGTAATCATGAATATTTCAAAATCCCTTCATTATAGGTGAAATTTACCCGAGGTTATAGAGGGGTAAACAGCAGGGGTAACAATGAACAGGGGAACCGGGGTAACTTGTAACAAGTCACGGGCCGGTGATGCTCGTAATTTAATATTTTGGTAATTATGGTTGAAGGATATTTGGAAGACTTATTTGAAATATTGCTTACAATCAACAGAATATTTTGTGGAATGATTTCACTTTCCTGCAAAGACTTTAAAGTTTAATGAGGGATCTGAAAGTCAAATCTTTTAGGGACAGTCAATAGTAGGCAGTTATAAAGGCATACTGTGGTAGGCCTTATAATTATAATATTACACATTGAAACGGCTTCTAACAGTTTAGTGATCAAGTTTCAAGTGGTCCTTTGGCTCTAATGTCAACTCTACCTATCTTGTGATATTTTTAATATTTTGGTGTGAAAGCTAGTTAATGTAACGAATACAAACGAGCACTTAACACACTTGGCTCACTATCCATGATATAACTGACATGGTATAAACTCTTTATGAAACAGTAAACATATTGGTTCGATATAATCCATGTATATAAATGAGATCCAAGCTTTTAGCACCATTTGTCTGAGACATGCTAAAGCTTTTGCCAAATGAATAAAAATGAGCTCAAAGATTACGATGCATTCGTTCTTAAGTTTGATATATTTTGAGTAAAATGATGTATTATACAACATCGTAACCTTTGTAAACATACCTCTTACAAAAAAACTTGCCATGTTGAAATTCTGATCAAAGTATACCTGTCATTGTCATTTGTATGCTAATGAGAAGAGATGGGAATAGATTTAAGGTCTAGTGTAATTACCTTACGTTTAATCACCGTTTATTAGAAAGAGCCTTGTTATAAAACATTCGGTAATATTTGACATACTTCAAAATAGAAACAGGTGTCATTAAAGTAAAGTAGGTTTCTACAAAATGAACCTCTACAATAATAATCTTGGAATTTATGACATCACATCAATGTTGCAGGTGGTTACAGTTACATTAAGAAAATGGTCCATCGCTTCATTCTGTAAGCACTTTAATCACACTCAAAAGCTCCAAAGGTGTAATTTTAACATTTATTTGCTTACTTGTTCTGTCCGCCACCTGAGGTTAAAGCTAAAAACTAGCGCTGTAAAGAACTGCAGCATTTGCTGAACTGAGGCCTTTTGGTCACGCAATTCCACATCGAGCCTAATTTCATGTCATAGCATAAATTGATGTGCCGTAATAAACTTACTACAATAATGTGTATATCCTGCTATGTATAAAAATTATAATATCTACCATATAAATTAATTATAATATAATTGTAATTATATAACTAGCTCAAAATAACTTGACAAAAACACGTTAAAGTCCATGCACGTGTGTACGTTATCGTAATGCATCTACAATTGTCTCGAAGGACCAAAAAAATAAATTCTTATAATCGAAATCGTCTATACTCTCAATATATCAAAAAGAATGTTAAACTAAATGGTAATAGGCAACAGAAGGCCTGTTAAGTATTTCCGGAGTTGAAGCATCTCAGGGTCCATTGTGAGCCATTGTCAGTCCACTGTCCCCTCACTGCCCATTAAACCGAGAAGGATTTCCACTTGGAATATAATCTTTTTGGATAAAAACGATAAAATTATTGGAATACGTGATGTTTGTATTAGAAAGAAAGAAAAATACGTTTAATAAGTTAAAATACAACTAAATTTAATTGCAAAACTATTGTGGTCGTGTAAGTCGATGAACAAAAACAAGTTTATTCAAGTTTAATTCAGGTGGAGACCGCATAATGCTGTGTGCGACCTTGGTTGTTTAATTCAGGTGGAGACCGCATAATGCTGTGTGCGACCTTGGTTGTTTAATTCAGGTGGAGACCGCATAATGCTGTGTGCGACCTTGGTTGTTTTGGAAAAACCACCTAAACTGCTATTATAGAGATCTTGACTGATTTTCTGAAATCCAGAAGAACCAAAATGAAATATAAACAATCACTGGAGCCTTGTAAAGATACCATGTTGTTCAAAAATTAAATACAAACCATTATTTAGTAAAAACTTGTCTCATAATGTTCAAAATTAATGTTAACATAGTCCATTTAAAATTTTGTATCAGCTACTTTTAGGTTTGGGCCCCTTTCCGTGCCGCTGACTTTACAAGTGTACATATAGTTTTGTCCAGCTATGAATAGTGACACAACAAAAACAGGAATTCTTATCATTACGGTCATAAAAACTTCTACCGTCATAGAAAACTTACAAACTCACTAGGAACAAAGGGCTGAATTAATTAAAAGTCTTTTCTCGCTGTGGCTGTCACCGCGGGTGGCTGTGAGGATGTCTATCGTGGAAGTCACCAACAGGAAGCATTTGTTCTGAGCTCCACTCGTTGTTCTGATCCCAATTAATTTTAAAGGAAAAGAGCAGTCACTTGAAAAATTATTGTAGATTATTTGTCTTGAGTTCTGCAGGTATTCCGATGAAAGGGTGGAAGACAACTTAGGACATTATGCTAATTTACAAAACTGAAAGTGGAACGAAAGTTTACAAAGGACAGAATAGATATTATAGAGAACAGAATATTGGAAACCCTGGAATGAGTAGAAAATTACCTGTATCTTAACATTTAAGTACGCCTTGCACGATGCACATTAAGTTCACTACTTATAAATATATAGCAGGGTTTGAAATATTTCTATTGATACAGCCAATATTGGCAAACCTCAGAATTGATACTATTGTAAAATTCTTGCAAGTAAACAGCGGGACGGTAATGACACTCGCGAACACGTGCCGATGAGGGCGCGCGACGCGGCGCGGCGCCGCGCTCTCGCTCCGGCCACGGAACGATTCGCACTTCATTACCTTCTCGTCATCGGCAGCGCTTGCCGAGCATTTATTTGTCGCAACTCTGAGATGCAGTCGTAAGAGTGGGCTGGAGTTAAACGGAAATACGACGACTATAAATAAAAATTATTGTAACAATATGTGACGCTACTTTATCTAACTACGAGCAACAACAGCGCCTCCTAAAAAAAAAAAAGAAGCTACTCAGATCCTAAATCATGGAAGTAAAATGTTAACAGCAAATAGCGTTTATACGATATCAACCGTCGGGCTTCAGCCCACCAGACAATATCACCTCGCCTAGTCGGAGGATCCTCCCTTTTCAATGGAGGAACACCATACCTCGTTCCTCCAAATGGTCATCTAAATGTTCTACCTTGTAACTAAAGAGGATTATGTCATTAGTTAGTATTTAATAGGTGTGAGCTAAAATGATACACGGACAAAATATGATTTTCTTATCTTCATAACAATATGTCAATGGTTTGGTATAAATGGTTTTTTTAGGCCAGTAGATGGCCACTCCTATTTCGTGACTCTTTGAGTGCCAATTCTAAGAAATTTATTATGTTCGCAATCCGATCGGGCCTTAATTGATCGGAGAGGTACGAACAATAAAACTTAATGATGACCAAAACTTAATCATTATCCACTATTTGGACTATACAGCTAGATTTTAACGTTTCAAACGTACCTGTAAATGGTATATTTAAAATAGAGACTATTCTCTTCCATGTCAACTATTATAACATGCATTACTAAACCGAATCAACCAAATTGAAATTATATTATACACAATATCTATGCACATATTTACATGAAATGCTTCTTTGCCTCCCTTTCCTTTTACTCGAGCAACATAATCTGTTTGCTGTCAACCCACCAGCGCAGTAGGACCATTACGAGTACATCCGTAACTGTGTTTGTGTGATATCGCCGCCGTCTTTGAGCGGATAATCCTGACGTCGAGTCATGCTTTTAGCATTACAGTAAAGCCACCTTCGGAACCGTTTTTCACAGTTCACATTGCATAACCTTATAACGATGTTTCAGAATTTATTATCTAATTGACGCAAAAGAATTTCAAATTTCGAATCCACTTGGTCACATTTTGTATGACTGAACAAAGTTGCTACGCATCACATTTTTAATACTGAATCGACTACTTTGATGCAATTTATATTTCGGTAGCATGGTGAACCATAGTTGGTATAATTTTTATACACAAATAAATGTAAGATCGTAATAAATAAATAAAAGAAGATAATAACAACCGTCCATCTCACGTACCTACTGTTATATATTATATCCCTGCCGTCGGTTTGTCTTCGCATTATTGACTATATGTAATAATAGTTGTATGTATAGGAAATACAAATGAATCAGTTTGTCAATTGCTACTCAATATCAATAACTCAGTCGTCGAACTCCTTCGAGTAGGTCTGTCAAGTCAATCTTTGTTTTAGCACTAGTTTTTATCTACTTTGTCAGCTTTTTATCCTCCCGCGGACTCTCTACAGGTAAAACAAATTTTATTTATTTATCCAAAATTACAGCCACATCTGCCCCATTGCTGGAATCACTTTAATTCTGACAGTGCAACAATATTTATTGCGCAGAATGTTTACAAAATCTCTCCCTTTCACGACTGATACAATTGTACATAATTAAACCGATTCCGATTACGAGAGTTTAACGCACTGGACCAGTCTTTTAGTATGTTTTTTTATTGTCCTTTGATCCCGCCTTCCGCAGCAATATTTTCTAGGCTTATTTCTGTTCCCTTGTCGGCAGGTTGAAATGCTGTACCAACGATACTTCCTACGAATGAACCAGACAAATATGACTCATCTGTTGGGTTTGCTGCTAGCGGTAGCGGTGGGCCTGATGGTCGTGCACGTGCGCACGCTGCTCTTCGCGCAGAAATTCCTCAACAGCTTCGATCCGCCGATGCTCAACAACACCTTCTTTGAGTCTTACTCGTACGTTTGCTATTAATTTTTATTTCTGTTCACTTCACTTCAGTAAATGCCTTCACTTCATTGGAGTGAAGTGTGATGTTTACAATATGGCCCACGTCCATCTGTTCTCTTATTCTCTACATGCCCGTCACACTGAGTAACTGTTACCACCAGACAACCACCCTGTACCTATGTTACCTCCTGTGCAGCCCCTACTCATCGATCACGGACTACTCGAACGCCACGCTGTCGGGGCGGTACGGGAATGGGACGCAGCAAGAACTCCTCTTCTTCGAGAAGGAACGCGTCGGGCACATCGTCAACGTCATCACCCTCGGAATTACAGCTCTAGTGTACGCCTGTGAGTATCACATAACCCGTGACTGTCTTCTACATGGACCTCATAAACTTATATACTTTATGGTCGTATCATTCATAATCACCTCATTTGGCAAGCGGATTGATGATAGCAGTAAGTTAACATGGATGTCTATAAATACAGTTAGCGTACTCGAAAAAGAAGACGCGCCAGGTAGGCTCTATTTTCTGAAAAATGTAAAGTACTTTCCACCAGTCAACTGTCACTGCGTGTACTCATAATTTCATCGGAATCAATCGACTGAAATAAAACAATATTGTACTCTGTAAATTTGGGTGTCTGTAAAGGATGCAAAAAATAGACCAAAAATAATTTATTAGCACAAAGGAAGATGGTGCCCATCCCCTAGTCGAATTTACAATACCCACAGAAAGTTGTTTGTACTAGGAAGAACACAACGTGACATAATTTGTTAAACTTAGAGTTATGAGTTATGGCAGTGGCTTATTTCGGACTTCGTTAACTTTACGTTAATATCTTCTACTTATCCACCAAATACTCAAACGAAGGTGCATTTTACTTTAATACACTCTTAATAGTTATCTTGTCGCTACTATTTACCTGAAAATGAGCGATTCCGATGTGATAGCTCATGCCAACTGGACAGAAGAAGAGGAACTCAAAGCGGCCGTGACAGCTTGAAACATAACAGCCACAATGTCATAGTCACCATCACATTAAACTACCAATACTGCTGTGCGACTACCTGTTGAATTCTTTGAGTACTGTAGGACCATGGATGAAAATCGTATAGTCTATTAATCATCAATTCGGAACTAAGGACCACATATAATTTATCGGAGTGAGTGTCCTACTGAGCAGTCACGTGTCATTTATCGTTCATGCCAATTTTACCGTAGGAGACCAAAGGGAATTGGCAACGATTGGATTCATAAATTGCACTAGTGGATTAACGTGCTAAGCGCTTTACGCTAGTAATTGCTAACTCATTCAACAAAGTGAGGATTCAAAGTCAACATTGCTTTTAATAACGAGTAGAGAATTGGAATCTGAACGAGCACACTAATGGACATGACATGACTTATGTGCGCATTATTCACCGTTATAATGGCGAAGGCAACCATAGTGAGGAAACTTAAATTCTAAATTGTGTCATCCACCGCAACGCACTAAGCCCGCATGGTGCCCAATGCCGTGAGCCCACTCCCGCTCTCTGAGAGGAGGCCAAAGGCCAAAAAAAATTTTCATCCTACTTCCAACAATTGAAAATATTCAAGACCAATTTCAAATGTAGAGAGTCTCAATTATTCTCGATTAACTTAGCCGGATTGTCTCGCTCCATTAAGGACTTATGGGATTACAGTCAGTCACGTCGACGTGTGAATGCGTGTAATCTCGTTTGCTCAAGTGCAACGTTATCCTCAGACTAAGTGAGCTGATCAAACTATCAGAGGACGACTAAACTTAGTTTGTCAAGCTTCTGCGTGCCTTTGTATACCCATATTACACTACATCTCCATGAATATTTTATGCATATTGAGGCAAGAAACAAAAATTCAACCACATCCTGCAATGGGTGCAAATAACCATCTTATACATAGAGATGAGTTATTTTACATCAAGCAATTATATCCACATAAAAAAGATGAAGAAAAGCAGACTTACTGATCGTATATATTTTGTTGCAGGTCTTCTGGCGTGCCTGAGCCGCCCGGCTATGAACGAAATCTACCTACTAACCATTTCCTACGTGGTGCTTGTCACCTTCCTGCTGATGGAGCTGGCCCACGCAGGCACCTCAGTGTTGCGGTAACTATTTCATATTATTATGTTTAATAATCGATCCCTTCACTTGTGCACTTATATCTTGAAAACGAAGTCGTTCAAAATTGCAGCAAACATAGGTTAGTTGTGAGTGCGACCAACTTCTTCGCAAGTGCGTACTAAGTCATTACAATTGCCACAACGCAGCCCATGACTCCGCCAGCCGCCGCCGACGGGAACTGACGCCATACAACTTGAGCTAAATTGAAATTAAAACTTTCCTCTCCACCCAGACCTCAAACAAACCGCAAAGCAAGGGTCCATTTGTTTACATCGCATTTTCAAAACTGTTTCGAATTTTGCTGGGAACTTTGCAAATCCGTTTCAAACGGACTTTACAAATGTGGTGGTAGACGTGTTTGTCCCGAGTTTAGATCAAAGCGGTCGCGGCGTGGTTTTATCACCGACTTTATAGTCGGTGAACGTTTTTACGGCGAGGTGTTATCGGATAGTGTATTACTCGGCCAATATTCGGGCAAATTTGCCAGTCGTTAAAGGTGTTATTGTTTCATTTTTAACGGTGGTGGGTGAAGGGTATTAGGGGTGAAAGGGGGACGTTTACGAGCACCGGAAAGTGGTCGTTCAGGGTAATGCGGCGCGCCTGAGAGCCGGAAGGAGTTGCCGTTGTGTCGACTGTACCCTCCACCTTAAATGTACCTTAAATGTTTTGTATATTTTATTTTGTTTCCTTTATATTTTTTTACTTTTACATTTAAAGAACATCAAATAAGGATACGCGAAACTGCGGCGCTCCGTTGAGATATGTGTATAATTTACACAAAGAAACTTAAAAACGAGTTTACGAGAACGCGGACATTGACGTCCGGTTCTCCGCTATCATCAGGCAGTGTCTAGACCGCCATTTGTACGAGATTAAATAACACTGCAGGATTGCAAAACTTCTTAGGTTCAAGTTACAACTTCATAAAAAGCTCTGGTTTAAATGAGCTAATTTTTAAATGAGTCAATGTAGGTAGGTACTTTAAATCTAATTTTCTTCAACCATTTTCACGTAGTTAGGCGCATTTCGTTTACTATTTCCTTAAATTTTACATAATGTCATTAATTTTACTACAATAAATGAATTCGTCGGTTTCAAACAAAATATCTTGTAGGTAGGTCATGATTCAACGATTAAAATTTTCCGATGTAGGTAATCTTCGGTAATAAAATTTAGTTGTTTAAGAATAATGTGTAGGTATCTAGGTATTACAAAAGGGTATGCTTGCGCAGGTCGCTGAGCATCAGCGCCGGAGCATGCGGTCTGTTCACGTATGCGACGTACGCGACGCTGCCGGTGCGGCTGCACGAGGCCATGGTGGGCGGGCTGGCGCTCGCCATCGTCAACATCGGCGGGCACATCATCCTGGACGAGACTGCAGATCTGAACGTGAGTTAATAACATTACCAACATACGTTCATGTTCAAGTGACAGATACAGAAAAATAACCAGATTTATAACAAGTCTTTTAAGAAAGAATCGTTCGTGTTCTATAAAAAAATACTAATAATCATATAATCCAGCCCATTACTGTCCCACTGCAGGCCTGTTAGGTGCGGGCCATGTTCGACCTCAGACCCTGCTGCATGGAAGGCAAGCTTCTAACCGATAGGCTATCACTGCATCCTAATCAAAACTTAAGAAAAAATTCAGACAAGAAACTACAAACAAATTACGTGTAGTCACAGTGAGAGCAACTTTTTCAAAATCTGAGGCTACCTTTTCCCAATAATTGAATTAAAATCAATAGCCATTTGGTGTTCAACCAAGCGAACAGTAACTATCCAAGTAACGACCGAATCTAAGATGAATTGAGAGAGAGCTTACTGAGGCGTAGTCAGGCTAGTATCAACTGCCATCAGGCAGCCACCGACGATCGATACGTTGTTATCAATGCTCTGCCACAGTCACGCTGGAGTGGACTTTTAATGTTAAGTTTTTATAGGGGTTCAGTAGTTTTAAACAAATTATTTAAACACTCTACAGATAAACTATACCTAATAACTTACATAACTTTATGGAAAATTAAAATAACGTTTCTCTTTACCAAAACAATTAAAAATAATTCGCTATGGACTACATTAGTATCTAGAATCGTTTTTTATATAACATCATAAATTTTTCAAATACTTTTTTTTTTATATACCTTCATATTTTTTACTAAAGACAAAACCTAACATTCAGTATCCTGTACAGCAAATCTGCTGCACCCTGGCAACGCTGATCGCCTGTAACCTGGCCGGGATCATGACCCACCACCCGCGCGAACTGGCTCAGCGCCGCGCCTTCCTGGAGACCCGGGACTGCGTCGAGGCACGCCTCGTTACGCAGCGGGAGAACCAGCAGCAGGTCAGTACCACAGCACCTAATACACACACGCACTGTACATTGTACCAGTCTCAGTTGATGCTGAACGCCGAGACAGCATTCGATCACGTGAGTTATGATAGCAATTTTTATCAATATTTTTTTGTTTAATTTAAATATTAGTACGTGAAGAGTAACCTTTGTACCCCTTTTGAAACATATTGCGCGCACAGAAGAATGTAAGATTAGGCATACTTAAAGTAATTTATAATATGAAGAAGGAGAGCAGAAAGCTAAAATTTGAGGAGTTTCTTGCCGGTATCTTCTCCAGGATCAACCCACTTGGAACCGTGCACCTAGAATCACGACGTTTTGAAAGTGCCTGCAAAGGCCCAGTTGAAATAAAAACCTTTGACTTTGAGTGGTAGAAGTAACAGTTAAAAAATAATACTAATACAAGTTGTAATGTTTTTTCAACTATTGCTAACATTATATTATATTCAATTTCAAAGGTATTTCAGGGAGTTAAGACGAACAACACAAGATTATGACGTATTCGTACACGATGGCAGCTGACATAAATCTATATCTGTGATATAGATTAACCGTAGACCGCTTTTGAGCAAGGAATGCACGTTACTTGTCTGTGCTATTGCGTCAGAATATTATTACAGTTTTATTTTATTATTATCAAATAGTACAGCCACATCATACACATTACAAATCGAGCCATAAAAAATATAATGATGTACTAGGTCCGATACATACGACAATTCAGGTGCACTTATCGTTCACCATAGCATCACGTCAAGTGGTAGAAAATAATAGTAGGTATCTACAAAAAGAAACCATTATTTTAGTCTTATCAATATTAATCATCAAGTTATTGTTATTACGCCAATTTATAATGATTAAAGATTGATTAATGTCAGATTGTAATAACATAGGTAAATAAAATTGTATTATCTTCAGCAATTATTTGCTGAAGATAATACTATTTTATTTACCTTGACATGCCTTCGGGAACAAACCATGACATGACATTATTGTCATGTCATGGTTTGTTCCCGAAGGCATGCCATTAATATATCGGAGGTAAAAGATCCTTAACAAAGCCGAGAGCACGTAATTCTTTCCATCAATGCGATGATATTTTTTTACTGGTCTATTTATAACTAAGTACCTGGGAATTGATTGGTTATGGAGATATTGAAGATCAAAGACACAATATTTTTATGTTTTTGCCGGAAACTATTTTGATATGTTAAGTATTATTAAACTGTCTTACGTGCTTACACTCCCACGCTCTCCAGTTCTACACACACGTAGAACAGTCTGTTGTGGGCGTTTTATTGGGAGCTACAGAATATAGTTATTTGTAATACCTAAAAATAATTGTTGTTTCCCAGCAATTCTTTTCGTACAATGTTACTAGGTTTGATGTACTGTATACGTAGACTACGGCTTCGTTAAATTTGTACACCTTGTAGATAAGAAAGAATAAGGGGCCCAAGATACTCCCCTGTGGAACACCAAACTGAACAGTTCCAGTTTCAGAAACTTCTACTATTTTTGTTCTTGAGTTCACCTTTTTTACTTCTGTGAACTAGAGCCAGGGATTTAAAGTCGTGTGTTTAAAACAAACCTATTTAAACGTGTGGGAACATGTGGGGTCTACCGGAACCGATTGTCTTTCACAAAAGCAAACATTTTAGATAAAGTGGCGCACTCTGTACAAACGTGACAAGATTCAAAGGATGCGCCAGCAGTTTACCGTACAGTACATTCTATTGACATTGGAGTCCATCGGAGCGCGGTCGTGAGCCAGGCGTGTGACGCTTCTATTCATGTGATATCTGTGGTCATGTGGACTAAGCTGCTTATCATACACTATTAAACGTAGGTACTAATGTTTTTATACGGTGCGAACAGATGTCAGAAAAACTAAGACCATACATAAAGAACGTGTATCAGAAATGCGTGGTCACATTGAAGGGATCAGACCATCAAACTGAACAACTTTATCTATTGAACCAACATCGTAATCGCGAAAAAATAATCAGACCACGCATACCTGATACACGTTGTTATAGCCCTTGATTTTCTTTTAACTTCTCAGACAGTATTTTTTATTATAGTAATCCTTTTGCTGAGCGTTGTGATTGTGATATTCGCGACTGTTTAGCGGTATATACGGAGACCTACGTTTAAAAAGACACTAACGGCCTGACATGATATTGATGGTGATGATTATGATGACTCAGTAACGATACTCACCATAGATATCCGATACTCAGTCATAAGTTTCCTTGCCTCTACGCTTCTAGGAACCGTTGCGTTCAAGTAACTTTTTAATCTTACTTTTATGAAATAAATCTCCATGGATATGCTTAATCTTGTAAAATAATGCGGGTATCTTCTTCTGTCTACAGAGCTTATTAGTCGATATTATCAATATTGATGTCATGCTCACTAAAGTGTCTCGCTGATGGTGGCGCTGTGTGTCGGGTCGATGAGTTCCCTTCATTATCATTGACCTTAGCGATGCTGAAGCATGCGTCTTGCTCGTGAACGGGTGCCGTCTGTTGGGCCTGGTCAAAGTCAAAGTCAAAGTCAAAGTCAAAGATTTTTATTTCAACTGGGCCTTTGCAGGCACTTTCAAAACGTCGTGATTCTAGGCGCACGGTTCCAAGTGGGTTGGTCCTTGAGAAGATACCGGCAAGAAACTCCATGGATACTCTTTTCTTAAATCAAGCTTAGGTACTACACAACAAATGTGGGGCTGCAGGAGCGGCCCCGGCTAAAATTCGACCTCAATTTACACAATATTACAAATAAAAAAAAGAACAGCAAAGATCATATGTACCACTAAAATATTATAATTATACAATACTAGTAGGTGCGTACTTAACACTCAAGTCAGTCACCCAATTAAGAATAGGTACCTACCAAAAAGGTACAAGGGAAGCGTTAAAATTAGTGTGTGAAGACAGGAAGCAGTGGGTCACCAGGGAAGCCGCATGTGCAGAAGATAATAACTTCCATACATCTCTATCGTCAACATAGTCTTTGATCCTGTAATAGGCCTTCCTTATGAGGATAAGCTTAACACGAGTTTTAAACTTTTTATCAGTAAGCTCGGTAATACTTTTTGGGAGTTTATTATAAAAGCGTACACCGTTACCTAGAAATGATTTGTTTGTTTTGGTCAATCTAAATTTAGGGACCACTATTTTGTACTTATTTCTAGTATTAATTTTATGAATATCGCTATTGATACTAAACATATGCAGGTTTCTTCGGACGAACATAATATTCTCCAAAATGTACTGTGATGGCAGTGTTAGAATGTCGGTGTCTTTGAAAAAGTCTCGTAAAGACTCGCGTGGGCCCATGTTATAGATCGCACGGATCGCCCTCTTCTGCAATATAAAAACCGAATCTACATCAGCCGCTGATCCCCACAACAGAATGCCATAGGACATAATGCTATGAAAATATGCGAAGTACACTAATCTCGCCGTAGCTGTATCGGTTAACTGTCTAATTTTTCTAACTGCAAATGCCGCAGAACTAAGTCTTTTGGACAGAGCTGTGATGTGAGGACCCCACTGCAACTTGGAATCAATTGTTATCCCTAAGAATACGGTTTCATTAATTATATTTAGTTCATTTCCATCAAGCATTAAATTTAAGCCTACATGAGCTACATTTGGCAGTGAGAACTTTAAACATTTTGTTTTATTAGCATTTAGTAATAAGTTATTAGCTGCGAACCATTTAGAGAGTATAGTTAAGCTATCTCTAATGTGTAAGACTTCCCTATCTTTTCTACTTATTTTAAAAATGAGGGAAGTGTCGTCCGCAAATAGTATTATATCCGATATTTCGCTCATTATATATGGGAGATCATTAATATCATAATAATAATAAAGTCAGCTTGTAACTACCATGTCAATCTTATTCAGAGGCAAATCCTTATGACCCTATTCTTATTTTTTATTCACATTGAATTACATTATTCTCGCAGCTCTTACCACAACATTGTACTGATCAAGATTGTAATCTATTATTTTTAAAAAGGTTTTCATGGAATTTCTTGCCGGTTCTTCTCCATAGGGCCTATTATTTGGAACCGCGCAAATAGTCTCGACATTTCATAACTGCCTATATCTGGTTTACATGAAGTAAAGATGTATTCTATTCTATTCTAAAAGTGCTACAGTTACTAATATCGTAATTATCATAATCTTATAATCCGGTGAAACAAACCAACAGATCTTCGCGCAATTCAAATGTAACAGCAGCCAACAGATAATGTTACAACCGTATTAGAGATCATTAGTTTTGTGGCACAGAGAGACAAGAGATACGCTATACAATACAATATGGTTGATTAGAGTAATGGCTTTCAATAATAAAGTAATGTTTGTATTCGTAGCTACGTACATTATTAGTCCACTGTTTGAATATCATAGTCATAACCTAGCCTATGTTCCTATAGCCTAGAATAAATTCCGGTTATTGCCAGAACCCACACTACTTATTAAATAATAACAGGGCTATGTCCTGCTGTCCATGCTGTAATAAGCCTGTAATAAGTTGCTTAAAAACTTACTCCTGGGTCTCAATCTATCATAACATTCAATAATTAAAAATAAAGGTGTACAATAAAGAGTACTTCTATTCTATTCTATTCTCTTGTCATCGCGACACGGTTACATAAACGCTTATATTTTCAACCCTTGCATACGCTAGTTGGGAGTATCCGTAAAAATATTACAAGCGGCCATCTCGACGTCATATCCGCTACGGCACACGTAATATCCGCTAGGATTACCCGCCACAAAAGACCTGTCTGTGTTGCCCCGCAGGCGGCCCCGACCCGCCGCCCCGGCTGCCTGGCTGTTGACACAAGATTTGAGGCTCTAATTACAATTGATGTTACAGTAATTCATTTTGGTGTCGGGTTAATTGTGAGGAACGACCAGAAAGTTTCAGTGTTCACCTTTTACTAAGTCGGCTATAACGACGTTCGTAGTAAGATTAATGATTTAGCTTCCCAACAACATTTGTTATATGCGTATGAGTGCGACTAATGTACCACTAGCAATCTCGTTATCTTGTAGAAGTACAAATAACCCAATGATTATCACCAGTATTGAACGTGTACGTGAACAACCTGTTGTCGCATGTTCCATTGTTAACAATACAATGGACACCACAAATGTGGAGCCACCGACAACGACACTACATCGGCTGCTTGCCAATGTTCAGCTGAAGAAATTCATTAATATAGTTGCTGTCACTCTTACACGAAAGGTTAGAGAGTAATTTACTGTCACACACCCACAGATCGTTAATTACATTATTTGGTCCCTTGTCAAAGGAAAGCCTATCCCCAATTATTTAACACAAATACAACCTAAGACTACAACTGGGATTTTTATTATATTCTTCTTCGGGGATCACGGCCAGACCTTAATTCCTAGATTTAAGATAATTGTGGTTGTAGACATTTTGATTAAACTAGTAAGGCGGCAAATAATTGTATTTAATAGATAGTTTTAAATTGCTGTTCGAATGAAGCTGTGTATCTTGCGCTACAAGAGGCGCGTAAATAGCAAACTTGTTGCGATGAACGACTTGTTACGAACAAGTAGCGCTTTGTTTATAAATTGCGGACATGTTGTAAATAAGCTGCGACCTGCCGCAACTATCTTCTACGCGGGAATAACTTTTCTAATAGAGGTGAATATTTGAGACTTATACGCGAAATAAAAAGTAAAGTAAGTAAAAAAAAGTAAAAAGTGCTTTGAAAAGGTATTCCACTCACGATTACTACCTCATTCATAAAACCTCAATAACAAACCTACTCACAGTACCCAGAAGCCTACAGTATGGATGTATTTATATAGGTACAATCAAATTAAGAAACCGACTCTAAGTTACAATTAATTTACACGAACATTAACAAAACATCTCGCTTAAAAAAAATTCATATATTAATCTAAATTAACGCGACGCTTCTCTTAGTATCTGCGACCGTTCCGTATAAAGAGTTAAAAGCGACATACATTGATGGTTTATATAAAGATGAGAAGTGTTGTCGAGCACCCGAGCTGCGATATGTTGGCTCGGCGCGGTGTCGTTGCGTAACGGATTAGCCGCATAATCGACGGCGCATCGCCGACGCCGGTGTCGTGACGACTTGCTAGCAGTTGGCAAAGCTTCTGATACTGTGACGGTGTAGTTAGCAACCTCGTTTGAAGTTTGGTAGAGTTGGAGAAACAGACACTTTGGAGCCACTTAATAGTGAACAGATGGGAGATAGGGGAAGGGTGCGTCTTAATCAACAGGTGCTCAACTGAGTGCGAGTGCCACGTCTCATCATATCATAGTAATAATATTATAAAGAGAGAAATCCTGATTGACTGACTGACTGACTTATCATCAACGCACAGCCGAAACTACTGAAGCTAGAGTCACGAAATTTGGAGAGTAGGTCCCTTTTGTATTGTAGGCAAGCAATAAGAAGGGATTTTGGAAAATTCAGCCCCTAAAGGGGGGAAAAAGGGGGTGAAAGTTTGTATGGGAGTCCCTTAATTTTTGAAGTGAGAAAGATGAAAATTGGGATTTAGGCTTTTGGTTACAAACAAAGAAACACGTGATTCTTCGTTTTTGGAAATTCATCCCCTAAAGGGGCGAAATAGGGGTGAAAATTATTTTTGAAGTGTAAAACGTGAATATTGGGATTGTTTTTGAAATGAGAAACGTGAGAATTGGTGTTTCGGCTTTTGGTTAGAAATAAAGAAACACGTGTTACCGCGTTTTTGGAAATTCATCCCCTAAAGGGGCGAAATAGGGGTGAAAATTGTTTTTGAAGTGAGAAGCGTGAAAATTGAGATTTAGGCTTTTGGTTACAAATAAAGAAACACGTGTTACCACGTTTTTGGAAATTCATCCCCTAAAGGGGCGAAATAGGGGTGAAAATTGTTTTTCCAGTTAGAAACGTGAAAATTGAGATTTAGGCTTTTGGTTAGAAATAAAGAAACACGTGATACCGCGTTTTTGGAAATTCATCCCCTAAAGGGGCGAAATAGGGGTGAAAATTGTTTTTGAAGTGAGAAACGTGAAAATTGAGATTTAGGCTTTTGATTAGAAATAAAGAAACACGTGTTACCGCGGTTTTGAAAATTCATCCCCTAAAGGGGCGAAATAGGAGTGAAATTTGTTTTTGAAGTGAGAGACGTGAAAATTGAGATTTAGGCTTTTGGTTAGAAATAAAGAAACACGTGTTTCTGCGTTTTTGGTAATTCATCCCCCAAAGGGGCGATAAAGGAGTGAAAAATGTTTTTGAAGTTAGAAACGTGAAATTTTGTATTTAAGCTTTTGTTTAAAATTAAAAACTATATCGGTTTCGTGTTTTTCGAAGTCCAACCTCTAAGCGGATGAAATAGTTATATGAGAATCCATATTTTTTGAAGCCGAACGATTTGTAAGAGGTCAGGAATTGATGAAAATTAAAAAGTATCTACCTGCTAATTTGTAGGTACCCGAACGAAGTCGGGACGGGCCGCTAGTCTAAGATAAAAGCCAAATGTTTTTGTTTCCACTGGGCCTTTGTAGGCTCAGGCTTAATTAATAATTAAAAAAATATCGAGAAAATTGATAGGCGGCGGTGGTGATTTTACAGAAGGGTTATTCAGAGTTATAATCAAAAAAGAAAAAAATAAATATTAGTGGTCACAGTACCTGAAAGATCGCAGGGTATCAATTTTCTTGACATTTTTTAATGTCTATAATTTTAAGACTAAGATTATTAAAAAAAATCTGATAACTGTCGCCACCTAGCCTATCACCCGTTCACGGCTTGACATTGATTTTTGGGACACCCTGTATATGTTTTTCAGATAATAATATGAACTAAAATCTGTGTACCAATTCCTTTTGCGTTTTATTCAATTTCGGAGCTGTAGTATACATAATAGTCCTATTTATTATGCTATTTCTGTTTCAGACGTAATTATTCAGATACCTACTGATTAATTACGGAATCTTCTTACTCTCATAATTATTGTATCCCAATTAATTTGGCCCACTATATTAATAATAGTCTGCCTGTGCTCCGCTTACTCAATTACAGTTTTATTACAAGATAATAATCACTAATTTAGTTTGTCAGACGATTATAATGCACTTAGCTGCCGACGAGATCAGTTTAACATGTTGCATATTCATATCGAATGGCCGACGGAGAAATAAATAAAATAGAGTAGGTACAAGCCGCTCATAGTATTAAAGGAGCTTACAGCCAGCGTGCACTGAGTGACTAAGCCACAGCCTACGTGGCTCGTGACTCGTGACTCGCACCTATGTATCCTCGGCGGTACTGTTGACTCTCGTCTCGGCTTTCACATCCTTGTAACGGTTCTCGACTCCCCCATCAAGTGGCACTCTCACTTCAATTGTTATTATAAACTGCGCATTTCCTGGTGGTTTCCAAGGTACTAGGTATCCGTTTCTTTGTAACTAAATAATTTATTAGATATCAGTGAAAATTTGGAAAAAGACATATAGGTACTTCTACGTAGCTATAAATGATACCTACTGCATTTATGCGCAACGGAAAAACAAATTAAGACTTATTTTACCTTTTCGCTGTCAATTTATATACGCTTAACAAATAATTTATGAATTAAAGGGAAACGACAAAACATGTGAAATTGATGATTGAGACGAAAATGTCCGAGGTGTACAACTAATTTTTTTAATAATGCGTTTATTTGTATCAAAACAGCGGGGTTTTCAGATAAATTCATTAAATCAATGTCATATGGTTTTGAAATATACTTTGGCTTAATTAATATCAGACAAAGGCTTTTAATTAGCCAGTGAATCGATTGTTAGTCAGGCAATATTTCATTTGATTTGGTAATTAATTTGGCGGTCTCGTCGTAACTGTCCGTTGCTGTCTGAACTGTCAATTGTAGTAGTACTTCATACCAGTCATCGTAGTTTTGGCGATACGATAACCATCGAAAATGGAATTTAAAGACTTGTTTTCAACGAAAATAATTATATTTATTGAATAGTAATGTTTTTCTTTTAAAATAAAGGTTGGACCATAAAGGTACGTCATTGCTATGAGTCCCGCGTCCTGGCCACACAGCTGCGTTTTCATCTTTTTGTAGGTACATTATAAATTCGAAACTATTTGTGCGCTCAAAGGCGGACAGTGGAAATAAGCTCTCACTGTAAATTTACAAATACTCGAGTTGCAAAGTGTTTCTTATTTCCTTTACAGAATACACTTACTTTCTCGTCGGCGTTATGATCAAAGTGTGTCATTATTTTCATGAATTACTTACTGTCTGTAAAAAGAAGCTCGTATTATTTGTGCCTCCATGGATAAGGTGCCTGTATCTGACATTATACAAGCAGATCCGCTTTGTTCTCGATCGTTCCTCATTGGATCCTCAGTATCCCGCCCGCCTGTCAGACGTTTATACAATATTTCCTCCAGAACGCACGGATAAAAGTTTTTTTTTAGAATTTAATCAAAATTCCTGTGTACATGTTAGCCGCTATACAACAAAGGAACAAGACTGTATCTAAAGCTAATTATATTTTTACAACATCCAATTTAATCAGAAAGAAAAAATGTACAAACATTTTAATATTTGGCGAAGGAAACGAGATGTTTGCTCCTGAGAAGTAATACTGCGAATCTAATTCTTGAAAATTGAGCAGCGTGTTGAAAAAATGACGCAACGCTTCTTGATACTTACGACGAGAGTTTGCGTCTAAGCTGAAGTTACAAGAGTGCCGGAGGTATTACTCGCAATTGAGCTGTCCGCGATAACGTCTTCAGTTTGCTGGTTTTCTAATAAACAATATTATTTCTGTCTGAAAGAATTATTATTTATTCTTATTCCAATACTGAAGCAGATAGTTCTTTCCGCGTCTCAACGGTCAAAACTATTTATATTTACAGTTACAAAGGCTCCATGGAGTTTTTTACCATTCTCTTCCCTATAGGACCAACCTACATTTTAGACACGTACATCAAAAATTTCAACGTTTTGAAAGAGCTTGCAAATTCTTATTTAATAAATCACCGTTCGAATAGAAAATGTTCTGAATTCAATTCTACATAATAGGTACGGAGGTATAGCCGTGGTCATATGGCCCTGTGGCCTTGTGGATGCCAAATTAAATAAGTCAATACCTACGTTATTATTATGGCAGCAGCATGCGTTCACGGCTTCACCCCGGACATCCCCAATCCTCATGGGCCTAGTAGATTTAAATATTTGAACGGTGATTTATTAAATAGTCTTTCACAACACTGAATTCTCTTAGAGAGAAGAATTTCAGGTTATGATTTCAGAAAATAATAATTATCTTCTTGTTATAAGCTTTTCCCGTAATTATCAGGTTTTTTATTTTTAACTTTTATTTTTCATGATAACAAACCTTCGAGCGATGGCGTTGGTATCTAACGCTCGTGTGAACAGACTTTAAGTTTAAATGCAGAATGTAGCCGTATAAGTAATAATTTTACATATCAATTCATTAAAAACATACACGCGAAAATTCATAATTACTTTCAGCGTGCAAGCAAGCTAACTTAATCTTTTTATTGAAAATACCTATTTGTGTATTTTATTCTTTTTCCTTACATAAATCCTTGCCGTTTGTTCCTAGGAGCGGCTGCTGCTGTCCGTGCTCCCGCGCCACGTGGCCATGGAGATGAAGGCTGACATTGCCAGCCAGCCGCGACAGGAGCAGTTCCACAAGATCTACATCCAACGTTATGAGAATGTCAGGTACGTAAGAATGGTCCTGCAGACCGACTCAGGACGAAAAGACCAAATTCTGGTCCTTAGAAAAAAATGTGGTAAATCATTTCATAGATATTTATAAGCCTGCCTATAATTATGGAAATTAATAACATTAACAGTAGGTATCTACAAATTTATTCAAAAGACAAATTTCTTGAATCTTTTGCGCTACTGAAAGCAACTCATGATTTTCTAAACCTTTTGCGGTGGGTATGCAGCAACTTTCCGATGTTGTTACCCTCCTTCCAATCTTGGATACATCTTCAAATCAACAAACTTCATCTTAGACCTAGTCTTAAACTTTATACCAAGTTTTCTCTTCAATCGGGTTGCACCGATGAAGCAGCTCTAACTTATAACGACCTGTCGTTGGGTAAACTTTTACTTTTTGATATCATAAACTTATTTTGGTTCCGATCACTGGCAGGATCTCGGGACATAATTTTAAAATTGTACGTAAACATAATTACCTACGTTGAAATGTCAAATAAATAATTGGTATAAAATGTACCATAGTGACTTAATTATCTCACCCGGTAACCCAAACTTTATGTAGGTACTTAACCAAGGCCTAAAATAATTTCTTCTGGCTACTATACAAATGTTGTATTAAAATGGCGTTCCTGAGACATCAATAAAAACTCCTTTTATTGATTTGGCACAGAATGTTAAGCCAGCTGCGATTCATACATTATGTATTAAACCAAGATTCTCAACGTAATCCGCCGCCAGTGCCTAGACACAGAAACAAACTCAAGTATTTAGTATGGATGGCTACACACTAACACCTATTAACAATAATACTTATGTACTACTATCAAATAATAATGGTTTCTCTCTGAAACTAATTAATCAGTCATCACTTAAAATTACTAACTTTCTCTTTATCTTGGAAAATTTCCATTTATATTAGAGAACATTATTTTACCCTTATACTAAAACAATTTATCCTCAAAGATAAGAGGTAGATTACAGACGTAATTATTTCGAGTGCATAAACAAATCATGCTGTTTTAATAATAATTTTATATTTAAATCTTTATCTCACTTTAATTATTATTTGACACAAGCACTCAGACAGAAAATAAAATTAACAATTGTTTTTCAAGGAGGCATCGTAAACGCGACGCGACGACATTTTAAATCTATCGTTTCATAAAATGTACTTTTATCAAATCCAAATTGAATGCTGTTATCTGAATTGAATTTCATTGGACGCATCGAGCGACACAAGTAATACAGAGTCTCATCAAAACAAGACCCGAACGTGCAAAGCAAATAAAGTTTTAAATAACGTAAATATAATAAGTAATGGAATGATTATCACTTAAAATATTACCTTCGAGTTCTATATAGGCGATATTTTGGTATCTAGTGTCATTCTTCGACGTATTAATTGGTATCCTTGATCGATCGGGCCAAAGTACTCATGTACCATTTATATTATACCCATTTTTACATGGTCTTAACCAAATGATAAGATGCACTAGGTTGGGTTCACAAGCGCAGTGGCTGAGCCGAACCCCGTAGCCTGGGCTCGGTAAGCCGCCGCTACCACATCAAAGAGACCACGTTTGTCTGCTCGGTAATCATTCTTACATCTAGTATTGATTTCTATTACTTAGCAGTACTTATATTATTTACACTTGAAATTCGGATACGATTGATAGGTAGTTACTCGCCTTACAGTAGAAAACATATTTTAGGCCATATACGTTCATTGGTGAACCAATTCGATACGTATTACATTGATTAATTATTAAATAATACACTAATAATTATACTTCTTCTACGATCACTTGTAATCGAATATTTATAATCAGTCCGTCTATCCATGATCAGTTCTATGGCCTTATCTCCTTATCCTGCGTTTCAATCCATAGTTTTCGACTAATATACTGTATATTAAAATTGGGCATGTAAGTACACGGTGGCGAAGTAGTCATCATGTCGTGCGCAAAGCGCATATCGTGCGCATCTCGTGAGACCGGATCGCGCCGAGTGCCTTTCGGTCAACACTCCATACTTTGAAATATTGCTACTTTGCACGTTATTGTACTGAATTTGGAGATGTATTTCGCTCATTTTTAAAATGATCGATATCCGATTTATGTGAAGTAACTTTAATAATAATTGTTTCTTATATTATTCGCCCATAAAATATGAACACCCACCACTAGACATAAAATACTTCTACCAACAGACTCATGTTTATGAAGCACGTAACAATTACTTTCCATATTGATAGTCAGCAAACTTAAATCTTTGCGTCTCAAAAGACCAGCGATCCTCGGTTCAAATTTTCTTCTCCAAGAATTTATTCCATTTATTGGTTTGAATACGACGTTCATCAATAAAGTAAAGGAAATTGGCAGCGGTTGGCAGTTGCCCGACGGCAAAGCTAAGAAACAGAATGCAATTCTGTGATTGATTTGTTCGGATCGCGCCTGCTATCAAACAACAGACGACGAAATTACCCATCCTAGCGATGGGGCAATGGAACTCGTCTTATACATAGTTCTAAAAGAGCAAATTGGTATTTAATAATTTCATTAATATTCATATTCATATTCATATTCTTTATTTGCATTCCACAATGTACATAAGGTGGTAAAAATAAAATTTGGTAGGTTACAATCATGGACCCTGTAGGGCACAGCAAAATATAGGAGAGAGGAAGATGGTACTTATGTTTACTTATTGCTTTAATTTATTAATAAATATGGATAGCATATTATAATTTTTTATTTATTAATAATATTTCCTAATATGTATTTAGTTTATTATAAATTATTATTAACTAATAGTTATGGAATTTAATATGTTTTTATTTTATTTTTTATATCTATTCATTTATTTCGTTTTATTATTACTGTTGTATTATTTATAGTATTATTTATTTAATTTAATTGGAAATATTTGTGTATCGTTTATATATTCATTAATCGTGTAATAGGCTTTTTTAATAAGTATTTGTTTTATTTTGTTTGTAAATATTGTTTCGCTGGTTTCTGTTTTTATTGATTCTGGTATTTTATTATAAATTTTTATACACATATATTATTAAAGTGTAAGAAGTAAGTTTTTGTGGAATGTATCTAATAAATAAGAATAATATCTAATGTAATATGTAGCAGATTACACTAATATTTTAAATCCTAAAGTAACTTAGTTTCTCTGTACATTTATCTGTGCCTTTGTACATATTATTTGTATGTAAAGCATTAAATAAATAAATAAATCAGAGAATTTATTGCAAAATCGTACATGAGATTGGTAGGATGCAGCACGTTATTGGAAATACCTTCGTGGCATTTCACAAGCCGTATTAGATTTACTTGACATCTTCAATAACAACATAAAAAAATAGTTAACGGTCTCGGTTTTCAATTTCAAATATAAATTATATACGAGAACTCCATTCATTTAACGTTCGCGTAACAAATGTCAACTCCAACGGATTTAAATTATTCATAATTGAGTAACTGGATGGGGTGGCACAGATACGGTATCTATTTACTTGGACGACGCGACATGAAGATTTTTTGTCTCTGGCCTAATGAGAGCTTCAACAGCCCACACACGTAGGTACTCTACTCGGATAACTTCATTTGATATTAATACTTGTGGAAGCTTGTGAACTTGCCAAAGAAAAATAAATATGTTATTCGACGCATGTTTCAACTGTTTTCTGTCAGTTTTCGATGTTCAGCTGACGATCCCTTTCCAGCCCGTGCTGCTCCTTATTTATTTATTTTTCCACCATCCTTGCGGTCTTCCGCGGTAGAATTACTTACGACCCAAGAGTTTGAATCTTTACTCCCAATAGCATTATATTAACTTGGTAGGCACATGTGAGAACTCTTAAAACACATGTAAAACACCAAGTTTTCATGTAAATCAATGTTGTCTCGCGTCGTTTCTTAGCGTTGTTCCAAGTTCAAGACGCAGAGTTAGTAACTTCATTACACTCGTTCTCTTGTAAACTCTGCATCATTACAAATTGTTGGGATTTGTTCCAACCCGCTTTGTATCACGTGCGTATGAAAGACTTTCAAAATTAAGTACTTGTTTACAGCCATTATAACGCTTCTCATCAGAGTAGCAATGTGTTTTAGTAAAGTTGGAGTTAGCTTTCCAATCTAATAAGTTGCGACATAATATTGTCTCTAGATGTCAGTTGACGAGATGCTGGTGTCCTGGGATTAGGCGCTAGTTGTCAAACATTGTCAGACGAGCAAAGATGTAATAATACTACGTCAGTATAGTATATTCATCTATGGTGACGACTCTCATAGGTTCACATGGCCTCAATATGTACCGAACAGTCCTTCATCCAACCTGACGGCGGCTGTAGCAGAACAGAAGGATCCACTATTTGGAACCGTGCACTAAGAGTCTCGACATTTCATAAGTGCCTCCATCTGGTTTACATGAAATAAATATCTATTCTATTCTATTCTAGAACTATGCAATGTACAACCTATTTAGTACTTATGATTTACAACCGCAATCTTCGGTCGTTCCTCGCCCCGGAACCGTATTAGGTTCGATAGTTGCTATTATTGGATATAAATCCACTCGTGGATTAAATTGATCAGACAAGGATTTTTTTAATCCAATTTCAGATTAGTTGACATTCCAAAATCAAACCAAATGATTAAAAATATATACCGACGCAAACTGTAATTAAATAAAGAGCAGACATTCTTAATCCTATGTTTTAATCATATTATATTATAGGTCAGTACGGCCTGGCTGCATACCGTATGATCCATTTGGGATTAATTATAATAATAATAATAATAAATCCTTTATTTGCATAAAACATGGTATAAAATGGTGTAAAAATATAATTATAATGGCACAAACATGTTTAGCTAGTATAAAACATAGCAAGCAAAATTTTAGAGTTTCTGAAAATGAAAACTTACATCAACATTTTCCATCCAAAAATTCTTTTAAATTATAGAAGTTGCACTCATTCAACCACTTGTACAACTTTATCTTAAATAATCTAGAATTTAATGTTTTGAATTGGCTTGGTATCTTGTTATAAATACGCACGCACATTGCTAGGCAATTTTTGTTGTATTTGGTAAGTCTTGGCAAATCATTCAGCACTAATTTATATGGATCTCGTCTATTCCGAGGATTCACATCATTTGCTGTCTTAAATAACACTTTATTCTTAACTACGAACATACATATTTCATAAATGTATAGAGACGGCAACGGTAACAAAGCAAGCTTTTTAAAAACTGGTTGACATGAGTCATCAGGTTGAAGGCCATATATTGCTCTTATGCACTTTTTTTGAGCGAAAAATGCTCTATTCAGATCGGTACTATTACCCCAGACTACAAGACCATAGCGCAGTAATGATTCTACATACGCGTGGTATGATATAATAGCAGTTTTTACGTTCGTTACATTTTTAACTTGTTTCAGTGCATACACAAATTTATTGATTCTAGTGCTAACATTATTTACGTGTTGTTTCCAGTTAATATCTTTATCTATTATTACGCCTAAGAACCTTGTATGTGTTACTTCTTGAATTTTATTTATGTTTAATTTGATATTGTATTTATTATTATTCGATTGATTAAATTGAATGTAAACGGATTTCTCCAAATTTATTTTCAAATGGTTTATGTCAAGCCAATGCAGTAATGTGTCTATTGTATTATTAATGTCAAACTCATGATCTGTAATGGTACTATTCTTTTTATCAGATGTCACTAAAATAGATATGTCGTCGGCAAATAATATGCATTTATGATTGGTTATTTTTATAATGTCATTTATATATAAAATAAATAGTATTGGGCCTAGCACGCTTCCTTGTGGAACGCCATATTTATAATGTTTGTATTCCGAGGAGTAGGGTGTCATGTCTTTATTTTTAGTTATTTTATTGATAGTTACACGTTGTTGTCTATTACTTAAATAGGAAGATAACCACTGAAGTGCAGGACCCCTAATCCCGATAGTCTCTAACTTATCTAGCAATATATCGTGTGACACCAGATCGAAGGCTTTCGATAAATCAAAAAAAAGACCGGTAGTCAGATGATTATTGTTAATATTTGAAAGTATTTCTTTCATAAGAGAGAAAATGGCTAATGATGTGGATTTGTTTTTTTGAAATCCAAACTGCTCGTTATTTATTAATTGGAACTTATAGCAGAAATCAGTAAGTCTTTTATACATACATTTTTCGTAAATTTTAGATAAAATAGGTATTAAAGTTATAGGTCGGTAATTATTGATATCACATTTATCTCCCTTTTTGAATAGCGGCTTTATAATGGATAGTTTTAATTTATCGGGAAATGTTCCTTCTAAAAATGACACATTGATTAGATGAGTTAAGATACCAGTCAGTTCATTACAGCAAGCTTTTATGATGTTTGTGCTAATTTCATCATAGCCCTCTGCTCTGGTGTTGCGTAAAGACATTATTTCCTGTCGCACCTCAGTTTCCAGCATAGGTTTGAGAAACATAGAATTGACACATATATTTTTCCTAAAGCTTTGGCCATCACTTTGTTGAGTTTGTACATGCGTTAAATTTACATAATGGTTGTTGAATATAGAAGCCATTTCTACAGGATCTCACCATTTAGCTTTATAATTTCTATGTTGTCTTTGGGGGTATTAATATTTATTTCATTTTTAATAATAGTCCAAGTAGCTTTGCATTTGTTATCTTGTGTATTAATATATTTTATGTTTGCATTCTTTTTTGAACCGTAAATACATTTTTTTAGCAGATTGGAATAATTATTATATTTAGTTTTATTAGTAGAATTTTTAGTTTTATAGTACTGGTAACGCAGTCTCCGTTTAGTTTTGCAACTTTGCCTTAGACCTTTGCTTATCCACTTTTGAGTGTTTTTATTATTACTGTTGACTTTAATTCTTACCTTAGGAAAACAGAGATTGTAGAAAAGGCACAACAATTCATGAAAATCACTGAATGCGGAATTTACAATAGTATTTTTATATTAGCTGAAATAATTACGTGGTTGTTAGTCAGGCTTCATACCATCCATCAAATCGCGTCCATAGTTGATGTCTAGCTGCCTAACGTTTTGGATCATTACGTACGTTCACTAATAATACATTTAATTTGAATATAAACCCAATCCGTCTAAATCTGAGTATGTAGGTACTTGAGATTGAGTGTTTTAGATGTCAGTGTCACCTTCACAAAGCCAGCAGGTCGATTTATTCATCACTCTTCTACCAAAACTTGTCAGACACGGGCCCGCACCGCCACACAGGAACTCGATCGTGCAAAAGGTTCACTGACTATTCACTGATTTACTTTCATTGCAGTTCCATTTGTAATAATAATTTGCTTGATTTTTTTCCATTATTAGGTAATGTGCAAGAAAGCTTAAATATAATGTACAATCTCAAGTACCTAAGCTTACACAATTAACACGGTATAAATGCTATGCGCAAGCAGTTTTTAACCGACTTCAAAAAAGGTGGAGATTTTTTGCATGTTTGTTCAGCGATACCTTTGCCAATTGTGAACTGATTTCAACGATTATTTTTTTGTTTAAAAGAGTATTCTATCGAGGTCTTCTCATTTAAGAGCCCTTAATTTTTTCAATACATCTTAGTTTGGCAGTGGCACCGACTTCAGAAGCTGTTATGATTGTACCTATGAAAATTATTTTAAACGTTGTAGTTTTTTGAAATTTGTTATTGTAATGTCTTCCTCTGCATTAAAAGTTTATGTTTTGAATCGAAATTTGTTAAAGTTTGCCTTCTATACCTGCTTATAATGTGATCGAAACAGATTGGAAAGAATGTTGTCGACGCTGACGTGTTTGTTATTCAGAGTCGGTCGAACTTGGACGTACTACAGTCACTTGGAACTTTTAATGTGTCGCTCCGAATTCACTCCTTACTTCAATTGCGGAAAGTTTCCGAAACGGCAAATAAATTGAACGTATATAGAATTAAGTTACGCTTTAGTCGAACGCTTCAGATGTTTATCGGTATTTGTAAGATGTGAAGTGTTTAGATTATCTTTGTAATTAATTGTACCTATGCCAGGAAAGCATTTAGCTGTCGGGTGAATAAATTGAATATTTCAGTTACCTCCTTTTAATAAACGGTGTAAAAAGTTATGTCAAGCGTGTGTGTCAAAAAGTGTATCGTTAAAATGCCGTTAATTATATTAGGTACTCGTATAGGTACCTACATGACATGATTGTATACAGCGTTTATTAGAAAGGGGATTAGTTATTTTATACGCTACAAAGAACTTTTAGTTTAGAATCAAGACCATCAATGACAAGCCAAGGTATTTAACAATTTAACCCTCTAACAAGCGGCAGGATCTACTCCATCTACTGCCACCATTTATTTTCAAGCTCCATTTATTTGCCTAGTGTTGAGTGTTTGTGGAACCTAGCTGCTACGTAATAAGTAATTACCTTGCTGCAATTTCCACCAATCAATCCAATCTATGACCAATAAGATCTGTCAATCTGTATGGCGCATCATTTAGTTTGGCGACGCTCCACGCAATAAGCAGCAATCACTCAATCACGCCGGGCGGCGTTCATTAAGGCAGTATGCAAATCTATTGTCGAAGACTCTACTGTAGATCTAGTGTAGCCTGGTGTGGTGTACAGTGCGACACAACTTATACAGCTTACCGATGTACATGCAGTTACTACAATTAAATATGGAAATTGATCAACCAATCAGAAAGCAACGTCGCTGCGCCATCCACGTGACCTTCAGGCAGCGAGCGAAATAGAAATAGACGGCACACCAATCAATTTTTAAACCTTAAGGGTATTGCATAAGGTTGATTATCAATTTATTTAGCTTGGGGTGTTTTCAGCGTTCGTGTGTTCGTATATGCTAGAACGAATATTCACGACGTGCTTTATTTTTTGTGTCATATTGTACCTCGTACATAACGTACTGCACAGCAACAGTAAAAGTAAGTCTTCTAAATATTTTTTAAAGAATCATTTGAGAAACAGCCGATGTCCGATTGCCGTGAGGAAATTACAGTTGCCCAAACTCTGGCCGACTATCTGTCATACAACCAGTATGACGTCTGCGATCTCTGTAGAAGTGGAAGACCAACGGTCTGATCAGACAAACGGTAGGCTGGTGACGTAACGGGAGACATCAAGACTGAGAGAGAAGTTTTGTTTTTATAAACCTTGCTCCTCACTTGGAATCCTCCTGTATCGAGGGTACAGTTTACAAACATACATGTCACATGCACACACAACCAGACCCGAAACAACAATCTGTAGACCATACAAATACTTGTTCCATGCGAGGATCGAACCCACGACACGTAGCATGGAAAGCTAATCGCTTAGCCACTGCGCACACCGTGTCGTTCCTAGATCTAAATCTAGATAAACTTCCCCATTTATATGAACTTAATATTTAAAAATCAAGTCCGTCCACATTTAACTCAAACGCAAAACCACACACGCTACCCAACGTCTGCCGACGTCTGTGGTAATGACGCTAATAAACGTCATATGTTGTAATAATATAACGGACGGACGGACTACCACTGTTGCAGATTTTCTGCAACTTTTATTTTAGCGAAACTTGTAATCACGCATTGAATAGAATGTTTTTTTTTACTCTCGTTATGGAGAGGCAATATTTTATTAACAATTTCGTAACAACTCCTCGTAATATAAACGTAATATTTCTTGTTTGTTGTTTGCGAACTCAACGCGCTGTATTATTTTGTGTTACCGTCGAGTTGCCCTCTGTATTATGTTAGAGTAAGTACATTACTACACCATTGAACTCGACCAGCTCGATATCCGTTTTGTACACATTACGTTTTCGAGGTAATGTACGTTATAGCCTCATTAGACGACAACAGAACGTTTTAAGTTTCGACTGAACTTTCGTAAGCTGCAGTGATCCGCGTCATATCATGTTATATCATTAAAATATTTTTGATCTGTGTTTTGAGTTTTTATGTCGCGAATATGTCCCCAGGGAGTAAGCACTGTATGGACAGTGCAGGTGCTCTGATGGCGGAGTACAGGTAGTGTAGTAACAGTGAGTGGGTAAAAATGAGCAAATGTATTAAGTATGTCGGATCGTCTTATAAAGATTCGTGTTCAGACATCAGTGGGCAGGTATTGGGATACGGGCGATAGAGTAAACTCCTTTTAATGTCTACAATTTATTATACACTCACAGTCTCAGTTCACAATACAACAATGTCAGGAAATACAGTCATGAATAATGTGGTACCGAGGTGAACACAACACTGAGCAGTTCCTACGCTAGTAGGTGCCGTGACGGCGCGGCGGCGTCCCAAAGGTCACTGTTGAGCTTTAGACGGCGCACCCATACCCAGACTCCGCACAATGCCTTGTCAGCGTTTGTGTTTCCACGTTCATTAATGGATTCATGGCCGTATGCGACTAGTTTAATAAACAATTCGTCAACGACAACCGCTAGTTCAGCAGTTATTGTGCCCGTTATCAACCGGCAGTCCGCTAATAGTACATGTTTGCCGACTCTGCCGGGCAGTGATAAGTATGCGGTCTTCGTTCGTAACATTTATAAGCGTGATCGTGTCGATTGACCGCAGATCTGCGGGACGAGGCATTAGTAGGTACGTGATGTCAATGAAAGACGCGTCGCTGTCGAGTGCGCAGCGACCGCGGCACGTTCCGTAGCGCCGTGATATACAAATTCCCAACAAAACTATATCGATACACGTTCGGTGTAAATTGCATCGTTAGGGCCGCGCCCGCGCGTCCCGCGTCGCTTGTTGCTCGTACAACACGTAATGTTTTTTATTTCCCATACATTTACGAGCACCAAATTACAAGGGTCGCTCAAATACATGCCGTGTAAAAGGAAATTGTTTTCCTTATATTCAATCCAAGTTTTATGTCCGCGCTCCTTCGAAGATATGAGAGGGACAGCGCATCTAGCGTAATGGTCGTTAGTAAAAAAAGATTGTAAATCAGAGATAAGTGAGGGTCGTTAAACAAACGAGGGACGATACTAATTAAAAGTGATGGCTATTTCATTATAGAACGCTCGTCGTGTGTCCCTTTATGCACGGAAAGGACTGTCAATTTTTAATGCGGAAAAGTGGGAAAATTTTATAATTGACTAATGATGTTAGAAATATAAACTAGATGCCGCTGTCAATTATAGACATTTCCCTCTTTGTCACAGTTAGCCTTTATTAAATAGTCTTTGAAACGATTTATAATTTTATACAATCTTTGTTGTCTCGCCCAATCCAACAGGTCATGGGCTCAGCTCCACAAGTACACACGAACAAAACATACAATTAATATACTTTTTATTTACTTTCCTATTATTTGTGCTGTGCACCACTTCACCCGCGGCACAATCAAATGGCATATATACCCTGGCAAATTAAAGGGACGACGCGCACCCCGCTTCTAAAACAAATAGGTTTGCGGGCTTCTGGGAAATTATGAGCAAATTAATAGCATAGCCTGATTCAACAAGATTCGATACGATACGTGGTCTGCCCACTTGATCTCACTGGGGGAACAGTATCGTACTTGACGATGTTTGTGATTGGTACCTATGTTTCAAGCGCTACCCACATACGAATCTAGATCGTACAGCTCGACCGCAGTTCGCGCGACCCTCCCGATGGTGCGCGTGGAAATACTGTGATAGATATCTAGTGATAAATAAAATACAAAAACTAATCCCTATTTCCCTTGGTCATCACTTCACCATTGCAGGTTATTTCACCACACTCATCACGCGTGAACGGCTGGACCAATTGCGCTAATTCTTTTTTTGTTGTGTTTGTTATAATTGTAAGGAGAAGGTAGGTAGGGTAGGTAGGTAGGGTAGGTATAGTAGATAGGGTAGATAGTAGGGTGGGTATGGTAGATAGGCTAGGATAGGTAGGTAGGTAGGGTAGGTAGGGTAGGTATGGTAGGTATGGTAGGTAGGGTAGGTATGGTAGGTAGGGTAGGTATGGTAGGTATGGTAGGTAGGGTACGTAGTAGGGTAGGTATGGTATATAGGCTAGGGTAGGTAGCTTAGGTAGGTAGGTGCACAGTTCTTTTATTGCCGGTACGAAGCTCGCTGGGCTAATTAAAAGAATATCGCAAATTTAAGTAAATTCCGAGCCAAAATCTGATTTGGATCACTTGGTGCGCTAACTTTCAGTCGGTGATCTAAATTGTACCTACTTTTGAGTATTCACAAAATCTAATAAAACATCTGAGTACCTACGAATGGTAGGTTTCACATTCGTCCGAGCCTTTCAATAAAAAGGAACATTATTTACTTTGAACGGAATAAAAGGTTTAAAGTATTTACCGGGCGATTGTACATTGATTACATATCCTGTAATCCATTCCCGTGTGTCCGCGCATTCGGGTGGTCGGACCGGACCGGACAGGCCGGACGGGTAGGGTTGTCCCCGTCACTAATTCTACTCACGCAGACATTTGACTATCGAAGGCAGTCAAATATATCCGTACAATTTCCACCGCGAAATAACGTAGAATTATAATTGTAATTAGTGAGATCAAGTCGCGTGTTTGTTCAGCCACGACTTGAACACATGCACAAGTTTACTCTACAAACGACGACTATCGCACTGTATTTGATGTAGAGTATTGCACAAAACAGCAAATTGTATTTTGTTTACAACAACAAAGAGTTGAAGCATCTGTGATAAACACAAAACATGAATGTTCATGTAGGATTACAGAGATACACAGGCGAAAACTTGGTTAGTTACCACTCTTTAAATTCGCTGTAAACAAGCATTACACATATTATTTATGTGCGTAAGCCGGAGCTATTAATTTGACAAATAAAATGGATACCTAATTTTTTAAGAATAATTTGTCGAACACAGAACACGTGAACACTAAAACGATGCACTAACAAAGGTTCATAGTGTGTCACTTTTGTTCGTGGGAGTAACGTTCTCAGCCGGATCAAGCGCTAAGCAATGCAATTAACGCCGCTTGACGCCCCGTCTCGCGACGCCTTATTAGATTTGAGCCGGCTAGGGGGGCTAGGGGGGGGGTAGGATTTGTGGCAGGCTATAATAACGCGGTTCCCTCACAGAAGGAGTGGCTGGCTATAATAACGCGGTTCCCTCACAGAAGCAGTGGCAGGCTATTATAACGCAGGTCCCTCACAGAAGGGGTGGCAGGCTATAATAACGCGGTTCCCTCACAGAAGGGGTGGCAGGCTATTATTTTCTCTACGTGTTATCTGACCGCGTCTGGTTATACTGGAAGCCAACCTCAACTGTGAGAATTAGAAAGTCAGTTCCCTGACTGACACACAACACGAGCCTAAAACGCTGAAGATAGGAACACGAAAACAAGTTTTATGTTTGTTAACGCGAACAGAGGCGGGATGACCTAGAACTAACATAATTAGATTTGATACAGTGAGTAGCCATTGCATTTTTAATATATTTTCTACTTAGCCGTTACTCAGTGAAATAAAATCACTATTTCAGCCCGAGAGTACGAGACTATTCTGACGACAGCTATGCTAGTTGAGTTGGAATTGGAACCAATTTTTTATCAGGAACAATGAAAAGTATTAGGTACTCACGTTTTTAAGACCTGGAAGTCATGAGGGGAGGCCTTTGCTCAGCAGTGGGATGATATAGGCTAACAGTAACAATAACTCATGTTTGGCAAAATTCGAATAGTATATATTGTTCTTTAGATAAATTTAAAGGAGAATACAAAACATTTTGTCACCATTCATTCTCCAAAAACCCCTTTTTTACGGTTCTGAAATGTTTAATTACGAAACGAGACACATCGAAACAATCTAAATACATTTCCCGCTCAAGTCTCAATAAACTCATACGAGTACGTTTGAGGCAAATAATTTACAGCTCGCTACACAAACGAGGCGACTCCGACTTTAACTTAGTCTACATGTTCGTAGTGAAACAGATTGCGCGGGAAACTTCGTGACATAAGCATTAGCAAGGCTCTCCCAGGACAGTGGAGTATTCAGCATGACTGTACCACGAAATTAGGAGGCACAGCGGGCTTACCATGAAAGAACTACCACTCAGTTTGAGCACTACTTCCTAGTACTATTAGATGACTAGTAAAATTTTGGCTTGGAAACAGAACTGAAGTGGATTCCTACATAGATAGCTAATCACCTCACCCGAGTGGTTGTAATTGATGGCAAGCCATGGCACGGAGCAGGGTGCCGGGCCGTGAGGTAGCGCCTCAATCTATGTAGGATAATGAGCGCACCATAACGTAGATAACACTAAACTAGTGTCGGACATACGTTGCATCGCCTCTTGTGCAATTAGCGTTTGGAACAAATATTTTCTTAAGAAACAAAATCATAGTTTTTCCTTTACCACCCCTTTTTATACAAATATACCTAACAATATTATTAGGAAAATAAATAACAAACATAGCTTCCTTATATTCATCATTCCACTTATCCGGACTGAGCGAGGACTTCTCGGGCTCTCAGTCGGTGGCGTCTGCGAATACATATTTCATTAGAGTGCCGGACCACTTAGAGATACTCGAGTCCGAGTCAAAGGGAAAATATTTAATAATTCAATAAGTGAACAACAATTTGAATTAATTTGATGACAACTGAATGGGGACCTGCAGGACGCTCGACGCTGGCGCCCGGACCTTGCACGAGGCATTAATAGCTAAGTAGATTGCATCGGAGCTTATACAGAGACGGTCAACAATGACGAGCGGATCGATCCGTCGCCGGCAGCACGAATGCCACATATTAAATCATTCTGCCGCACCGCGCCATCGCTTCGGATCGCGTACCATTCACCACATGGAAATGACGAGTCGATGCCGGGCGCCGATTGAACTCGTCCCGTCACAGATGATCGCACGTGACTTTTGTACTCGGGTGAGCACATTACGTACATAAATAATTTGGTCAACAACCGCCGCCGCATTGTTGAACAGCCAATTACGTACACATTAAGCCGAGCAATAATAGTGTACAGAACAAAATGTGAAGTTAAATTCAGAAATAATTTCGAATTGGAGGTAAATTGCAGCTCAGCAGTGAACAAGCATTCCCGGCACGGGTGGCGTGAGCTCGGTCTCAGGATTAACAGCGACATTAGAAATGCGTCATGCATCGTCGCTGTTTTAAGAGATGTAGATGATGATGATGATGATGGAGATGATGTAGATGTGTGAGAGTGTGTGTTTGTGTGTGTGATGTGTGCAGTGATGGCTACTCCGCTTTACAAATGGCAGCTTATTGCAGGTTATTTCATAATGTTCTGTACCTTCGCAAAATGCAAATAAGACAAGTTTTCGTGTTCTAATTAAATTTCGAACAGTGAGCCGGATCATCCGCTCGAGTTACGCTCACTACATAACTTTAACATTCTGCGTAGAATCTGTTGTAGGCAGGTAATAACTTGCGCCCCTCCCTCTTCCCTGGTATTTCCAAACTTATTGTACTCTCTGATTGTTAGCTCTTTGATGACACTGGCTGACAATTTTTGTGGGTTCACTCAGGAAACCTTATTTGTAATCTTTTATTCCCACAATATTAGAAGAGCAGTAACAATCGGGCGCGGATCGATAGCTTCGATTAGCTGTCGGTAGCTATGGGTTATGTAGGGTAGGTACCGTGAGCTATGGGAACCGTTGCTATAGTGAGCTTTGATCCGACGCTGTTTGTTGCCGCAAACCGGCACCCCAACGATCGAATACCGAATAAAGCGGTAATATGAACAATCAAATTTTACAAGAGGACCAAAATACTAAAATCGGATTCAATACCTACTCAGAAAACAGAACGATACCGTCTGACGTAATATTATTGTTGATTGAAGCGATAACGTTATACCTCTGCGTAGAGTTGTAAAACCACGGATTTTTTTTTTCGATTTTTTTCGTTATTTCTTGGAGCCGTTAAAATGGTCCCATCTCACAATACCTACTTGACTACTGCAGATGCTCTGCTTCCGTTTCTTTATAGCTGGCATCGCCTGATTTTACGAGTCTAGTTTATTATTTGCAAGTCTTCGTCTAGTGCAGACTAACGACATGGCGCTGCAGAAGAAAAAAAACCCGTTTTGAATGATGTTGGTTCTTTACCAAGAATTTGAATACCCAAACAAAATAACGTAACTTGTCGTGTACAGGCTGAAATCCAGACAATTTTAGTTGAACTAAAGAGTCTTGAATTACTTAAGAAAGGGCTTACGGTAACTAGATTTTCTTTTTAATCTGCCCTTACAAACTTTAGTATTTTATACGCCTTAATATTTAACAAGTTGGCAGTTATTTTAACAAGTATTTATTTATTTTTATTTATAATATATATAGTATTTCGTTTACTTGTGGCTCTTACTTGCCTCCCTTGTGAATATTATCCCACCATCATTAGCTTTGGTTATTATCATCATATAACTAACGTGTACCGTTTGATGCAGCATCCTGTTCGCGGACATCTGCGGCTTCACCTCCCTGTCGGACCAGTGCACCGCCGAGGAGCTGGTGCGCCTGCTCAACGAGCTCTTCGCCAGGTCAGTTGCACTGTCTACCATGTATTTAACACTCGATTGCTGGCAGTATAATCTTCTCCCAGGGCCGGAGGAGATTGGCACCGCAGAGCCATGCCACTCTCATCTATGCCGGTCACCCGCTAGAACATTAAAGCTGGCGCTGTGTCATGATCTAGCTGAAATTATGTAGATAGTGATTTATTTACGTCTGTTTGTTGTCGGTAGGTACTAGGGTACAATGTGAATTTCTAAAAGGAATTGACTTCACACAACAACGTACAAACCAATTATTAATCTATCTGTTTGATATTCTAATAAATACGAAGCTGCGAACTTCATCCGCCTGCAGATTATCAACAGTTCAATAAATCTACACAGAAAGTTATTTGCGAGCATTTCCATCGGCACTCATTTAATTATTAATGCAATCTCTGATCGAATGTCCGCCTGTAAATATTCATTGCAGCTGAGCGGAGCCAGCTGGCTCCCTGTTGGAACGTCGACCTTATTGTTGTAGCCTCGGTGCCTCAGCTGCGAACAAAGCTAGGAAAATGGTAAAAAAGAGTAAAAATGGTCACATCGTCGTCTCCAATCATGAATGAAATATGTAATTTTTTGAATAATGAATAACGCTTGCTGTACCCCGCGGGCGAGAGAAACCGGTCCCCGGGGACTTGGCAGTGGGGGAACATCAATACAAATGGAAATGAAAGGGAATTTTCCATTTTTGTTACGCAAAAAAATTAGAGTTGTTTAAATAAAAATTTCCAATCGTTATCGATAAGGGTTGGTTCACAGACTTATCAATTGTTGCTCGAATGTGCTACAATATTGGTTTCGAATTTGGTTACACGGAATTAGAGAAACGGAGTAAACCGTAATTTGGCTCGAAGCAACAAGTGTTAATTATTAATTATGTAACACCAATTAGTTTACAGACCTCGGCGCCATTTCAAAACATAAGTATCCTTGAGGTTGTTTCCCCCTGACTCCCTCTCATCTCGACTGTTCATCACTGTTACAAACTTCGTTGCTTATTATTAAACCTACACACTTTAAAGACACATACATACTTCACAGAGCTAGCTAGTCCCAAGGCAGGCTGCCCTTAACCCTTCAGCGTTAACCCGTGTAAGATACAGGTGATAATCCGGGAGTCAACCGGTCGCGGGGGTATTACGAGCCCCGCAACACGACGCCGCCGCTACTGTTACAAATTGCGGGCCACAGATAATGGCGGCAGGTAATCGCTTTGTTGTCTACCGGAGGATTAGGCGATGAGCGGCAACACGGTACGGTACAGAAATATACCAAAATTTATAGTGTGAAGCGATCAATAGATTTTATTTAGGCAGCGTATTCCAAAACAAAACTCGTTATGTAGATATCAGGTGCCACTTATTGGGGATACTTCTAAACCCCGGACTGCTACTGAAAATAACACGGAAAAAAACATTAACAATTTGGGAGACTTGAAAATCTAATCAAAAACCATCACGTTCTGAAACCGCGCTTGCGATAGCTACAATGAGGCAGTTAATAGCAGTACATGTTAACTCTGAATCAGTTCGCTCATTCCCTCTACTTACCCGCGGTAAGAGCGAGACAGTATCACTCTACCTGTGTTTTTCGTTCACTTTCCACAGGCTCTCTATTTATTTAGGATTATTTACATGTACAACCTTAATCTTGGGATAAAAGCCCAACCAGCACTCTACGGCGGAAACATAACGCTTTTCAGATTGCCAATCTTCTTTTACACGCTTTTGGTAAAAAGGAAAAGTTGTTAAAGGTCCTTTACCGAATTAAGATTGTAACAGAAACACGGTGTTGGAAGTTATGTCGCCAAGGATGCGCCGATTTGTCCTTTGTTTATGATAATATTTAATATTATAGGAATATTCATTGCTCGGGTTAATTAATTAAAATGTAATTCTATTCGGGGATTACACAGTGCGATGCAATGGACCACAATGATTAATTACAAATAGTTCATGTGCGCTACATTTTACTGTCAAACAGATTAAACTCCAAATGATAAGCTTTGTAAGGTAATTAGAGGTACATACTACAATCTACACAAACCCTTCCATATTCCATCGAACTCAACAAAAATCTGACTCCGTATCCCTGTTTCTACAAATGCAAATGAATATTGATTCCCTTCGCATTGATTCACAATCAAACGCGAGGCGGCCACAATATTCCTAATTGTGAAAAAAGGGCGTTGAAAACAAGCGTATTTATCATTTTCACGATGATAAAGCGGCGCCGGACGATTGGGCCATCCATCACGCGAGCGCACGGACCGCTGCGAACCGGACAGACATCAATAACTAGATGAGGCGCGATTGTTTAGGACAATTGATTATTTATTTTTCTGGCACGTTGGTCTAGGCCGTGGTCTAGGCAGTGGACTTAGGTATCTTTTTAATTTATTTTAGGCACAAACGTGTAACGTTGCTTCTAGTTTGAAATAAATGCATTACTTATCTTTGTGTAATAAGCAGTTCGCAGTCCGTACTGCTGGACATAGACCTGTAAACAAGGTGCTTGTAGCTGACTTCATTGCTATAAACACACTAAGAAAACGGTAATATCCCTTCTCGAATAAAGTTTTTATGTTAAATGTACTTAAAAAGAACATTAATTTTAGGTCATATTCAGAGGCTTTCGGGCTCTGAATATCTGCTGCGGTATTTAATCTTAATTACGCCTTTATTTCTTCCACACCTATACTCCTGTGCCCACGTCCACGCCGATTGCGAGTACTATTCGTATAAGTTAGCCGTTTACAGCACAATAGTTCTTGAAACTAATTAATGTTACTCAAAGTTTCCAATGTCACCCTATAAGTTACTTCAAAGTTTCCAGTTTAACGAGATATCCAGGTCACTGAAAACCTGTTCGCCGGTCAACGAACGGGAGCAGACGTTGTCGGCCTCAAGATTTATCTGCCCCCCCCCCCTTCCACCCTCCCGGCTCGACTTCATTACTCCGCAGTAAAAATACACGCCGGTGCACCGTAAAAGGTGCAATAAGGCAGAGCACGGATTTACGAGCCCCCAGCGACGCGACTCACACGTACCGATTTATTTGTCGCACTAAATCTCTGCTCATTCTGTTAAGAGCCCGCGTTCAATATCTACTCGTTTTTGTGTCGGAAGTGATGGTCAGTAAAACGCTTGTCTAACGTGGTGACGCGGCATTACCTTTCTTTTTATTTGCAAAGACTGATGAATATGGCCATGTTCACCAACTATATAACAGATGTTTAAAATGTAATCGGCCGGTTACCCATACAAAAATTCATGTTTTAACGGCAGATTTTGCTCTAATCGTCTGTTATGTTGTCGGTGAACTTGGGCCTAACAGCACACATTATACCATAAGAACGATAAATAGGTACAGTATTTTAATAGGTATGTACTTTAGGTACTAGGTGAGGCTTTAGAACTTTGTAAACCACCTACTAAAAATGCCAGTTGTTAATCTATACAATAACGAACGCACATCAGTTTATTTAATAGCGATAAACTTAGGTCTGCTGGAATATTTATTACCAGAGCATTTCCTACCGAGCCACGCACTGTAGAGTATAGAGGCAAACGGCTCGTCTTGACGCGCGCCGTAAACGCGAAATAAAGGAAATGAGGGATTATATACCGTGCCCCGGCTCACGATCAGCTCACGACCGGCTCACGATCAGCTCACGACCGGCTCACGATCAGCTCACGACCGGCTCACGATTAGCTCACGACACCGATCGCGCTGATGCTTCGCGTTCAGTTTACTTAGAACTGCTGTATAAACTAGTCTTTGTGTCATTATTATGACTGAATGGATATGACCCTATTATTAGATAAACATTCTTTTTTTATACATACACTTTTGCTTCAATATTTTTCAAAGAAAACCATTTATAGCAACTAAATAATGATCACCTCGCAGAGCTCTCTTTCGCGCTTCAGTACATCTAACGCAGGTAAATATAATAGCGTGTAAATAACAAGATCGAAAACCTGCCACCTAACAATTTTATGAAGAAAACCCACAAAATTATTATTTATTGATAGGACTTTCAATATTCTCCAACATTTCCATAAACATGAAAATTGATGCATACAATATGAATACCGCACGGTAACCGTTCAATTTTCCAACAGTGGGTGATTTGAAATATCCCGTGTAGGTGGAGCCACCGAGCTGCGGCCTAGTTCATACCATAGCTGTTTCTGACGAATGATTCAAAAGATGGAAGGACATACAATCAACTTTATATCGCGAAGGATGACGGGGAATGAGGCTCCGGTGAATAGGCAATAGATTGATAGTAATTAATACCGTTATTTTGATTGCTGTGGCCTTCGTAATACTCTGATTACGAAGACCATAGCAATCACGGGTGCCAGCATCTCTACGCTCCCATATCCGTCGCTATTTTAGGCATCAATTTTATAATAAAAAATAGGACCTGCGGATCCTTTAGAGATTTAACAGCAACGTTTCAATCACAATGATTGTAATGATAAATATCTTTAGGGCGTGCTTGCCTGGCGTACTTTCGTTTACATGTGCATGGTGTAAACGCGCACTGCACGCATATTTACCGCTGCTACGACGCTCGTAGCTACGCGGCTACGTGCGTAGCAGTATGCCTTGCGGTACTATGCTGCTCGTAGAAGCGCGTGATGCACGGCTACGGAACGCGTATCTACGCGCTACAGAATTCACCGTGAGTGTAACACGCTTCATTGGTGACGTTCCTACTCGGCCTCGTACGGGCATAGCACCGTCGCCCGGCTGTGTGCTCCGCCGGTGTCCCATCCGTAATTTCGTAATTCAGAAATGTGATGGAGGCCGTAACGTGCGTCCGTCCATACTTGCAATAAAGTGCGACGTACTTAGGTATCTACTACCAAACTCCGTATATTTTATAGCGGAACCGGAACATACCACCAATATTAACGTTTTATGACGGTTTTTTATCTTCCGGACAAAATTGTTGTCAATATAAAATATGAATTTTAATCATTTGTATATTATCATGTAACGCAAGTTCGCCCTCGGGTCTATTCGTGCTCAGGGAACTTATTCATGATCTCGAATAAAAATCATTTTCAACTATCAAACATCCAAACACAATATATAATATTATTATTATAATAGTGTGATTACATGACGCACTAACGCATGCAATGCGTACTCTATAGTTATCAATACTTCCCCCACATCAAATTGTTAACTTTAAAAATGTGTAACAAAAACACCCTTCTCTCGGTTTTTTATTAAAACAGTAAAAAAGAGCTCTTTAGAACGTGTTGAATTAATTTAATTATAAACAAACCTTATTTTGTACCGCAATAACAAAGCGACAGTGTCGGTGCGCACTACATTTTATTATTATCAGTTGGAGCTAACAAACATTCTGTAAAGAATTTAATCTTTTTAATACGAGCAGCTGTCGTAGGTGTTGCCATTATAAGCAGTAGTTATTGGATAAAGGTTAGGCTTGGAGTCACGCGCCATTAGCCTGATAAACGCGGGACTATCAATATGGGTCACACGCGTGACTCATGCGCACTGGCGCCTTGATTAAATTACCAATAAGTTGGGCTCAACGCTCTAATAGTTAGCTCATTATATTTATCGGTATATGTTTGACAGAACACGTAAAACAGTAATCTATTTATTAATACGCGAAGAGAAAACTTTGTACCCCTTTATAAACATTATGTGCGCACGAAGGAGTGTGAGATTTGGCGTAGTTAAAGTTTATATGGAGAAGGAGTGCAGAAACCTAAAATTATGGTTGAATTTCGACCACTGGGCGACCACTACTGATAATAATTTGTGATAGGTACATGTTCTGACCTCGTATGAACCATAGAGATCAGAGAGTTTAATAAAACCTGTTATATTTAGTTGCGCTCCAAGAGGAAACTTAAGGAAACTCTTATAAACTCATTCCTGGTAACCCACCCCCTGCCAGAGGATGCTGAGGTGGGTATTAACTATTTCTTAGCCATGGACACACCTCGGTGGTTGTATGCAGGATCTGTGGCTTGCCACAGTTTGCCGTTGATGGTATTCGGAATCATTCAGAGGCAACAGATTTTTTGAAACAACGGCCACCCGCTGCCTTTATCTATCTGCTGGCTATCAATGCTGCATTTTGATTTATCGTTTTTGCATAAGGTTATATCAGATTGTTGGATGCTGATGACAAGGCTAATAAAACATTTACCAAAACGTTGTGCAAAACTAACAACAAAATCATCTGACATCCTCTTTCTAAAAATCATAAGCAAAAGTAAGTAACAGCACTTAGCCGTCATAACGTTATCCCTCCCGTTTTATTGACAAACGTAAAGTAAAAGGGACCTATATGTTAGATGAATAGTTAAACACGCGGAATTATTAAATGCGCGGATTCGCCATAACGCGCCGATTCCACGAGATGAGCGGACAGCTGAATTACTTATGAGGACTTATGGGAGCGACATGTTAGGACACGAGTTTACTTGAGGTCGGGACACGAAGGTTAGTTATTATCGTTATTACCGTTAACCATCAATTTAAGCTCAAATCTTGATTATGTATACGCAAACAATCTCACTCACACATCTACAAAACTCTGAAGTGGGAAGATGTTTGGCTGCTTCCAACTTTTGGATCCACGCGTGATCCATGCAACTTTGTAGTTTTCGCGTTAATACCATAAATATTAGCAGACAAACATAAACGTTGTTTTATAACTAGCCGCATTTTGTCACAACTTTAAAAACACATTTTACAATAAGCTAACCGTGAAGAACCCCCGACTCCAACTAGAAAACGAGCTATAAATTTTGACAGATTTTCATGAAACTAGCTAGGATGATACCAGATTAAATTAGTTTTCGTTTAAAAAAACTGCATTAAAATCGGTTCATCCATTTTGTAGCTACGATGCCACAGACAGATACACACTACAAACTTTCTACACTCCTCTTTTTGTCGAGATTTAAAAAGAAACAATTCAAACAAGATATTTAATATTGTAGAGAACTAAAATACACCACACATACATACACACACACACACATGCATACATGTGGTACATGGTACCTGAGTACAGTCCTGGAATGTCGTGAACGTAACGCGCGGTTTGTATGTGAGGCAGAAATGCTTGGAATGGCCCCGGGGACCACACCACGGTCACAATTTTGTAATTTATTCCATAATAGCTTGTCAGCATTCAGGCCTAGCCCAACATATTCTCCAACTACTACTGTTTGTCTGCGTTTCCAAGGGTCAAAAAGAGTAGCTACCGAGCAAACGCACACCTTGTATTTAATTAAGGTTATATCTTCAATTCAAATTTTGCGAAAAATCCAGTGTTTTAAACTTTAAATTTTCTTCTTCATTCTCCCAAACGTGTAAATATTAGCTTAATCCATAAATAAATCCAGCCCATTACTGTCCCACTGCTGGGCACGGGCCTCTTCTCAGAATAATAAAGGTTAGGCCTTAGTCCACCACGCTAGCCTAGTGCGGGTGTGCGAACTACACACACCATCGAGAACTTTATGAGGCCCTCTCAGATGTGCAGGTTTCCTCATGATTTTTTCCTTCACCGTTATCGCAGGTGTATTCAAATTCTAATCCGCACATGAATCCGAAATGTCAGAGGTGGGGCCGGGTTGGAACTCAGACCCTCCTGCATGAAAGGCAAGTGTTCTACCGCTTGACTATCACTGCTTATCCATGAAACAGTATTTTTACAACGTTGCCGTTTGATCTTCTCAGCCTCAGTAATATACGATAGGTACTCGTATATACCGGAATACCAAAAATTAAAAATAATAATAATTTATTCAACAAATTATTTTGTAACAAAATAAACTAACAAATACAAAGTCTTACTTATAGATATATACCGGACCCAATGTATTTGAACTAGGTAAACCTTTGTTTCAGGCGAGTTATAAGAATTGTCATGCTTTTTAGGCTATTACATCCGTAAAATAACAAACTGTAATAGATTTACGAGTGTTTTTGCTTCGTTGTGGTCGTGCGTCGCGTGCCTCTAGTCAAGCAATGTTTAAGTGGGAACTGGTTGTCACTCCTTGTATAATAGCGACCGTGTGTTTACTAAAGATGGTTTTAAATTAACCACTACGTTGATTACTATTTTGTGTGGTTCGCGGCCAGTCTGCTTTTTGTGAAGCTACAGGCTACAATATTTTTTCTTCTTTTTATTATGCGAATATCCTCGATGTCAAAAGCTCGGGTGCAGCTTTAATCCCTTGACCGCCAGTTCCTGGAAATCTATTATGTTCGAGTGCCGATCGGCACTAATGCGAATCGCGTGCGAAAGCTCAAATAAATGGTGTGATGGTTTATAAACGAATTACTCACTCTTTCTCTTTCTAGTAAATTTCTATTCTGTTCTATATCATTTAAGATTAGAAGCTTGGGGTAATTCCCGCTGTATTTCTTTTTAGAGTACTGAATGATTTATTATACCTAAACTGTCTCGTACTTGATTTAGATTCGACCGGCTGGCGGCAGAACACCACTGCCTGCGCATCAAGCTGCTGGGCGACTGTTACTACTGCGTGTCCGGCCTGCCCGAGGCGCGCGACGACCACGCCAAGTGCTGCGTCGAGATGGGCCTGGACATGATCGATGCTATTGCGTGAGTATCCACGTCTCAACTAGACTGATCAAGCACTGAACAAGAATCTCGTCCATAGATTTCTATATCTTATGGATCTTAGGGTGATGACGACTCGAAGTAATCACCACGAGTTGAGAAACAAGTTATTGCAGTATTATGTGGTGAGAAGATGGAGTTGCTGCCACTCATCGCGCCGTCGTCACCGAAATTATAAGACAATCACACTTTCTGTAAAATTGCCATTTCCTGTCGTGCGCTTGCGACCTATTGAACAGTGCTATATAGCAGGGAGTAAGACATGGAAACCTACGTCCGTGGCATCATCAAGTGCATCTTGTATCTGTTTACACCACTTTGTAATTATTTTTTGTCTCTGTCCAGACTGGTCCGCGAGGTGATGGCTGTGAACGTGAACATGCGCGTGGGCATCCACACCGGGCGCGTGCACTGTGTGGTGCTGGGCCTGCGCAAGTGGCAGTTCGACGTCTGGTCCAACGATGTCACGCTCGCCAACTACATGGAGAGCGGCGGCGTTGCTGGGTGAGTACTCTTAATGTGATGCACTCTTGTAGCTTCGTCAATAAAGTTGCGTTGGTCCTGTAAGCTAAAAGGATGCAGTCGATGATTGTAGTTAGAGCTTTCTTCTGCAACTAATTTGATCTAATGTAGCTAATTATAACGGATAGAAGAAGCTATTAAAAGTCAATAAATCTGTTCATCTGTATTAAAAATATCTTGGCCAGTTTACCAGATCATCTTAACAAAGGTAAAGTTTTCTTAAGTAGGTATGTTGAATAGTCAGGTCAGACCAGCGGGTCTACCGCGTAACTAAAATGGTAATGAACATCAACTCTGGTAATAAACTTCAATACAATCGTGAGAGACTAAACTTCGAGCTACCTTGTAAAAACTTTACCCATCATGAAGTTAGGATTCCTAACTTCATGACATGGAACCCGTTGGATATCTTCTGAGTTCATCAAAGTGTTGTTTTTGTCTAACAGACGAGTTCACATCACCAAGGAGACCCTGCGCTGCCTGGGCGACGACTACAAGGTGGAGCCCGGCCACGGCGGCCAGCGCAATGCCTACCTGAAGGACCACAACATCGAGACCTTCCTCATCGTGCCCGACGACACCAGCCGCGTGGTCAGTATACATTGATGGTTACGGAACACTGGGAGCTATAGGCTTGTGTAGCAGAGGGGCAATGGAACCAAACTTTATTTGTTTTGTGAAATTCGTAAAATCTGAATATGAACTGAACACAACCGCGAGACCTGCCTGATCGGGCCCCAAGGCTCCAGCTTGTGGTAGCTGTGGTAGATACGCAACATGCATGTTCACCGCAGTGGCTGTAAAGCTGTGTGGTATGCGATACAATGCACATTGTCGCCAAAATACGGCGGATGTATTAGGTAACTATACCTGCTGAAGAGATACATTTAACCTATGCTGTCCCGCTAAAAGATACATTAATAAAATATTATGTAGTTTAAAAAAAACTATAGAACACGCTTTAGTCATCCAAACTGAACGTGTATGCATAATTTCAGCTCAATCGGTTAATTGTAAGTTGTTATACGTATTTGTTAATGGGTTTTTTATTTTATATTATTTATTTTTTATGTATAAATACAATTAATTAGGTAGGTAATTATTTATTTGAGATATTTATCACATTTAGTAAAGATTTTATTCTAGATATTCTGCGACTGAGTAAAAGAAAAAAAGTTAAAGAGCAAATGATTGTCTCGCGTCGACAAAGCGACATATTGTGTAATGCCGCAGTGAATACAGAAAGCATACTATGGCATTCCATGAGTCGCGTGCGGAAACCATTAAATGTATTAAAAAGCAGTTTCTCATAAAATAAAGTGATGCATGTTCGATTCGCCGCACAGAATCGCAGCCGGTCGCAACAATTCGCGCTGTGTCGCATACTATCGCACTCCATCCCCGGGTACAACAGCGCTAACCGAAGTTCCTTTAATTCGACAACTCGTCCATGAGTTTATAAATTGGTCGGGCTTTCAATGGGGTGAATTAATGACCATTTTCAACTATGACTACCTATAACTGCAATGAATTTTACAAATAAAATCAAAGAATGATAATATATTGAAATTTAAACGATCTTCTTTAAAATATATTATTATAAGAACGTACATACATGTTTTCCATTGTCCCGGGGAAGAATTTTTTAACCAAATTGAGCAACTTGTCCCCTACAGGATCAAAAAAAATCTGGCAAGCCTAGTCTCCTTGGCTCATTTTCTTTTCGAGGTCTACGATTTTATCTAGTAGATATAGATTTTGACCACTTTGCATACCCCAGTAATTCTGTCGTTTACTGTACCATCACCAAAACGAATATATGTTTTATCCAGGACAAGAAGCCGCAGCACTCGTTCTCGCTGAACGGCAACGTGTCCAAGGAGATGCGCGTCATGGGCCACGGCTCGCAGCACGGCAAGCACTCCTCCAAGTAAGTACACAACACGCTAGACAACTATTTCATTTTGACAGATGACGGTTGTATAATTTGCATCATTAACTATGCGCTCCACTAGACAACTGACTATAGTCCGGGCGCGAGCTCCGAGGAACCGGGGGCTGAGGAAGCGGGCACTGTGCGCTGCGCCCGACCGTCGCTCATACCTCGCACTCTCCCAGTACCAGTGTCTCGGCGACTGGCTCTCTAACTATTGTTCGGTTCAGCTTATAATGACAACTTCTTGAACTGTTATAACAAACTACGTTGTGATTGTCAGTGTTAGTTACACGATTCATAAGACTACGGGTTATAATTATAATTAAATGTGTGAGTATTATTATTAAATCTGTATTGTATTGATACATAACTTTGGGGTTGTAAATAAAGAATTGTAGTATATTGTATTGTATACATGGGTTCGCCTGACTCAGTTTCACCCTGCCATGTTCACAGTTGTATAGCAGGAGGTCTCAACTTCTGTTTATGTTCTAAAGTATCACAGCTGACGGTACCTATCCTGTGACGTCACACGTAATGAGATGCTCAGTGTAGTTTAATAGGTTCAAAGTTTGTATGTTGGTCACCCAAGTGCCGCGTCGCCTCGACATACTCAACTTTAGATTAGGGGCAAAGGTCTCATATTTAGGGCATTAGCAAGAAAATATCACGCGTACTAGAATATAGCGAAATGACCTCAAATATAATGCTAACAAATATGAGAACACAATCTACCTCACCCATATCTACAATTCGGACAATAGAACAGTTACATTCGGGCCACCGAGAGAACCGTTTAATCCCACCAAAAACATTCTGTTAAGTAATGGCTAAGTTCGATAGCCGTAAAAAAAAGTGAATCCAAAGTTCCCAGGTTCGTAATGTGAAATTTAATAAAATATTTCACTTTACATAACTATAACAATAATTGACTATTTGTGACAAAAGCTTCGCAAATGCCTATAATTTAGGAAATATTGTAGTCGATGCAAAGCGGCCAAGTTTCAGGTGGTTCTAGTGGTATCAGGTAACTTTACGTATTTATCCAAAGGACAATGCAACTCTTCCATAGAAGCTTGGTCCAATATTTTGAAACATGTTGCCCAGAGTTGAAACCAATGGTAATTGATAGAACTTATTGCCACTAGTAACTTTTACTATGGCAAGAAAAAAATCTACCCGAGTAAAAAAAAGATACGACCCTAAGAGACAAAATAAAAATATTTATAATAACATCGGTTAAACTTGATTTGATTATGCGCTATTGATTCAAAGTAAACGTATAATTAGTGACTGCCGTGACTGCTTATTACCCGACTGCGCGATGCAAAGGAGGGTAATGTGTTTATCAGCTTATGTATGTATGTTTATTCCTTTGTGGCGCTCTAGACACCAAATGCGTGGGCCGATTTTAATGATTCTTACGTCAATAGATTTGTCTTATTCTTGCGAGTATCACTAAAGACCTGAAAGTAATTAAAATTCAATATGGCGACAAGTAGACGCCATATTGTGGAAAAGATAGAAATGAAAGTCAACAAACTATGTTAAGTGGGGTGTCATTGAATAGGTATTTGAAAATCATCTTTAGGTTTCTGTTATCATTTTTCATTTCGTATGACCATTTAGGATCTATAACGATTTAAAGTTGGTTAGCAACTATTCCCACTTAAAACTAAACAAAAAGTGTAAAAAAATAAACAATACAGTGACTGCTTAAAATGTCAACTTTAAATAAAAACTGAAAAAAAAAAACTGAAAAAGAAAACGCGACTAGCGACTATAACAGTCGGGAGTTCGGGACTCATTATTGGGAAGATTTGAGTCTGTCGCAATTTTTAAAGGGTTTGCTATGTTCCGCATTAGAATTCTACTACTAATACTAGTTTTTTTCTTTTCAGTTTTTATTTAAAGTGATTTTTTATTAATTTATAGTTCACTTTTTAAGCAGTCGGGTTTTTTATTGCTTTTATTTACTTTTTGTATAAGGTATAGTGAGTAGTTATTTAAAAAGAAAAAAGTAGGAGGTAATTTTTGTTTAGTGAAATAAAAATATATTTACTACAAAATCTTTTTTACACATTAGATTCCTATGAAAAGAATATTTGGGTAACACCTGCAATCTAATAATGTAGTTTAAGAAACTGCTGCATAAAAGGGGTAATTAAAATACGAGTGTGTGTAAAACCGAGCTGAGGCAAGGGTTTTAATAGTATCATACGAGTGTTTTAATATCTACCTAGTAAGGTACCTATGTGTAGCACCTGTAGCATGACCGTTTCTATTTCTATTCTTCAAAGAATAGACAAAGCTCTTTCTATCCATCTCGACATCCAGACTCAGGTTTCTACGTAGACGTAGGTAAGTAGTTAGTAAAGTAGCTGGCTACCAAATCCCACCGACGAGTGGAAATATTTCCATAACCGGTCTATTTTTCTATTCTTCCGTAGAAGAAACCCGCATCTATGGTGGTTATGCTACGCTTACAGTTTCACACACTACTTTATCTATACTCACTGCAATAGATATAAAAACAAACACAATAATGGCGCCGAAACCCAGCAGTCAACCACGCATGCACTTGCATAAAGTCTGTCATTATGGTACTATTTTTGAATTCATAATCAAAACTTTATAGTGAGCACATACGCGGTGGCGACTATATAATTGAAATATTATAATTATGCCGAAGCGGAACTAACGGATTTAAATGATTTTTATTTGCCTGATTCCGATGTTTTATTTATAAGAGCAAGAACTAAAAGTCGCCACAGCAGTGCGAAAAAATATTTTTGCCATGTATTGGTTAACGGTACCTTACAAGTATAGATGTATAAATAATTGCTCTTGCAGTTGTATATCAGAAGCCCAATTCTCGTAATTAATTTATAATATGACTGAAAGTTGACCGAACTGAGATTATATTATGAATTGACAAAAAGTCATGTATTCTACTCTTCTTAAAGTTCAGTCCGATTCCAGTATGATTTGGATTCAATCTTCTTAGAAACTCATTTCAATCTCATTTTTGACGTTTGTGTATAGACGAGAGTGTCAATTTTATTATCTGTGTCAGTTCAAAATGTTAGCAGAATACCGATTTGCCTTTTATTCAACTTTCGATCTCATTACAATATAATGTCACGTTTGACGTTGTTTGTTAGGGTAGGAGAATACCATTTGTGACATTTATGACATTGGTAGTAGATCGGAATGAGATCCGAACTATATTTTGAACATTTTTAATTACGAGAATTGGGCCTCTGGTAGATGAGCAATTGGTGTTTGAGCCCATGTTATTACTGTCGTATGGTACTTTGTGCCTCAATAGATCTTCGCAGGTCGCAGTGACAAAGGGGCTTAGGACCCTACCACTTATAAATAATATCTAATGGTCCTTTGCATGGGCCGGACACCAAAATGTGATCGTGATCGCGCCGCACTTTTTTTAACCGACTTCAAAAAAAAGGAGGAGGTTCTCAATTCGACGCGTATGTTTTTTTTTTTTTTTTTGGATAGTGTAATTATCGGTATTGATTAATTAATAAGTATAAATTCATTACATAATGATTGTAAAAATATTAATGAAAATAAATAAAATGATTTTTGAATAACATGATTTTTTATTTTATTATACCAAAAATACTTACTCCTTCGTATTTTCTTTATAAATGCCTCCCTCCTTACCTACCATACTTTTTCTCATAATCGAAAACAAGTTTAACGAATTTTATAATAAATAATATATTTTCCTTCTGATGGTCGTATCTTTTTTTTACTCGGGTAGATTTTTTTGTTGCCATAGTAAAAGTTACTAGTGGCAATAAGATCTGTCAATTACCATTGGTTTCACATTTGGGCAACTACTTTAAAAAAATTGGGCCAGTTAGTTGCATTGTCCTTTTTGCTTGATACGAGTCACCATTGCAAAGTTAAAGGGAATGTTAAAAGTGCTCGAAATGTTTCCGGTAAAGGGTAGTGCGCCCGCGGCCTCGTGATCGAACTTTGGCCGGGCCCAGATCTAGTGACTTAACCATTATCGATACGATTGCACGATAAAAAAGAAAATAAATAACAAAAATAATACGGAATTTAAATTCGATGAGAAATTCTAAGACATCGTTTTAAGATATAGGCTTTCGCGTAGTCTGGTATTTATAAAATCGCGAGAAAACGGTACGCAAGACGGTTGGTTGTTACTATCTTCTCAGGTTCCCGCGGCTCACCGTTAACAGTGTTATCACAACTCTTACATCGATGTAGTCGAGTCACTATTAAAAATGTTATTTCTAGGAACTTTGTTCAGTCGTACAAAATGTGACCGAGTGGATTCGAAATTTAAAATTCATTCCCGTCTATCGTTGGTATGATAATTTCTGAAACATCATTACAACGTTATGTTATGTGAACTGTCAAAAAACGGGATACGCGTTGGCCCGACTATAAATGAAATTGCATTAGCAGAGCTATCTGATGCCACTTTCATACCTCGAGTTCTTTTGTTGTTTCTTCTGAAGACGACAAGCAGATGAATCCAAAACCTTTATTACGACCATCTTCCAACATAACCTTTTCTGAAGTGATAGTTCCAAAGTAAGCAAATTCTTTACGCAAACGTTCAATTATCATTGGTATCATCCAAGTGATACCTCACTGACGTATTACTCTTTGGAACGAACGACCGCCTAGCCGCCCTAACATGCCGCATAAGTAGGAACGAATACTAAAAGTGTAGTACTACTTATACAAGTAGGTACCTACTTATACAATATGTGTGGCTAACACTATTCGTGAAGTATTCCATATTAGCATTCCATGCGTCGGGTTGTACAATTCAATTACCGCAATCAATCACGCATTGAGCAGCGTCCGAATAATGCAGCAAATTAATAATGTTCCATGATACTTTACGGCAAAGAGACGCGCTCTAGTAGGTCACTTAAAAATTTTCTTCATATTAATTGCCACAGTTATGAAAACTATATTGCAGTATGACAAGCACAGAACATTCTGTAATGACAAAGTTAAAACCATAGAACCTCGCTCTTATATGATCGAAACTAATCGAGAGACGTGCCAGGATGACACTATACCTACAAATGCGTTGCATAAAATTGTCACAGTATAGGTACATATATAGGGCGCTAAAAGAACTAAGTGCAGTATACAACGTCACATTAATTTAAGAGCCTCGCTGAGTTATGCTGGCTCAAAGACGCGCAGCAGCTTCAATATTAGCTTCAATAAATTGTTAAAGCTTTCTTCACGGACATTTTTACATTGCTTTCTCTTCTAAGACAAATCGACTACTGCCGATCATGAGGCTCCTGCTTGCATAAGTAAAACGTTCGAGGTATTTGCTCAGCATCCTTATTAGTGGTTCTAGTTATAGCTATAACACTAGCTAGCTAATGGGTGACGGTTGAGCCGCACTACCAAATGATACACAATTTGAATACGACAGTTATGGCGGAAAATTGTTGGCAGTGTAATTACCCAGTACATCGATAGCCCTTTGATTAGCGAACAATGAACTATTAACATAAAAGTAATTAGTGAAGCTGTTCGCTAATAAACGTTCCCCCGCGTGCGGGAGCTGTCGGTCACCGGTCACCGCACGTCGGACGCTCGGCGACTGCTGAATATTGTAATAACCTCGACCACATTGGGGCTTTTGGAATAATAATATGTTGATGACAACCATATCAGTTACATATAATATTATAGTTGCAAATTGCTTGTGGTATCTGCTTTGTGATATGTGGATAGTCATGTTCCTACTTAATATGACTCGTAGTCGCATAAAAAGAATACATAAGTCATTAATTTTATTTATTTAGATTTTACAATATTCATCTCCGCGCTATACTAACTTGTGTAAGGAAATGGAAATGCTCAGATATTTTTTATTTACTCGTATTTATTAGTTTATGAGAATTTACATAACGAAGATCAAACATGAGCAATGTTCCACTTCGGCGCTAAATGCGAAGATTTTATGCCACTATCTTACAATTTCAAGCAAAGGATTATTTCGTATGGCTTGTACTACTACTACGTACTAGTAGATAGTACTTCATCAGTCAGTACCAGATATCACAGAACAGTGTTCCACATTTTCCAACTGTAAGACATCCACGTAACATCTCGCGTCGCCGTCGGTGTGTTTCTCAGGCGCGTCACGCGAGCAGTAAATAAATCAGCGAACAGAATATAGGTCAAACTTGCGACATGTCGGGGTTTTCAATCAGACGCGACGCGGCAGCGCGCGCCTCCTGCAACGAGCCTAACAGGCAGGTTGTACACTAATCCGGCCGGACCCAGTCTTTGTCCGCGATGTTATAAGGATAGGTACGGGGGACGATTACAATGGGAATCGCGCGGGGAGCGGCTGGCACAGTTCGCTAACCACGTGGTAAAACAGCAGTCACACGTTTTGACAGGTGGCGGATACACTGTGGGACATAGGAAATGAGTCGGTCTATCTTTGATCACAAAATAAATTCGTAATCAGGCCTGGCAAATGTGTTCTAAATGGATCCGAATTCAGCTGAATTTCAAAATATTAAGTAATATAAATAAAACCGTAGCGAAATTTACTTGACTGGAAATATCTGTGTGTAGGATTGCACTGCAAGAGAGGTATTGAAAGAGAATAATGAACGTTTCAAGTCACCGAGAAAACTAAACAGATTCGAAGAAGCAGAATAGATAAAGACGATTTCACCAGAGGAGAACTTACAAGAAGGAAGGTTATACTTATTGAACAACCAAATATTACAACCTGCAGATAGACATACGATAATGCTTTAAAAAACATCAAAAACAACAATTTTATATCGTGAAACTTACGTTAAATGCATCTCATAATGTTTCACAGACAGCACGCGGACTACTACCTCATATCGGTGAAGGACCTCTTTGATCATATATACATACATTCGTACATTGTGGAGGTCAGACTGGATTTATAGATGGAGCCCTTTTGATTCAATTCAATTCCAACCCACTTGGAACCGTGCGCCTAGAATCACGACGTTTTGAAAGTGCCTGCAAAGGCCCAGTTGAAATAAAAATCTTTGACTTTTGACTTTGACTTTGATTTGAAAATCTTAATGTAAAACAAAAGATACCACAAGGATATGAATTTTGAAACAAATTGTAATTAGAGAAAATCTTTTGCCAATATACCGCCAAAATCAGAAAACAATGATACGATAACCAAACCAATTTTTTTTTTGTAATCACGCTGATTTGCTGTCTGGTTTACTATTTTGTTGCGAAATTGTTAAGTAACACAATACTAAGCACGAGGGTAGAACATTGTCTGGCTAATAACGAAGAAGATAATTAGATCCGCGGTGATTCGGAACATAACATGCATTACTGTTCGCAATTATAACTTCATACATGCTTAAATTATGGACGAAGAGATATAACTATTCTACTTGTTATTTATTACTCTAAAAATGCCACAGTTTATTCGTAAACTACGGGTACGGCTACGGGTATTGTAGCCTTGTTCAAGTATTTGTGGATCTTTGACGGCGGGAGTTCGTAGATAAACTTAGTTCCTTGTCAAGCCAGCAGACATAGATACAGGCAGGGGCTTGATGGCTAAGATTGGATGATTTTGAAATAGCCTTACTGTAGCAATATTAAATAAGATTTATCTTTTGAAAACTCGTGTTCGAGTCCTATATTCATAACGAAAATATTAAAATATTTCTCATAAGTCTATAATCGGCAAAGTTAACAGACATTTACTTAGAAAACATTTAAGATTTCTCCCCTACCTTACTAACTTCGTTCGACCTCTGTTCAGGATCGGAGTGGACGCCGGCAGCGAGAATAAGAAGCCGGAGGATGAGGTGAATGAGTACCTGATGAAGGCCATCGACGCGCGCTCCATTGACCGCCTGCGCGCCGAGCACTGCCGCCCCATCACGCTCACCTTCCGCGACCGCAAGCTGGAGCAGAAGGTACGTGCCCTGAACTTGGAACCATAACAAGCAGACTAATGCATGCGAGTACCATCAAACCCGACCAGAAAAAACTCTGGAGCATGTCTCTGGTCGATTTCCGAGATATCTAAAATCTCGTGCTTCGTTTTCATCAAGTCAAGTCAAGTCCAAAGTCAAAGTCAAAGTGTCAAAAATCAGTCCTTGCACGATTATTGACTTTATTCTGCAGATTCCATTTAGTTTCAACGAATATAAAGGCGAGCTTTATATTAGACCTTAAATAATTTTATTCTTTATGAACAATACAGCTAACGTTTTATTTGCGGTATTGTAATCTTTAGTCCAACGATTCCAACATTTTTTTACAACATACGGTATGATATTTGGATGATTTGCCACCTAAGCTATGAAAACGATTTGAATACTACTACAATATTACCTGTACGTGAGCACGTTGTTCACGTGCGCGGAGCCCGGATTCGTCTGATGCGGGATATACCTGCCCTGGCGCTGAGCCGGCCGCGGGTCCGTAGCGCCCACCTTACAAACGTTCCCTCCGGAGACAAATTGAAGCCCCCTGCAATACGTAATGCTCACTGACGTTAGATTTGCTGCACAAACAAATGCTCTTTCAGTCGTGCTGATAGAAACGCTTGATTGTGTCCGGTATTACTGGCTTATAAAACAATCTCGAAGGCACAGCGAGTGACAAGCTATAAGCCGGTTTGATAGAAAGAAAGGAAATAAGTTTATTGGCACGAAAATAAAAATATAGGGAATATAAAAAATACAGAACATAAAAGTATAAATAATTACGGTGACACGGAGCGGACGGCACGGTTACGGTAACCCGTATGTCAAACTTGTAGTATCACCGTGTTTTAAATAAAGATGAAGTTTGACATGCCATTTGTAGGTAGTACTATAAGTACCGCAGATCAGCATAATATCAGGAGGCACCGATACTTATTACCTACTAAATAAATATATAAAAAAAGCCTTATTGTATGGTCAAGTGTTTTACCCACGACTGACTGAACCTGAGCTCGCCTGGCGCCCCCGGGGCTGTCAGGCTCGCCATTGCTGACCGGTGCCGACTCCACCGAAGATGATTACTGATACAGGGTTCGTTGGAAAGGGTACAGGAATATATTGATGAGTACAATAACCTCCTTCCGTGTCTATAGATACTCTTTTCAACTAACACTGTATAATAATTATAATAACTGTTCACAAAATATTATTAATCATTTGCTCTGGTATCAACCTCGCCATATAAGTTCACTCTATACAATAGGCTTATTTAATTTTATTGGCCTTCCAAGTTAACTTTTTAATGGCGGTATCTTAGTGCTACAATATTCAGTTCAAGCTTAGTCCACAAAATGACAATCATAATAAAAGTGTCTGCCATTGGTACACACAGCTAATGAGAATTACAATTTGAAATGAAAACTCGATTAAACACACACACATAATGTATTTGTTCAGGCGATGTTTACAAAATCCGGATGTTTAGGAATTAATTCACTACGAGGTGTCAGCGGATGGAATTTGATCTTGATAGATCAACCACTTTTAACTAAATGCTTTCAAGTTTTCATTTACATGTGTTGAACTTACGATGGATGACATAGTAGTGCTAATTAGAATAGCGTTTCATGTAGAGATTCGTACAATTTCATCAAGTGACTGGGCTGTATGTCTGTCAGTTATGTAACTTGACAGGTAACCTTCAACTGAAGTTGATCGCTCCGGGGCGGCTCGCTGGGCTGATGAGGTTTTCAATCAAAACGCGATTTCCTGCGCACAATGAAAACCCTGTGTCCTCTATGGACAGAGATTACCAAAAATATACACTGATTCACATTAAATATTGTTTAAATGAATAATGTGGTGGACAAAGGCAGTTTCACTAGTGGGAAATCAACGACCTATCAGCTTGATAGAACAAAATATTATACATTATCCAATAGTTGCTACAGTCCTAGTAGATTAGTATAATCGTGTTTTACCGTATAAGATGTTCCATAAAAATGTGTCTGCTACGACTGTGTGTGGAAACGAGCGACGTAGTCTTGAAGGAGCACTAATTGACTGCATCGCAATAATTGATGGGCCGGCGACGGCTGCCCGCCCATGTGCTCCTGGTACATGCAAGTGGCTCGGTAGCTAGCTTCCTGCCCATCATAATAGCTTTCGCGGAAACCGGATCCCTTTCGTCTTGATGCACTACGATTCCCAATTAGATTACGAGTCTATAACGTATAATACTAGAGAGGTTGGTATTTTTCTTCACGTAACCATTTTACTCCACGACTTGATCTGACTATACCTACCTAAGTAAATGGTTTTAGTCAATATCGTCGGAAGCGAGTGAATATTTTCTTGAAGATTGGTAAAATGTTTATGTAGGAAGCGTGTATGTCATGTATGCACCGCCGGTTGAGCACCCGTCACTTCCCACCCGGCCCCATCAAAACGTACAAAATTGCTTCTATAAAGTTCAAAGCTAAATTAATTCAAGTTTATGCCATGTCTTCGTATCTTGTCACCATTAAATGCCCTAGCAGACTAGTTAGTTCACTGTTGAAGTTTGTTTATCACACATGATATGAAGCCAAGTATAAAACAATGTTCGAACGTATTCAAAACAAATTTATAAGATTCTTGTACCTGAAATTATATAGGGTGTATCCAGGATATCCCTCGATTTATCCAACATTGTTTGTACTTGGTATGGTAGGATACTACAAATTAGAAATTAGAAGGGAGGTAGCACTGGCCACTTATTTGTTTAAGGTGTTTCGGGGAAAAACAAATAATCCAGCCATTCTGCTAGAACTTCGGCTATGCGTGCCGGATGATTATGTGTGGCGGCGGCGGCGGCCGCAGTTGTTGGTGGTGCCCATCGCGCGCACCAACTTGCTACAGCGGGCGCCTCTGACGCGAGCCTTGCGCACACTTAACGTAGTAGCTCAACATATTGATTTATTTTCGTGTGCATTGAACGAATTCACAAAGGCTACTTATTGGTTGTCATGCTACGGAGTAGTGCAGTTGTAATTTTTATTATTTTATTTTGAATGTGTATTTTATTTTTATTTTTATTTAATGTAAATTTGGTGTTTAGCTTCTCTATCGCATTAGGTTTTCTACCTGTAATGATAGATATAAGTTTTGGTTGAAATAAATAAATAAATGATTTTTAGTAACAAGAAAACTGTAGTTCTAGACGGCATTTTCGCCACGAGGCTGAAGATGCCTCAGATAGGCGCTAGAACGTTCCTACTGATGTGGTGTGAGCTGGGTCTCGTAACGCTACTGTGCCAATCGGGACTCAACTGATGACAATTTCTTCGTGTCGTCTTGAGCAAACATAAGAACTGTTCATGCTGTGATGGAACGATTGGCGTCATCAAGCTTCGTAGCGGACCGTCCCTAGGTATCGTCACTCTAGCAGGCAGTTGCCATGCTCCCCACTGATGACGTAAGCAGGTACTAAAGTGGCATTATATTTATAAACCATTAGCGGAACTCGTACGTACTTCTTAATGATGTGAGTGGGGCGCATACCGACGACATTACTGCTAATGCGGCGCCTAATGCACAAGGACCACACCGCTCCCGCGCGACACAGGCCCGCATTTTAAATCATGTGACGTTACTAGAAAGGTACTTTAAATTTATTTATTTCAAGTTACCAGGAGCAGACAGATTTTCCGAACTTGTTGCCAATTTAATATAAAAGTTAATTTACTACAGTGTTATAGAAATCCAGGAATCCGAGACATTATTTGGACAAGACTAAAATAATACGTGGACGCTCGGTGTTCGGCGCACTATACCAGCACCCGCCGTGTCTGCCGGCCCTGGCCGCACACTCACAGCCATAGCCGCCGCCGGCCACTCACTCGCAACACACCACTAACTTACGTTTTAATTACCTACTTTATTACTGCACATTATATTGTGACCGAAGTAGTAACATGCATGCGTTGACTGACAGAGTGCCGCGATTTTTTTAACCACACGAGATAGTATCAGAGTTAGTTTTAAAATCTGATCTAAGTCCATCACCAGCCCGTGAATATAGGCCACTGCTAAACACAGGCCGCCTTACCGAGCGTGCCGGGAACGAACTGCGAACATCACCAGCATCACCACGCTCGCATACAGGTTTACAAGTGCTCGAAAGCGAACACACGCGAGTGATTCTGCTCATCCTCCTGACTTGAACAAACTTAACTTTAATGTAACGGAAACTAAACACCCACACGGGAATGTATACACTTAGTACGCAATAAATCTTTGAATTTTTGAATCTTGATCTAAATAAATCTACCCAAAAGAAATTATGATAATTTGCTATTATAACAATTAATTCAAACTGAAGCAGCTTTTTCTATCCAAAGCCTGAAACCGCTCTCAGATAACTATCAGAAAGACAATAACACTTGTACACGGCGCTCGTTTCCTTATAAAGTGATGTCGTGACTACGACCACGTAGTTCTTAATATTAAAACAAAACAAGGTGAGGAGCAGCTTCGTCAGTCGCACAGATTCCGACACCATTGTCAAACTCCATTTAAGTAAAGCCGAGGTGAATAATTGGTTATACAAAGCGCGGCTGTCGGCGACGGGTGCGGGTGAAAACTCGACAGCTAATTAACCTTTTTATTTTTTTGCGAAGAAATGTCGTCAGTTCCCTGTGTTTATGTAATCCATTTTATTAAGCGCGTTATTGGCGGAGCGCTCCTCAGAATTAGGTTCTTAAAACTCACCATCGCTTACACTTAATTGCGCCGGACGTGTAAGCGTTAACACTTGAATTCACGTATACTTCTATATGAGTAAAAGGCCGTTTTCATTTTAAACATATTATACCTACTTATGTATTGTCGGCTTAGGGCCATTTTCACCGAATATTTATCAAATTATTAAAATTAAATCGGCTGATTTTGCTTCAATCGTCTGATAACTTGTTGGTGAACTTGGTCCTAAGAAGTGTAATCAAATTATTCGAGAATATACACTTCCCTGTATCACAGAATAAACAATAGTTACAATAGTACATATTCGTATCACGCAACTCATCTCTAGAAAAACTTCGCGTCTCAAAAACTAACAGTTAATGTTGGGTCGTTAGGTAGTTTCTTGTAGGTCCGTAATGTACTGGCGGCGATTATCTGCGGCGCCCAGACAAAGGGATCAGACGCAATTAGCCGCGCCCGCCTCGCGCGGCAGGCAGACTCGTTGCTACAGAGAACATGCAAGTCAATAGCAGCCTTACAACAACGCTATTTTAACTGCCCCTCTATTGGTTGTACTTAATTCTTCAGAAACCGTTATTGATATAGTTTCAATTTCATAGTAACTGGCCAGACGGTCTATTAATTTAAGTATTTCTTTGAAGTCGATCTTATGTTACATCTTATATTTTATCTGAATGGTTCGATTTTATTTTGATATTAAAAGTTCAAGAAATCGATATACCAACGAGTGGCTAAGCTGATGAATTGAAGAATATTAAATTGACAAATAAATAAAAGTTTTAGACAAAAACGACCATTTACCATGACCGTGATAATTATATAGGTATAATATTTTGTTGCTACACGGCTGTGTTTATTTTTCAGTGAACAATAAATGTTTGTTTTTCAGCTGTGTTTATTTTTCAGTACCTAAATAATATCTAAGAGATACTCGATCACCAAGGAATAGTCGACCACAAAGAGATACTCCACCACTATGAGATACTCGACCACAAAGATATACTGGACTACTAAGAAATAGTCGACCACTAAGAGACACTCGTCCACTAAGCACTTCACCTAAGACAACTCTTCTGAAGATAATTCCGTCTTCTTGTAAAGCCGTGCAACAGTAGTGGTGTTAAAGCTTGCACTATTGAATACAATTCAATTTACCAGCTCAGCGTTCAATTCGCGTACATTTCCGCAGGCGCAGGCGCTCCGTGCAAGCTTGTCATATTACTTACTCGTTGACATGGTGGCGTCGTTTAGGGGCTCTCACCACTGAACAGGAGGCCACAGAAAGCCTACTCATTATAAGGCCCGAGTTAAAATGTGAGACGGTCTGAGTCCGGACCACCAGTATAGCAGTTGCAACTGGGGAACGCGAAGAGTCTCAACGAGTAACGATAAATATAGTACGTCGGGACCCTAATCACAGTTGTGTCACAAACGATGCCGACTGGCTAATGTTTCCACCTGCACCTTAGCGACATAATCACAATTACCATCAGAATAGAAGAAGATTGTAATTACTGATTACTCATTTACTTTAGTGATATTTTATTTGTCATCCTATGCCTTGCCTATGGTCGCCATCATGTAATGTATAACATGACTCTTCTGTTACTGTTTACATTCGACACACCTGCTGTAATCGGCTCATCCGCGCGGCGCCCGGCGCATTATACTCCAGGAACGTATACACGAGGAGACAAGATTGCAATTTACTCCAACCTGTGAATGGATTTTTTTTAAAAGATGACTCAGATCCTGCTCCCTCTATTTCAGTACCGCCACTAAGATCAAATAAAAGTTGTTTGAATAAAGAATTATTTGTTCTTTTTTGTCAGTATGAATCTGTGAAAGTGTCATAAGTACGAAACGATTTATATGTATTTAAGATACGAGCTCGGAACCATGAAAATATAAATATATTTGCAAGAAATCTTCCGCGAGCCATGCGGAATCGTGCGGAGTCGTTGTCGCATTCCGCACTGGTACTGATTTATGATGTGCGCGTCACAGCGGCGTACTCGCTCGAGTTCACCGGATGTTTAAGCTATGGTACAGTTGTCGTATTGCCGAGGTTCGCATCGCTACTCAGGCACAAAGTAAGGTGTAGCGAAAAAGTTTAATTTTATTTTGCCAAGCATTAACATATTGTAAAAGGAAAAAAATCACTGCTGTAAATGAACAAACATTTTCAAGAACTCTAAGCTTTATTCCGGTAATATATTAGAAGTCACCTCGCAGATGATATGTCTTGTTAAGATTTGCGCAGCCGCTAGACAAGTCCTCATTAGAGGCTTACACAGGGCGTGTTGTCGCCCCTAATGAGATGCGGCGCCACGCGTGCTCGCACTCGTACTCACGTAATCCTCGCTTGTTCGCAGTACACTGCCGAGCGCGACCGCATGATGAAGGTGTACTTCATCTGCTCGCTGGTACTGTACTTCGCCGGCGTCGTCGTCCAGGTTCTCACCTTCAAACTGTAAGTACGCAGTGCCTGCGATTACTCACCCTCTGTATACATTAACTCACGTTCGATACCCATACGAATTTCAGGCCCGAAGAAGACTCCTTATTATTCATGAATAGCTAATATTCCGGGGAAGGCCACAATTTATATTAGATTATGGTTACGCGTAAATCAAAAAGGTTGAAATTCTTCCGTGTATAGTAATCAAGTAATCAAACGAAAAATAAATCTTTTTCTTCTACTTGAAATATTACGGTTTAAGTTGTAAACTCAACGGGTATATAAAAGACGGTAGCTTGGCTCGTAGAGTGCTGTGTTCTGAACCACTGAACCGCTCCTTCCAGATGATCAAACGCATTATATTTTTAAAGTCCATCAAACACGTCAGTTTGCTGAAACTTAAAATAAACATGAAGTATGAATAATTATTTACCGAGTTTTATTATTGAAGAATGTGTAAAAGATTGTTCAGTGAACTGATTGTAATGTGGATGGTTTGTGTGGTTCAGGACAACTGCGGCATTGCTACCAGCTGGTTTACTCAGCTGATGTGCCTGTGTGTGTACGTGATACGTGTTTGTTCCTCAGATCGGCACTGGGTATTGCTACCATCGTCGTGTCCGGCCTCATCATCACGTCGTTCACATATCTGATCCTCTGCCTCGACTTCAAGGTAATTTGATGACTATATTCATTCATAAGACACGAGAGATCATCCGAGTTCAATCCACTATTGTGCATAAAATGTACATTCGGCAAGTTACCAGGCAATCAAAGCTACAGGTATAAGGGTCGTCCTTTAATCACGTGACGTTCAAATAGGGGGAGGGGTTCGAATAACACCACGACTGATCACGATGAGGGGCAGAGGAAGTTGTGATAATCACTTGTTTAATTTCGTGCGACCACGGGAAATCTCGAGCGAGTAAATTTGTGTCTAAAACGCAACAATAACAATAATATTTAGCTTTCACATCCATATATTTGCCTGAAAACTATAACTTCGAGTACAGTAATAATTCTCAATTTTTTTAATACATATTACTAATTGTTTTCAGAATCAGATTTTATGATAGTTTTTCATTAAAATATTCAAAAAATATCTTAAGATATTTTTCAGTAAACACGTGGTGGGTTCACCAAAACCTCACGACTTATCACTAAGGGGGGGGGGGGGGTAGATAGTGGCACCGCATGCAATCAACTTGAACGTGCTTTGATCTACAGTTCGCTGGCGAGCGCCTGCGCCGCGTGTCACAGCGCCTGCACAACAACCGCACGATGTCGCAGATGATGTCGTTCACCGTTGTGACTGCTTTCATCTTGCAGGTCCAGATCATCATGGTGAGTATACACCAGAAGTTACCTTACCTTATACTTAATATAGATGACGTCACTCAACCGGTGTTTATATCGATCAGGTGCAGGGAGTGTTCGATGTCAACAGCCACAGCAAAACTACCACGATGCGCGATATCGACTTCTACAACTGCCCATATAACATGAATGAGGTAATACATTCGTATAATTATGTAGAACTGCCTATAGTTCCTCTATTAAATTGTGATCACGGGATGCCGTGGTATGCTTAAGCGGCTGTGGCGTTTAAGTTCTAAGTACATTCCATAAGATTTATTTTAAGTTGTTAGAAATAAATGCCTTGCCGTGCCGTGCTGCTAGTAGGCGCAGCCCCTTATTCAGCATATTAAACCACTGCTGTGTACAGCGGGTCTACCGCGTAACTAAAATTGTAATGAACATCGACATCGGTATTAAACTTCAATACGATCCTGAGAGCCTAAACTTTGAGCTAACTTGTATTTTTTTTAGCGATCATGAAGATAGGAGTCCTAACTATAGGATAGGTAATTTTTTTACAAGTTAGCTCAAAGTTTAGGCTCTCACGATCGTATTGAAGTTTAATACCGATGTCGATGTTCATTACAATTTTAGTTACGCGGTAGACCCGCCGAAATCCTTTCCATGCTCCGATTCCACAAACGGGTCCAAACGAAACACCGTAGAGCCAGGGGGAAGCCTACACATCGCGCAAACATTAAAAGAAAATAATCTTGGTAAAGATCTACTACTAGGCTAGCAATATTAAATAGGACGCAAAAACGATCAGATGAACAAGAGTCTGTTTAAAATGATTGCATTTGTCGACACCAGCATTACCTGCTACTGACGCTGATGGCGATGTTCCTGTGCGCGGTGCACCAGGTCCTCATCACAATGGTGAAACTGGTGCTGCTCTGCATCACCTGCTCCGCCTATCTGGGCATCTCCCTGCAAGAGCACCTGTTCTATCCGGAGCACTTCTATGACTACCAGTAAGTTTGCAGTTCCAGTTAGATATACAGTCAAATAAATTTATAGATAAAGGTTCAGTCAGACTTTACAAGGAATTAGTCAGTGCTGCTATTAATTCATTTTATAATATTATATGTTTAAAATAATTCACAATTAATTTATACTTATAGATCTCTCTGGAACGTCTCCAATCTTCAGCATCAGCCAAACACATTTGTTTTAAACGATGCCTGAATACTACTTTAGTAATAAACAATGATTCCTTCGTTCCATAGACATCCATGTGGCTTGGACTGGAATCAGCAATGGGCCAACATCGTGCTTACTCTGGGTGCCACGGTGGCTCTGATGCTGCACTCACAACAGACCGAGAGCACATACCGTCTGGACTTCATCTGGAAACTACAGGCCAACGGTACAATCACTATTCACATCATCCTAGATATGCGCTATTGACGCCATTGGCGTTTTCTTTTAGGATAACCAGACGTGTCTCAAGATGAATTACGGGGTGACTACCATTTTTGAACTATGATCCCAACTAATAAGGGATCCATTAGTGTCACCTACAACGTTTCCATTATTCCGTTGTGCTGGATCATTGTTGGAATATATTTTCTGCAGGGTTTTGCAGATATTAGTGCCGTGACGGCCAGTGAGATAATAAATGTTGTGCTGTTGTGTACAGATGAGAAGGAGGACATGGAGCACCTGGAGGCGTACAACCGCAAGCTGCTGGCCAACATCCTGCCCGAGCACGTCGCGCAGCACTTCCTGTGCAGCGACAAGAACATCGACGTGAGTACACAATGTCCTTACTCTTGATAACTTCATTCATGGTACATACATACCATCACGCTTTTTCTCATAGAAGTAAGCAGAAACTACAGAACACCAAGTAATAAGGGTATCTCAGTACTGGTACATACCTACACTTTTTCTACATTCATAATATGCATCTTTTCATACAATTACGCCGATTGTGAGTACACACGTAACCTTTTTAGTTTTAATTGATTGTATAACTTGATACTCAATGTCTGTCAAGTCAGCCTATGGAAGTCCCTGTTCATAGACGTCTTCCATATGCAGATCATCTCATTTAGCTGCTCTCTTCGGGTCGTCTGTCCAAGATTGATACAATTACTCTCTTAATTAACCATCGTCAGTAAAACCTTGGTTTTCACTTACGAAGGTGGGCCAGGTGTGGGAATAGCTAAATATAATTTAAGCATAGCCGGCGATGGTTAATTTCGCTGCAAATTAAATAACAAGATTTCTGAATAAGACTTGTTAAACTCGAGATACATAATTATTATAAACGTTTTTATAATTTCTCGACTGGTACCTTCACATTTTTATACTGTATCGAAGATGGTAGGATTAACTATTCGGACGGAATAGAAATTAGACTTCAGTACAGTGGTTTTCAGTGTGAAGTGAAAAAGTTCTAACCAAAAAATCCATAGGAAAACTAAATATGGTATAATAAATGATGTTATTCCTGTATCAGGAGCTATACCACGAGCAATGCGAGTCAGTCTGCGTGATGTTCGCGTCCATCCCCAACTTCTCGGAGTTCTACGTGGAGTTGGAGGGCAACAACGAGGGCGTGGAGTGCCTGCGCTTGCTCAATGAGATCATTGCTGACTTCGACGAGATCCTGGCGGAGGAGCAGTTCAAGTACATCGAGAAGATCAAGAGCACCGGCGCCACGTACATGGCTGCTTCAGGTGTGTGGGACTACTTTACAGAGAGTTTGTTTGCCAGAGACAGAGGAGTTTGATTTAATTACAGTAGTTATTCACCCTTGAATTCAATCTTTTATCTGTGGTAAAAGAAAAGGTTTTGTTATTCTGTGCAAAAATCTAAAAGAAGTCATCATCATCAACCGCCATATTTGATCAAGTAGTGATGTTGGATGCTGAAAAAGAATGATCCCCTGAGGACTCAGGGCTCTTATTTGAGAAAAAGACTGTCCCGTAATCCACGCGTGGTCAGTGCAGATTGAAGGCGGTGAAAATTATTTGTAGGAAAATAAAATTTCAGGCTTAACAGCAGCCACCCGTGACCTGCGCGGCTTCCGCCACGTCACCGCCATGGCCGACTATGCATTGCGCCTTCGCGAGCAGCTGCAGTATGTTAACGAGCACTCGTTCAACAGCTTCCGGATCCGCATTGGTAAGGGTATGTTCTAGCTGGGCAGCGCGTTGCATCGAGCTTCGCGGTCGCGGGGAAGCATATTGTTTCCTACGCGCGGATGATTTTACTGTGGTATACCCATCTCGTTTAAAGTCATGTAAGGCTATGCGACGCGCTGGCAGCTAGGGTAAGGGTAAGCCAGCATGCGAAGAACCTCCAATGCGAATTCTAGACCGTCTTCGTTAAAGCACTTTAATTATACTTGCTCTTGCGATGTTTGCGCTAATTATAACCAAAATATAAGTGAGGAATGAGATCTGTCGTTGTGCAGGCATCAACATCGGCCCGGTCGTGGCTGGCGTGATCGGCGCCCGCAAGCCACAGTATGACATCTGGGGCAATGCCGTCAACGTGGCCTCGCGCATGGACTCCACCGGGCTGCTGGACCATATCCAGGTGTGCATCCGCTCCTGCTTACACGACTATTGTGCCTTTGAAATATTGTCCTATATAGTTCGCTGATGTATTGGATATTGTCTCTAAATCCTATTGCAATCGCAGGCGACATAATTAAACCGAGGCTCGCGCATTAGAAATTAATTAAAATTTAGATCTGCGATTGTGAATGGTACCATAATAACCAAATTTCCGTCGCTTTGCGGTTCTCAATTCGATTTGATGTTAATGCTCAAGCGAAATTCAACTTTATTGCGTTCGTAATAAAGTTTGATTTTTGTGTTACTGGAGTGTAAAGCGTCGGCCGGCTGATGTTGAGGGGGGGTTTTGCGGCAGGTGACGGAGGAGGTGTATGACATCCTGGTGTCGCGCGGCTACCGGCTGCGCTGCCGCGGCACCATTGACGTCAAGGGCAAGGGCAACATGGTCACCTTCTTCCTCGAGGGGGTGGGAGACACTGCCGCGCCCGGCTCTCAGGACATCTACAATGTAAGTGAAGCCATATTTTTATACTTACTAATGAGTATAAAAGATTTTGCCACCATAATATAACTTTTTATGGAAAGTTGACCGACAAATAAACTACGTAAGTATGTCAATATTGTTTTCATAAATTACAAGCAAATAAGAATGGATATTTTAACGTATTATAGGACCGAGATACAGAAGCCGAAACATAAGTTTTGAGAATTTTGGTCAATCTGCCGGTTTGATTGTGAACGATAAACTTCAAGACGACAATTAAGATTTTGTGTGTTAGTTACTGTGGTATGTGACAAACCTTGAAATCGCTAAAATAAATCAGCTGTTACAAACATTTTTATTCGAGTAATATTGAATTGTTTATATGGAACAGCAGATTATTTTTTCGCAATTTCATTGTTGGTCCCGTTCTAAAAGTTTTTCATAATTATTAATACCACTTAAATCAGGTGACCTGTTTAAATATACACACTGTATAAAGTGAAATGCCAAAGCAGCCAAGTTTTGATATAATTAATATAGTGCTCCAGGGCTCGAACATACAGTTGCGGCTGCAAAAGGTGTGTTAAACGGTCTTCATACGTGTTCCAGAACCCGCAGCCATCGACGTCAGGTGTGAGCCAGGACAGCGTGCACGATGTGCCCGCCAGCAGCGCGCGCCCGGAGCACCGCCCTCTGGAGACGCTCTCGGAGGGCCACACCGACGAGGACGGCGGGCCCTCGCCCCGCGCCTCCATCCCCAGGGGTAAGGACCGATCACGGGACTGATTGATAATAACACAATGCCGGTAATTCATTATTACTGGGTGCATAACGCCTAAACAATCTTATAGTTATTTTGAACATGTGAGCGGGTACAAACCTATTTCTAAATCTGAAAGGAGACTTTAATTATTAATTTTCTACTAATAAAAATAACAACGAATAAAAATGTTGGTTCAACTTCTATGGAGAAATTGTGTGTGCTAGCTCGCGTGTAGTAAATAGTAGATACTATTGTAAATGACAGCGGGGAATGTGTTGCTAGGGAGTTTGTGGCGCCGCTTCTTCTCCACAGCTATATTAACACACAGGAAGCGGTGAAGGGCGATACTGGCTCTATTTATTTATTTTTACGTGTTCTTCAACATTGTATATGGACATTTTTACTTTGATAGAAGATGTTTTTCCGCACTCATAAACCCATCGAGTGAGATAATCTCTGAACATTAATATTACGAACTAATAGATCGTCTCCAATATGGTATTTAATCATACTTGCAGGAGATTTGAAGCGTTACTTATGCTGCGGTACCTAGCAGTCAAGAATTTTGTTAATAACAACTACCTAGATGTTTTCCTAAACAAGTAAAAGTTTATTTTTAATAGACAGTCGTGGCCCAATAACTTAATCTAAAAAGTCGTCTCCATCCTTGTAAATAAACAAATTTTTTCAGTTATATTTTTCACAAGCCTGCATTAGATACTACGTTAAATAATGAATTTTCAGAACCCAATGACTCGGAGAGCCCGAATCTGCCGAACGGTGAGTCATCGTCCCGCGAGAGCATCGCGAGTGCGGTGCGCGCGCGCGTGCTGCGCCGCCTCGAGCGCCCGCTGTCGCTGGCCGACCAGACCGGTATGCCGACGCTGTCCTCGCTCGTCACCTCAAAGGCGTACTCCACCAACTTCGACGACACATTCCACATCACCGAGACGAAGAAGAACTTCTCGTTGAGCGACGTCAAGCACGGCGTGGTCGAATCGCGCAGCAGCGGCGAGATCGAGGCGCTGCTCGAAGGCAACGGCCCGCGCCGCGCCGCCAGCCTCGCCGACTTCATCTTCCGCCGCAAGCAGACCAAGCTCAACCCGGCCGTCGTGAATGTCATCGAGAATCCGATGACGTCGATGTGCGACTACAACAGCGCGACGACCTCGCCAGCGCATGAGGCGTTGTTCCCGGACACGTAAACACCCGGACATGACGCTGCCCGGACTGACTGGCCGCCCTGCTGCCGAGCCGAGACCGTGTCGCTACTGTGTCGGTGATCAGTGTGGCGTTCACTTACTTGCTGGTGTTTTGTAACGCTTTTGTATCTATGGGCCACAATAAGTGTAACGTCATGGCTACATTTGTAAATATAGGAAGACACAGTTTCGAAATTGTTCTCTCATCGACAAAGGGTCGACCTTGTTTTCATGATAATGGTTTTTGAGCAGGCCTCCTCAGCTGTCTCGTGGGCTAGTTTCAATTTGGAGCATGCAAGTTTTGAAGGAATTAGTTGCCAAAATCAATCTTTGATTGGTCCAACTCCAAGGTGGTGGTGATACCTATAGCGGTACCCCCAATTTATTTTAAATTCTTGCGTAGATTGAATTTATTCAGCTACTTTGTGGATATTTTGAAATCTTTTTTTAAATAAAACTAATTTCGCGAAAGCTAATCCCAGATCAAATCTGACAACACTTCCAGTAAATTGTCATGTTGGTATGGCCTAATCCGTGCACAGTGGAGGGTCCATCCTCAGCAATCATCGTCACGACGACGTTTCCGATTCACGACGTGTTCCCTGACGAGAACCCCACCATTAAGACTGAACGACGGTGCAGACTGCCGCGCCGAACGCGCCGCACGCGCCGCTCGCTCCCTGCACCGCGCGAGCCCGTGCGGCGCGGGCGGCGTTATCCGTAATCCGGCCCACTTCATAACCCGTTACCACTGACAGTCCGAAACTTCAGTATTTAGCACAAAATAATCTGACAAACTCTCTCGGACGCACGTCTATGTTACCGGACATTGAACCAACCACAGCAGACTACGATTCAGGAACCGTCGACCAGACCCGAGCCGAAGTTACGAATTTATTGATATTATTGTAGGAACGCGGCGCGGGCGCACGTGACACGGTTCCCAGGTCGTGACCCTGTTGACTGCGCTGTGTGGACTTCACACGGTGCAGGTACGTTAGACCTAAGCTCTTAGTTAAGGTTTGCGGTTGTGTAATACAATACGTTCAGGTAGGCGAGTTGTGCTGACCCGTCCGCCGACTACCGTACCGTGTTATTGTTGTACTTAACCTTCCTACGAACTCTGCACCAGGACAACTGTTAATCTATTATAAAATAATATTCTTTTGTAACCTACTGGGTATTACTCAATTTGTTCAATAGAATATAAATTATATTCACATTAATAAACGGGCGGGCGAGCGTGCGTCAGCGCCAAACATCTCTACATCCAGCGCAAGTCGCAACCGACCGACGCGTGCGCCGCATTGACGAACGGGCCGATCCGGCTCACCGTAAATGATAGTATAGATTCCAATTTTTGCAATAGATGTAACCTGCATGTCGGTGTCACTTCACTTGTCCCTACAATGTAATCAAATAACGAGCTTATAGTAACTCATAGAAACGTAAGACATTATTATACTCAGTATAAGAACAAGTTGTCCGCCGCGGCGCCGCGGCGTCGGCCGCCATGTTGCCGACGCCGCCGCGCGCCAACGTCTTGGCCACTTTAAGCTTTAATACATTGTGCTCGTTTCGGCGGACGGTGAGTTACAGTTACAACAAGTCGCTCGGTTAGGCGACTCAACTTTCCAACCAAACATTTGGTGCTTTTCGGAGGTTAAGACTTAAAGTTTGTAACCTCAAGGGGTGTAACCTTTAAATTTTTCATATTTATGCATGGTGTCATTAAGGCTCTGAAGTCCCAAGGCATTGGAAGTAGGAACTATTAATCTCATAATTACAACTGACTTGTATTATATAACTTGTAACGTCAGTTATTATAAGTAACTATGTGTTTTGTTAGTAGTATGATATTAGGTCCTGGATGCAGGACTGCAGTACTCCTGCTGTGACACAGCTGCCCCGCCGGGGTCAGTCCCGGCCTTGATTACGTAAGAAAAATCTGACAGCCACAGCGACCAACAAACAATGCATCCCTTTCCCACTTATAGACGTTTTCATAACAGGATATGGATCAAGACGTTTATTTGTGACAGCAACTGTCATATTTATCATACGTAATCAGGGGGCGGGACAGCTGCACCCTGTTGCCTCGCCTCCAGTGAGACTGTGCTGTGTTCCTGTCGAATGTTCCCGCAGTGATACCATCGTTGTGATTGTCTCGGTTGTGTATGTCCGTGACGTCGGACGGAGTGGTCGGTTGTGTTGGAGGCGCGCGCAAGCTGCTCAAGTGAAGGGAGCGAGGCAAGAGGCCACCTTGTATTACGGGTAAATTGTTGCATCACAACCAAAAATAGTAGCCAAATGATGTTAATGTATACGATCAATTGTTTAATATAAGTAATACGGTATTACAATAATAAATAGGTATAAAACAGTTTCAGGCACATTTTAAGAGGAAATGCGGTCGCCGAATCATTTGAAAAATAGGTATTTTTAAACTAAACTAAATAACTGAACTAAATAAAATCGTCAAAATCGAGGTTTTGTATTCCCATTTTTCCTCGTCGAAAAGTGGACCTATTTTTATGGTTTTTTCACCTCATCATTGTTGTACACAACATTGGTCTGTCTGTAATGGTTTCCTATAGCGTTTTGCTTTTTTGAAATACACTGCGAAACTTTGCTTATTATTGAATGTCTGTTAATGGTGTTCAAACTAGGCAACTTTACGGAATCTTGGGGGGTCACAGCTCCAATAGGAAGTAACCAAAAAAAGCTAAATATAGAGTGGTTGATATATAAATCATAATATAAAAAATGCGCTAGTAACGAAATCCAGAGAGAAAATCGGGGAATACTTGGTTTGAATGAAAAAGGCATCGCCCGCGTTTCCTCTTAATTTATCAGTAATGTTAGGGCATGTTGTCAGTTCATTACACTGGTACACTGTTGAAGATGCTGGTTACCGTTAGTTGCATTGCTGGCTCATTTCGAACGCTTTGGTAAAGGCCGCGTATTGGGTGTTCAATGGAGAAAGATTCACGTCCTATCACGATGATGGATTTTCGTCAGTTCCTAAATTGGTTCATTTCGAATGTCACACATTTAAAGCTTGTTGCACCCACGTGGTTTTGAGAACGTTGGCTTCTCTTGAATTGCAAACATTGGTGGTCCCCTTCGAACGTTCGGTAAAGGCTGCGTATTGAGTGGTCAATGGACAAAGTCTTAAGAGGACTGATCGTTATGTACGACGGTGTATGTGGTGTACGAACGAAGCGCATCCATTTGATCATCTAACGTGAATACTTTGCTAGGCATTATCATCAACTCCATTTGCACTTAAGTCGAGTTTATTACCAGTTCCTCCAGATCCATGAATGCGTTCATGAGCATCCAAGATTATTCAAAGCGATGATATGTATGTTAACATAATATCATTACTTAGTTTTCGTGATATCTATCTATCTGTAAATGAAGTGAGTGAACCCCGCACCCCGCGCCCCATGCCCCCTCCCTCCGTGTTCCCCTCAGACTCCGACCAAGCTCCGGGTCCAAGCTTTATACAACTATTATTATTATATAAATACCCTCTGTAATTATTTTAGTTTTAGTATAAGATTTTGCACCTGATATAGAAATTATAAGGATACGTGCGCAAGAAACACCGGGGCCCTAATTTTTTGTATACATTGTCATCAAAACGACTTAGGTAGGTCTTATCCTTCCTCTTCTCCCTGGGAATCACCGAATCACTCCTACATAGTCAGTCATGTTAACGAACAAGTAACGTCGCATCTATCACACATTGTTGTGCTGTTCTCTGTCCGTGAACATTCTTGCAATCTAAAGTTAATCATGGCGATTTATAGCTAAACTTCACTGCGACGCTAGCGGTACATCGTCGCGGACGGCGAATCATAGAACTAAAAGCGCGATCTTTTTGTTTTATGAAAATCCGATAGATTGACCGTGAGCACAATCATGATGCTTAGGTACCCCCGAATACTGTTTCACACATCTCAAGTTTAAGTTGCCGTTAACTCTCGTGCTGTCAGTGTCATTTTAAGGTGGCCAGTGGCGACGGAATGACTTAGAAGAGCGTCTTAAAATTGAGTTGTGTTTCAGTATCCGGCGGTTAGAGAAACAGCAAGAAAAATCCATGTTGCTAGCATCACTGACCCGAAACAGTGTCTCATCTGTGCCCTCACAACAAAGAAGCGGTTGCAGAGAGAGTAGCAGAGCTGTTTGTGTTTGCCTCTCGTCCCGGTGTTTCAGTCGGTCTGTCTGTACATAGCACACTCGCGCCTCGCGCACTCACGCTCTGTTCCACGCAGGTGCCCTCACACTAAGGTGCATGTGGTTTACGTAGGTGTTAGTCGTAAGCACTTACTGTCACGTATCGTATCGTCGGACGCTTGTTGATTTTGTCCTTGTTTTACTGTGATGTACTGAAACGAAATTATTTTAATTACTTTAGTAAGGTTAGACATACTCCAAATGATCATTGTTGCGACGGTCACTTAGAAGGACCCATCGTATTTACCTCTGTATATTTATTATCACTTAGATAAATAATATATATTTACAGATACGTCTATTTACAAATTGTGATCCTTAGTATTTTGGGCCAACAATTCGTATCCCAATACTCTTCGTATTTTTAATTCGTAGGACGAAATGGTATTTTTCGATGTCGTATACCTATTTAGTGCTATTATAATTAATTAATTATTAGATAATTGTGCCAACTGTACACGCGCGACCCGCGACCTGTGGCCACGCGCTCATGGCGGCCACATCGGGCGATCACATTCATATTTATCTACACTGCTGAACAAATTTTATTTTGATAACGTTATGAAACATGTGTACATCGGTTAACTATTTGATCTAAGATTTATTTATTTAACGTTATTTATGTGATGCAATCGCTACCGAGATTCGTGACCAAACGCTTATTGTTTTAGTCGTAATGAAAGCGTGCCCGGTTTTGTAATTTAAATGACTACTTAACATTTGGGAATCCGAACACTCTCGCGGCAGCTCGTGTAGGATCACCTACCTTCGTTTACTGGTGTCATTTATAGAATTGAAACAAATTTAGTGTATTTCGATTCGTTTGTAAGTGTCGTCGCCTCGCGTCCGCAGTGCACTCACGGACACACCACTCACACGTCGGTTGCGTATAGTTGAGGATACCGAGATGATGAAGTAGTACGCGTGTTTAATCTTGCAGTATTAATAAATTAGTATTATCGAACTCTACATATTACAATAATTCCTAATAGCCTTCCACATTGTTCTACGTGTGTGAGCGGCAGGCGAGGCGACAGGTTCGTGTACCTGCATAATATTGGTTAGTGTAAGTGTGTAGTTCCTGTGCGTTACGTTTGCATTCTCCAGCATATCTGTGCCATGTAATACCCGTGTGTAGTGGCCGGCCTCCCCGTGCTCCCCGTGCTCCCCGTGCACCCCGTGCTCCCCGTGCTCCCCGTGCTCCCCGTGCACCCTGTGCCCGTCAGCCGGTGCCCCTACGCCCTGAGCTCGCGCCGCGCCGAGTCCTCTCAGTGTGTCCTAAGTGTTAGGTAAGCTTTTATAGTACCTAGTTGATAATATTTTACTTGTAATGATATGTACTTGCATTCTTCTCTCTCGAATAAGTTTCTGGGCGTGTTGATTGTCTGCCGGCGTTTGTCGCACGGAACCGTATGGGACACATCAGTGGTCACAATGTAACAGCCCCAGATTGCCGTGACGTCACTCACTCACACACAGTCACAGACTCACAGCACGAGGTATTAATGCGCGCTGTCATGTTGAGCTTGTTTTCGGGTCGTCAACACCGCGAAGGTGAATCGCTTTTACGGCGAGGAAAGGGTGGTTTTACTTTACACTAAGTATCTGTCGCTTAACAAGCTTATGAAGTCGTAGCGCGAATAAGGCCGCTCCCCATCGCGCTGGCAGGCGTTGTATCGCTTGATCGCTGGAGCTGAGAATCGTTTGTTAGGGTCGCTGTCAATCATTCCGTGGGCGGAGGTCTTATTCCCCTAGCGCTATAGGTTAGCAAGCAGCTTTTATATTAATATTCGTGAGGATCGTTGTCAAACAGTGTGCACAGTGGATATTTCAATGGCTAAGCCCGGTACACGGCGGCTCTGGGCGCGTGCCTGAGACGCGAGCGCCGCCGCGCGCCCGACCAGTCGCCTGCGCCTGCGACTGATTTGTGACACGGTCCATGTGTTCTCCTCTGTGTATAACTAGGTACTATTTATGACATTTTGACGTCGTTTCTATTAGCATAATTATTATAATTATAATATTGTACTGTATAATACTTAAATATATTTTTCCGAAGACTTAGCTATGTGTAATGAGTTGTGTTTATTTGCATAAGTAATAATCTGTGAGGCACCACGCGCGAGCGGTGGTTGTTGAAGGCCTAATCTCCAAGCCGAACAAACATCACGGTATACAACAATCACGTGATATTCCAGTATTTACTGTTAAGTGATTATATTTTTGAGTTAATATTTTTTAAGGAATTTTGTTATTTTATACGTGGTTTTTACAACATGTTAAACTTATCTTACTATTTATCTGTAGGTATGTTGAATTCATGGTATATTTTTAAGTAAAATATTACATTTACATTTATTTATTAATTTTGATTAAATGACGAAAAATGGAAAAGTGACCTGGAAATGTCATTTGTTTACCTGCAAATAATTGCCACTAGCGTCGCTGGCTCGCGTGAGACCACTGGAACATATTTTGCAGGTCTGAAAACTGTAATTCAGCTGCAAAGGAAACGCCAGTAGTATTGCAGTGTGAATACTATAATACTGATGTACCTACCACGTCTGTGAACGTGGCTGTTGTATACTGTGACTAGGGTTGCCAACCATTACTGTTAAAAACAGTATTATACTTTATTTTCCTTTTTAATACTGTTTACTGTTCAACAAAAATAAAGTATCCAAAATACTGTTTTTGACTACCATCCCTAAGACCCTGGTATCCAAGAACATAAACATGTATCCACATCTCCTGTCTGTTTCAGCCACCTCGACATTCACCGAAAGAATCTTTTCTGTGATGAAATGTGAAGTGGCGGGACGACAGGAACAGCGGGTCTACCGCGTAACTAAAATTGTAATGAACATCGACATCGGTATTAAACTTCAATACGATTGTGAGAGCCTAAACTTTGAGCTAACTTGTAAAAAAATTACCTATCATATAGTTGGGACTCTTATCTTCATGATCGGCAAAAAAAATACAAGTTAGCTCAAAGTTTAGGCTCTCACGATCGTATTGAAGTTTAATACCGATGTCGATGTTCATTACAATTTTAGTTACGCGGTAGACCCGCAGATCTTCCATTAATTTAATAAAACATTAACATCTCATTTATATTAATTTTTATTTTCACTGTGGCGAGGCTTACGAAGTGTTCAAAACTGATGCGAAACTTATAAGTAGGTACTACGAAAAGCTCTAAAAATATGTATTAAAAACATTAAAAAATTAAATACTGTTTTTTTCTCCTAAATACTGTTTATTTTCTTTCTCCGACCATAATATTATACCATATTTTTTGGCAACCCTAAATGTGACCGCCTTGTCTTAGATACGTACCTACGTAATAATATAGCTGTTCAGTTCTACTTTAATTGGGCACTGTGTGTTGACTGTCTCGATTTTAACGTCATTTGGACGATATTTGGCTTGTAACCTTGTCTGCATTGAACAGCCAAGCTGCACACTAAACCGACAGAACTGATCTCCATAACATGATACAATTAAAGTAGGCACAGCACAGCGTTCTCTGTAAATAATAATATTTTGCAACGGCACTAAAACGGGAGGCGTCGAGACATTGAGTGATATTGAAAGAACGAGTGATTCATGATTGTATAACCACCGGCACTAGTGACGTTCGAGTTATAGGGTAGTTTCGACTTATATCACGATACTAGCAGGTAGCCAAACTATCAAACGTTCGGATGACATGATATTAAAGATGGCCGAGGTGAATAGCTTTGATTGTAGTCATCACTCAATTTCCTCGAGTTTTCCTTACCTAGACCACGACTGAATTTTTCGCTTGTAACGAACAGGGACCTACTTTGATCCAACAAGAGGCTCAAACATCTGAACTTAGTTATCTGCAGGTAGATTATATTACATAGTCTTACATTGATATGTAATTTAAGGCGTCTCAAAGACAATCACTAACTAAAACGGCTTCATACGATATTTAAACAAACAATTACACTGCAGTGCATCTACACCTTTACTGTATGTCCCATAATTTGACAGGTAAAGCGGAATTTACATTACGAAGCTAAAGTCGCGATACGTAATTTGGCTGCTGTAAACTTGACCCTGATCGTTTATAGATGTACGTCTATAGTACGTCTGTATTTTTTCTGTATCACAAAATTCGCGGTCGCGAGAAAGCAAAAAAAACATTATAGGTACCTGTACAGTGTAAGTACCTACCTACTTTATGCTCGAAATACTACTTTCGTAATGTAAATCCCGCTAATGATTTAATTGTGTCCGAAGAATTCAGTCGGCGACTGCTCTATTCTTTTATATTACTAATGTAGGTACTTTGAACATTACGATTTTATTACTAGATGTATCTATCAGTATCTATCACGCTTTCTTTACGGTATAATTTATAATCTGTCTGATATTTGTATTAAATGGTGTTATGTGTAACAAGTATTTTATTATACCTACCTATTTAGTTTTTACTGTTATATCGCAGTACACTACACTGATGGTTGTGAATAGAATATTGAAACAATCACGTCGCGTGGCAAACTGATTAGTGATGAGATATTATAAATGGTGGCGCGTGCCGTTTGCGAGAGGCCGTGATTATTCATTACTAGTAGGTACCTACATACATACATACCAGGGTTGTTGCGAACATCAGCATCAGCATCAGCATCCGCTGATGTTCAGCATCATTTTCAACATCAGCATCAGCATCAGCATCCGCATTAATCGATGCTGATTATTAATGCTGATGTTCAAGTCGTGACATGACCGCAGAGAGGGCGGGGCTTATAGCACGTGTTGTTTTCGCTTGCGAGTTTTGACCAACTACGACTAATTATTACTAAACTACCTACTTATTTTGATTCTATTTTTTAATAAAGTCACAAAATTTATTTGTATTTCAATATCAAGGAAAACTGCAACTTTTAGATATAAATTCATAATGGTCACTGCTTTTTACCCGACTGCGCCAGTAGGAGGGTTATGTTTTTCGAGTGTAGGTACCTATATACACCATGTCCCAAAATTCAACGATAAGCGGGCACCAGAGGGTTGACCAGCTCATGAAAACATGAGAAAAAAAAGAAAAAAATCTCCATTTTTAAGAAGTTACATAAAAAAATTGAAATCCTTCAAAAAATTACACCATAAGATATTTTTAATTACCCTGCCACAATGTTTCAAATATTTCTGAATTTCTTTTTGTGCCGGCAACCTAAGTCGCACTGCTATCCACCACAATCCTTAAAAATCCCAGTATGCCTGTAGATTTGTCACAAAAATCAATCAAAATTATTTTTTACCCTAAAATTTTGATAGATTTTTACTTTACGTCCACTTTCACTCATCGTGGTGTAAAAAAAAAGTAGACTTCTAAATTTCATTGACTACGCACATGTACCATTCAAATTCGAAGAATTTACAACAAAAAACCTATTTTGGGCACATAGTAAAAGTTATGAAATTTGGTTCTTGTTCAGAAATAGTACGCATTTCTTTTTTTTGTGGCTAGTTTTCCTAGAGTATTATACTATTTTGGAATTTTGGATAGTTGCGTCAATTTTTAAAAGAACTTACCACGGTAGTGTCCATACTTTTTTTTTACACCACGATGAGTGAAAGTGGACCGAAAGTAAAAATCTATCAAAATTTTAGGGAAAAAATAATTTTGATTGATTTTTGTGTCAAATCTACAGGCATTCTGGATTTTTAAGGGTTGTGGTGGGTAGCAGTGCTACTTAGGTTTCCGGTATAAAAATAAATTCAGAAATATTTTAAACATTGTGGTCATGGTAATTAAAAATATCATAAGGGGTGTTTTATGAAGGATTTCAATTATTTTATGTAATTTCTTAAAAGTTGAGTTTTTTTTCTTTTTGTTTTTTTCTCGCGTAGTCATGAGCAGGCCAAGCCTCTGGTGCCGCTTATCGTTTAATTTTGGGACATGTTGTATACAATATGTATATTTCTTTGTGACGCTCTATAGCCTAAACGGCTTGATGAATTAAAGCTTGAGAGGTGTCGTTAGATTTTTCTTAATTGTGAGAGTGACACTGGCTATATCAAAATTATAAAAATTGAAATGGCTGATTTTTGGCGCCATATTATATTTCATAAAAAAATATTTTTCCTCAAAACTGCTCATAACCTATCGTGTGGGGTATCAAAATAAAGGGTTTTATAAATAGCTTACAAAAATATAAACAACTTATATGTTTAAATTTAATTTGGAATGAGAAATGCTAACTAAAAAGTGTAAAATAAAAAAAGCTAATTTAAAGAGTCTAAAAACCCGACTTCTTAAAAAGTGAACTGAAAAGAAAAAAAAGTCCAGTAGAATTCTAATGTGGAACATAGCGATGAAAAAAAAGGGGTTTTCGATTTTTAAAATTAATTCCTTGATTTTTATGAAAATAACGAAAATCAGCATCAGCATCAGCATCCGCTGATGTCAATGATAAAACATCAGCATCAGCATCAGCATCCGCTGATGTGATAAAAACATGCATCAGCAACAACCCTGATACATACACTCGAAAAACATAACCCTCCTTTTGGCGCTTTCTGGAGCTTGGGCGCGCGAATGTTTTTGAAAATACATGTTAGGTACTAATAATAAATAACTGAAAAAAAAAATACCTGCATAAGTACAAAAAGTTACAAAGCTGAGACCGGATTGGAACTTCTGTCAGCTTCTATCCTACCATTTACCGCTACGCTACGTGGTTATTAGTTAGTTAGTAGTTAGTGGTTCCAATAAAATAATAATAATTATGACTATTACTAAAATCTCTGTGAAATTAAGTCAATTAATATTATATTTTGCAAGTAGTTTTATAAAAACTTTTAAACATTTTGTAGTAGTAGATAGGTAAGGTATAGACATAGCGCTTCAGTTTTCTGGTAAAACAGGCTAGGAATAGTGTAATCTACTTGAATATAATATGTATTACTATTCTTATTTATTTTGTTATTGAGCTGATTCAAAGTTATTAATATAATATAATATTATTATTTTTTATTCTTATTCTTATTCTTTATTGTACACAAAATTAATATTGAATAATACAAAAAATAAACAATTAAAAAATATATGCACAAAGGCGAGCTTAACTCAGAATGAGTTTTCTTCCAGCAAACAGAGTTTTTTTAGTATCGAACGTATCGAAGCTAGGTACAGTTTACAAAAATTATATAATCTCACATGCACAGATAAAAAAGGAGGTACTATGTGTGAACTTTAAGTGAACTTTGAGAGCATCCTGAGTCAGTTTGCCTATTGTAGTCTTTGAGTAGTGTTAAATGCTCTAAGATTGTAGTTTATAATGCACTCAAGGATTCATCAACATACTTACAGCCATGTAATCCTAGTTTAGCATGAAAATCTTCCGTTTAGCATTTATTAGCATATAATATTATCGCGATAGGGAAAACTATGACATTTAAAATAGATTAAAAAAATATAATTTAATAAGTATTGCGTTACCATAACCAACGCCAGCTAACGCCGAGTTTTGTTCGTTGGCGTGCGTTAGGCTTGTCCAATCTGTGGGCCGGTCTGTAGGTACGCATCGGTACGCAGTATGGAATTCATAATGTACTTCTTGTACGAAGTAAGTACTTATTATTTCCATGGTACGCAGCAAATAGGAAATTGTTAGCGTGATATCACGAAATTTGCCAACCTTATGTACACGACAGATAAGATTTTCACCTTCCATAAAGAACTAATGAGATTTTCACCATGCCGCTCATGCCGCTGCCGGCGTTTTTTGAAGTGAAACTTCTATACATAATTTAGACGAAGGTATTAGGATTTCTCTGTCACGAAAAAGCGTTACGGCCGCGTGAAGGGGGTAGACGATAATTACATTGTCCGTTGAAGTTTCACTTCTACTATGTGGCCCAGCCCCCCCCAGCACACATTTCGTTTATTTTTTTATCATTATTATTTTACTTGCAGAAGGTTATTTAATGTAATATTTAGGTACCTACCTACATCCACGCCAAATCCAAGCATGTTTGAGAAAAGTATAATAAAATATTCACGAATCATACGTGTAGCGCCATCTATTGTTCAACATAAATCAACTCAGTTCGTGGTTCTTTTTCTTGGGCCCTCCACACGTTCTACGCTCTACACGGGGAGGCCTTTGTCCAGCAGTGGGTTGACGCAAGCTAGCAGTAACAGTAACAATAATTCACTGCTTGTGATGATAATGAAGAGTATTTTGGCCAACATTTCTATCGCAGTTGGCAGTGACTGTTTCAGCCGTAGTATGATCCTTCCCATTCCAGATGAAGTCCTTCCAGTCATCTGCCTCATACTCAATTCCTCTGTATCCACGGGCTGCTTTCAAATGTCTTGGCAGCAGTCCCTAAGGCCCTTTACCTAAAAAGTCTAATTCCACATCCGTTTCAGTCTACGTCCTATTTCCATAATTTGCCATCATGTCCAAAGTGATCGAACACCTTTCATAAAATCAGCTCAGCTCAGCTCAGCTTTGTCTGTAAGAACAGTCTCTACTCCTCTCCAATGCGGCTTCCGTCCGTCATAGTACTAACCAATCCTAGTAGTCTGTGGTACTGACTACTAAGTACTCGTACTCTTTCATATAAGTAAGAGAGGATTCTTTATATAGTCATTGCTTCTTTGATATTTTAGTAGATAGTTTAAAGAGAGGATTCTTTGGTCATTGAGATAGTACGATCTACAGTGCCACAAACATAACTGACCCGGTGACCAAAATTGGAACTAACGTGGCCTCAGAACAAAAATGACTTCAAAATCTCAGTCTACGCTTCAAAACTTAGATTATGCTTCAAAATGTATTTTTTACGCCATCCACACGTTCGTATTCACTAAGAGAGGCTTCTTACGTCATTGGTATTCACCACCTCTATTCGTCGAACGTGTAGAGGGCCCTTAATGATATTCACGCATGGCAATACAGATTCTCCTCTTGTCTTGTTGTCTCTTTTCAGCACCATTGCCAGAATATAAGTTTTCTAACATTTTAGGAATTAAATGGGATTTTCATGGAGTTCAAGGGGGGAGGCCTTTGCCCGGCAGTGGGATGATACAGGCTAACACTAACAGTAGTAACAGTAACACTTTAGTAAAAAAAATAAGTCTGCAAATCTGTCCATCCTAAGTTTGTCTGGTAGAAATCGCCAAGTGCGTTATGACCGCCCTTTGTACATTTCTTTTTCTAATTACTGTATCTTTTCTTCTATTACTGGTGTGGAATAAAGTGTATTGTATTGTATTGTCTGTGCATTTTAGATTACTTTTGACCACACCATGTTACTTCCATGTTACACGGCTAAAAAAGTAATATTTACGTTACTTTTCATAAATAGACTATAAACATCTAACAAACAAAGTAAAACTTTAGCTTGTGGGTCCTTCATCCGAGGTAAAACTTAAATAATTTTGTGAAACGGAAAGAATTGAACGAAGGAGGCACAAATTTTATATCTTGGCCGTAGACTTAAGATTTCGTGGGTCAACTGCCTATATTGTATGCCCAAAATGGGCTTATTGATGTATCTAACACTAACATTATGTTTAACAACCGATAACAACCTACTCAATCAGAAACATTAAAGTCTACTTTACTTTACTTTTCACAAAATTCCCTCTCATTCATTGGTACAAGAGATTCATTTTAAAAAATATGCAAGTCCATCTCCATGGTACCCTTGTGAGTAAAGCTGGATTTTTTATACAAACATTTTTAACAATAAATTATATCTATTATGTACTCCGAAATGGTAAAAAATAGGCAATTTAGCTTAGAGAATTTAAGCATCATTATAAAAACATATAACCCTCTCCGTAGTCGGGTAATAAAACATGTTACTTTTCAAACACATTTAAGTAACTTTTGACTAGAGCTTACTGGCAACACTGCTTTTCACACTTGTCTGTCATGCATGTCAGTCTGTCTCAGTCATCCAGTGAATACGGTCGTGAAATTCTTGTACGTGTGGTAACCATTTTATCCCACTTATAATTCAGTGATTTAGGCTCTTTATTTATAGTGCACAGTATATTTTTTCATCAATAATGGATTGGAGCGTCCCGGTGAATGATATATTAGAAGAGGAGATTACAAAAATCACCTCAACATTGATGCCTCCGAACTACAGCGGAGATGTCCGAGCCGTCAGGTAAGATCTACCATTCTTTTGATTAGTTTACCATTTATATCATTCAAGGTAATCATCGTGAAGTCGGTCGGAAATATAAACATTGCGTGTAAGTCTGAAAACTGCGATCAATATTGCGACACACCTAGTCAAGGTTGATCCTTTTACATGCGCATGGAGCGCCCTCGGGCGGCAGGCGGCAGGCAGTGTGTGAGATGCACACTAGAGCTGCAACTAATGTCATTAATTAGACACAGCGGCGAATCCGGCAGGCCGCACGAGCGTGAGTCCGCGCCGCACCGCCTCTGCCCAGGAGACGCATCGTTATTGATTTAAGAATCTATCTGGATACTGCATCCGTCAACATGGTATTGGTACCTACCTTCCCGGCCTCCAATGAAACCGAGATGAAGTCTTTGCTTAAAAATCAACTGTTATGTCTCACAAATGAAGCTCCTTTTAATCCAATGAAGGTTTTAATGTTCTAACTTGGAATACCCAGTGGGTAGTTGGACATAACATAAATATTGAACAATTGAAATCTACAATGGTTCAATTGAACCATAATTAGGTATTAAATGTGAAAACTTAGATAGAAGATTCTACCTTTACCTTCATTAGGAATTATTATTAGCTCATTCATTTAGGAAGCAGCATGTTAATGTTTCTTATTAAAGGGAAGTAGCATTGTACAAATAAATGTATTGATTTCTAAAATGATATTAGATTATTTATATAGGCACTTCATTAACGTGTCTACATATAAACCTATATAATAGCACAAAGATTTGGTCACCTAGTAACTTGTAAGTCAATGTACCCCTGAAGACCCCAGTGGTTCAATCATCAAGTCAGCCATAAGATATATAGTAAATGCAAGCAAGTTGACTATTACAATCTTCTTTCAAAGCCATGAACTGCAATTATTTGTGTGGTCTATTAAGTGGCAAGTGCATTATGTGTTGTTAGGATGCTGATTAGTATTTAAGTGTGCATTTAACAACACCCACTGTGCACTCAGAGTACAAGCAGCTCATCAATGTCCTACAATGACCACTTACGTAGACTGACTGCTTATGGGCATCACCTTCACCGCCAGTACCACTACAAGTTTACATGCCACTTTGCACATAAAATACCTTGATGTGTATTTAACTGGGATATACGGAAATGAACGAAACAAGTGTCAAGTACGAACGCTAGTTTATTACTGGTTTTACATGATGAGTCGCAGTGTTACATTCACAATTACAATGAGTGGGTAGGTAGGTATATACATCATAACTACATTCATTGATTAGGTTTACTAGTATGAGTGTTGTAAATAGATGCTGATAGTAAGGCATCCAACCTGTGTAATGTTTACCATTAGAATAATCTCGTCATCCATAATCTTGGTTGTAATTCAAGAGCTTGTGACACATTTGTAAAAAAGATTTACTTAAATTCTTTCTCGATAACAATAATAATGCTTACATAATTATATAACATTATAATAACTAAGTGAATCCTTATGGTCCGCAGTGTGAAATTCAAACTTGACTAAACTGTAACTTATACTGAAACATTTAATCAATTACGTAACTGGTATTCACAGTAAGCTCAACAATATACCACCAAACTCTTGTGCATAATAGCATAACTCTAGTGGGTTATGATCAAAGTAATAAGTCTTATGATAATAATAGCAATGACAACCCGTGGCAGACTATGTTCAAGATGCAGATGTTAATACAAATGTTGAGAATGCCGCATAATATATTAACTAGACCTTTCTAATCACAAGCAGCCGAGATGGGCCTTGACAAACATGAATGTCTGAACGTGGTTTGGCAGGAGTCATCGTCTTATGTCAAAATAAGTACTTTAGGTAGGTGAACCAACTAAGCAGCTATTTTATAGTATGATTCATAATAATTCATAATCATTTATTTGCAAAATATATGGATTGAAAAATATATAAATGTTCAGAAAACAATTGGGTAACTCCATATTGTACCTATCACTTGACACACAAAACACATTAAAATGTATAGTAGTTATACAAGATGTATAGTCGTTATACAAGATCCTACCAGTCTAGTCCCAATCCCTATCAGGGATTATTTGCTCATCATTATGAACAACTTCTACTATGGGGCCAACACTGAAGTCGCGGAAACAGCTGTTCCATACAAATAATTCAATTAAATTAAGTGTATGGAACAGATAATTAATTCTTCTCGTTTTCAGGTTTAATAAGATCCTTAATGCCCCAAAATTTTGCGCCACCCTATAGATAACTTATTAATGTGATATGTGACAAGTTAACTAAACTAACATTATTAACTGAATGATTTTTTTAACAACAACCAGAAAAATACGAATATTTAATACTTACATAGAAATGAATTATTGAAAACTCAAACCTCCATAAAACAAAAGATGGTTTAAACCAAGTCGTCGTCGGGCGATCGCTCCGGTCACTCCGTAAAATAGTAGGGTGAAAGTCTCACTCGGTCGCTTTGCTGTCATCCGACCAATGACTGTTGACATAGGATCCAGCAGATATTTTGAGATCGTGTGATTGGTCACTCGCGTAACGCAGCTGTGGACCGCCCGAAGCCGTTCAATTATTCCCGATGAGCGAGCGACATTCGCACGAGTGACTTTCACACCGAAAAATGAATTACTGAACGTAGCCATTATGATAAAAGAGACAGAGCTATCTTTAAACCATCTTTTGCAATAAGATTGATAGTGTCAGTAACTGCTTAGCTGTTACTTCCATACCAGTAATTTACGTGGTAAAAGAACGTTAAAATATATGATACCCTATCTTATTTCAAGATATTAAATAATAGTTTCCGATACTTGTATCTATATAAATCATAAAGTTATTATTACTTACCACTAGTAATAATAACTTTATGATATAAATACGATTGTCTTAATTTCTACCTAAACTGGAGTATTTCATTTGTGACCTGAGTGTGCTTATTATTTGTTTAGTTTACGTGTAAGTCATTGTTACGCTGTTGTTCTTTTATTTTGCATGTATGGTAGTTAATGTCAGTGTTAACAGTTGTTGGTAAACCTAAATAAATAATAAATATCTAAGTACCAAAATCTGTAAGGGATAATATTTTTTCATCTGATAACTCATAGTCATAAACTTTAAATTAAAACAACATTGCTAAATTTAAAATACGAATATCCAGCAATAAAAATACATTGTAAATTAAATATTAATTTTACCTGTATCAAGTCAAATACTTCCAGTGACCTGGGTCACCAATGTTCGCATACACAGAATAATTGTTTAACAATCCTTGCTGTACCTACTTATAAACAAGATCTTACTTTGTTATGTTTTCTTTTATAGTCAATGACATTGATGCATGGTAAAAATGTAAGTTTATGTTTATGTTAGGTATACAAATAAAGAAATAATAATTACAATTAATCAAATTTACACAAAGCATTCGTATGATTCAACTTTCTTTTTTAGAATCTCATTAAAATAAAGTTTCTTAATACGATGAAATAACTGGTTTAGCTGGTTTTTGGCGAATATAAAATATTATTGAATAAGAAATTGAACACTTACATCAACAAATAAAATAAAATTTAAGACATTTGATCAATAACATTTCGTCTTTGTAAATACTTATGAGTTATTATAATATAATATATTAAAGGTTGTGTTAAAAATACAATAAGTATGGAATTGTAAAGTTGTCTAATTATCCGGTATTCCTAAATAATATATGTACACGTAGTAGGAATTGCACTCAGTGTCAAGAGTGCTCAGGGGGCCTACTACCATGTCTTATAGCAGTATTGTTGCAATCTTACATCGATGTTTCATACCACAACACCATTAAAGGAAGATTACTTTAAAAATTGTATTGCTAAGAAGTTTTGTGACGTCATCGTAAATCATTCGTGTCGTTCTCTCTTAGTGCAAGGAATAGATAAAGCATTCTTATTGTTGAATGGTCATGTTACTGTTACTGGTTTGAGTAATATTACTTGAAAATTGAAGATAACGTTCCTGAAACTTGACGGTTTTGTAAAAGACGGTGGTAAGCCCCCAGAACATAACTCAAGTACGCATCATCTTCTTCTTCATTGTCAGCTATTCTTCAAATCTTCACCCAACGCTGGGTGTAGGTACGCCTCCTTCATTGCTCATGAATTCCTTTATCTGAACATTTAATAATCTAACTCATAACTAAACTAGCCTCATCGCAGTAATGTAGTAAATATAATATATTTATCAGACAGGTAATAATTATATTTTAAATTAACATGACAAATTATGACATACAGTCTGAGGCAACTAGTAACGAACGCCGTAAAACATGCCTCTGACTGCATGTTATAATTTTTGATAAAGGATACTTGGTTTTCTTTTCATCTTGTTTCAATGTTTTTAGTTCGTCTTATTGCAGTCGGGTTGTTTGGTTTTTAAAATGAATTAATTTTGTCTATAACAAGATCTCCTGCCGGTCCGTCCGGAATAGCAGATAGCAGGCGTGGCCCGTGGGTACGAAGTATTGGTAAATAATGGCGGTGGCACAGACTGCGACGCGCCGACGCTTTTCAGCTCTGCCCGGGATGCGGTATTGATTTATGCATCCGTCTGGACGCTGCACAGCACTAGTGATACACGCATACATTAATGAGACCTCGCTGACCGGGCCCCGGCCCCGGCCCTCGCTCGCCTGACCCGAACCACCACCATCACCACCATCTCCTTTTAGTAGCAGTGTGAAGAACTTGGAGATTCATATAGATAAAAACTAATCCTGGGGTTAATAGCTGCGAATAGTTAGCCGTAAAATGTTAGCGTTAGCAGGGTCATTAAGGAGTTCACGAAATTTTCTCTTTCTCTTTTTTTTACGTTTGACACTATGATTTCTCCTGTATCGAGGGTACGGTTTACAAACATACATGTCACATGCACAGTGCACACACACCCAGACCTGAAACAACTGTCTGTAGATCATACAAATATTTTCCGGCGCTTAGCCACTGTGCCAACTGTGTCGTAAAATTTTCTGCCAACTAACACTGAAATTGCGCTTACACAATCCCTTCTGCTACCAGTACTGGACTACGCCGATGCCAGCTATCTTGATCTCACAGAGGCACAACTAGACAATCTTGAGTGACTTTTCTATTTTTATTCAGGTTGCTCTCTGGCTTACGCAAATATGACCGCGTATCTGAATTTCGTACAAAGCTCAAGTGGCTTCCAATACGCCTTCGCCGGAATTCTCATATTTTAACCTTACTTTACAGTATTCTGTTCATTCCCAAAACCCTATTATACCTTAAAAAATGTTTTAAGTTTCTACATGACACACATTAGGTTCTTAAGTTCATCGGAAAATAATAGGCAGATGCCAATGCATTGCACAATAATATTCGGGTTATTCCCATCGGATCGCGCGATCCGTTGCTTGTTGCATCTGATATCGGAGAAAGTTCCCATCGGATCGCGCGATCAGATGCAACTCCAAAAATAATTAAATATTGGCCCATCGGATCGCGCGATCCGATGCAACTCCAAAATTAATTATACATTGGCCCATCTGATCACGGTCCCCTGCTTTAGGAATTTTACACACGTCTTATTCAATAATTTAAAGTAGAGTCTGTACCAATTTACCAAGTACCTAGTCCACCTACCTACGGTGTGGGTGATACGTAGTTGCGTATTAGGGTCTAAGCAAAAAGAAAATGTTACTATCAAGAAAAGAACAAAAAGAAATAAGAAATGTTTTAGGGTTATTACGTGGAACAGTAGCATATATTATTATATGTTAAAAATAATTGTAAATAAAATTATCTCTTTCATAACTTTTCTAGACAAAGTCCAATTTTCGCAGTGTAGAATAGAATAGAATAGTTCTTTATGTCATGTAAAATCAAATACAGGCACTTATAAAATGTCGAGACTCTAGGTGCGCGGTTCCAAATTGCAGGTCCTATGGAGAATAACCGGCAAGAAACTCCACGGAAACTATTTTTAAAATAATAGATTACAATCTTAATTAGTACAATGTTGTGGTGAGAGCAACGAGAATAATGCAATCCCACCAACAACATTTTCATGTAAAATGTTGTCTAGACGAGACCATATGACTCGTACTGTCAAAAAGTCGTCCGATTTCATGTAGAGCCAAGCTTCTAACTCTACACGCCCTGTTTCTACAAGGCCTAACTTCACAAACACTACACCTTAGTCAAAATATGTGGCTTGGCCGGTTCGTTACTACAAGAACTATTGTATAACAGAGAAGTAATGAACAATGAATACATTTTTCATGTAGCGAAATGGCCGAGCCACATAGTTTGACTAAGGGGTAGATTTTGTGAAGTTAGGCCTTGTAGAAATATGGCGTGTAGAGTTAGAAGCTTCACTCTACATGACATCGGATAACTTTTTGACAGTGCGAGTCATATATGGTCTCGTCCAGGCAACATTTTACATGAAAATATTTTTGGTGGGATTTAATTTCTTTTTGTAAGTTGCTTGTGACCAACTTTTTTGGGTGTATTTCCTTCACATTAGAAGCGCCTTTTTTTATAGCCCACTCTTTGTACCTCTAGCTCAATCAATTTTCAGACCTCTAGCGTCAAAATTGTGGAAGTGTCGTACAAACTTCCATCCCCTAGTTTATGGGGTTGGAGGATAAAAGATAAATAGTGACGATTGGATTGATCTTTGGTGTGTGATTGAAGAACTCCATCGCACTAATAACGTGGCTGAATCCTGGAACGGACCTCTGAAAAATATGGTCCGTAAAAAGCAGCCGTCATTACTAAAGCTCCTAAAAGACTGCAATCACTACCTATAGATTACGTTTAAAATCTGGTAAAAGCAATACTATGCCTAAATACAATTATATCCCGTGACTTGTTCTAGAACAATTCCAAAACAATTCAATTGATGTTGGATTATTTTTCCTCGTAATAACCCTAAAACATTTCTTATTTCTTTTGTTCTTTTCTTGATAGTAACATTTTCTTTTTGCTTAGACCCTAATACGCAACTACGTATCACCCACACCGTAGGTAGGTGGACTAGGTACTTGGTAAATTGGTACAGACTCTACTTTAAATTATTGAATAAGACGTGTGTAAAATTCCTAAAGCATGGGACCGTGATCAGATGGGCCAATGTTTAATTAATTTTGGAGTTGCATCGGATCGCGCGATCCGTTGGGCCAATATTTAATTATTTTTGGAGATGCATCTGATCGCGCGATCCGATGGGAACTTTCACCGATATCAGATGCAACAAGCAACGGATCGCGCGATCCGATGGGAATAACCCTAATATTCTATGATAAATCATTTACAGTCCAAGCCTCACGCTTATGGAATGCAAATAAATTATTCTTACGCCACTGTTACTGTACGTGTTGTTGACAGAGCTATGCAAGATAGCCTGGCGAAGATGATCGACGCCTTGGGTGAGCAGTCGGCGGCCGCGCAGGGGCTGAGCCGAGTCATCACCACGGCGGAGAAGCTGCGCAACTCTCCCGGGCACGTGCTCTACCTGTTGAAGGACCACAGGGACAGAGAGTAAGTAAACTCATTCAGCTCCTCTTACTTTATAAGCTAAAGTTCGTATGATATCGTAGCAATTCAGAGTTTAATATAACATAATAATATTGGCGGTAACAGTAAGTACTAAAAGGCAGTTATTATAATATGATGGTAATAAGTTATGGGTTTACACGTACGTTTAAACGTAGTCTAGTGGGTAGTTCAAAATATATAACGTAGATCATTTAAAAATATATTCCATAGATCATTTAAAAACGACATTTATGTTCGTGTCTACGTGTAGCTATTTAATAAGCAAAATGAAAACAAACCTACTTCGGTATTAGTAACGTATTATAGTCCAAATGCAAATTCAGGAATCGGTATAGTATTGCATATTAATTTATAGCTATTTAATGAGAAGTAACCCAATGTGTCATAGATGGCCATAGGGGGCCTTTCACCGTCTGGACTCGATCGCATTGGTTGCCACACCCGCCGCAGCGGCTGGTAGCCGTCGTCAATCTAAACGCACTTATACATTAGCTATGCTTTCCTCGTAGGGAAAGGAGACAGGTTTTGCAATAAACAAACATTACTGATTTTATTAAAACATTTGAATTGTTTTGATATCTGAGTGAATCATCTTAACAAAAGGCTCAATTAAACTGTGAAACTATAAGCTGAGGTAATGGTTGGGTGAAATAAGGCCTTGTACCAGCTGTGGGGACGCATACTTACGAGATGACGATGATGCTGAGCTGATAGAATACTTAGACACATTGAATGTTTTTATATTTTAAATACGAACTGAATTCTAGTAATGTGAACATGATATTACTCTGGCTCTTTAAATTTTGTTACTTTGCCCTTAAACAAGTAACTTTTTTTGTAAAGACATTGGACTTCACTGACATAATTTTATGAGTCTTCGTAGTTAACATTTTTATTACAAAATTGTTAACATATTTGAAAACAAACAAAACAATGTTTTGTGATGTTTAGCTGTGCGCAGTTGTAGGTGACATTTTTTACCATGATCCTAGTTGTAAGCGAGGCTGCGCGCTGGCCGCTCTGGCGACCTCTTGCCACTGCTGCCATTGCTAGATTACTTTATCGGCCGCTGTGCTATTTTTGCGATTGTATCTATCATTGCTTCATAGAGCACAGACCTACAATGGTAAGGGAGACAGGAAATGATTTGCTAGCTACCAGCCGTCTGTTTATAGCTCCCTTGCAGTGAAAGCACAGTCGATACACTACTTCATCTCCTTGGACCTGCGAACACAGAACGATCAAAGTCCTCTGCGACCTTAGCTCCGAGATTTTCTTTATATTGCACGTAGATATTTATTCCTAAACATGGAATACAGGACGGTCGTCTGCTCTGTCGGCGCAGGCTCCATAAAGATAAACAGTCAAACTTCAACATTTTCTTATTCAAATTCTCCATGGAAGTGGATTTCGTCAGGCGTTAGTATTGGTGCGCATCACGAGCACGTAGCGGCCGCGTGGCGCCGCCGCCGTGACCGTCTGTCACGATCACGACACAGCTCTGTGCGTCATGCTCGTGCCGCGGGGACTGGACAATGACATCAGAATCGAGGCCGATCGCGGAATACCTCGGAACCATGGATTTTACAACTACAACGCCTTCTTTCTTTACGCCTTCTTAATTCGTTCAGAGTACCAGATAGGTATCGTGGATACTGATTTAAATTTGATGGACACCACATCGAAAGTCGTAACTGCTATAACTTCGACGGGGCTTATCTCCGATAGTCATTTGTACCTATGTTTCAAGACGGTTTGCAGATATATTGTGAGGCCGATAAGTCGCAAACTTCCATACAGCGTCCGATTCGCGATCGATCGACGTCCTGCGTAATCCGAATCCTCGCTGTCTGGCGGTTATACAAGTTTAATGAAGTTATGTCAGCCTGTCTGGCGCAGCGGGCCGAGGGGAGTACCCGCCGGTACTTTGTGTAAAGGAGAGGCTACTTTAGCAAATGTTCTGTTCATTTATGACGCTGCCGGCTCACCGGCTGTGTCTGACAAAAGACTCGAGTGTACTTGTTTCGCTCTCAACCTACACGTATGTAGGTTAGCAACGTCCCTAAGTAGATGAAATGACTCAGCGCGAACATCGTCTGAGCGTTTTTAGGCCACGAGATTATGGTAGTAGTAGTCGCCGTAATGAAGACGAATTGTAGCCATAATAATGTTTTACCTGAATAAGCCCGAGTTTGATCGTTCTCGAGCGGCCGAAGCGGCGCGTCTGCCTACGTACCGCACCTACACGTCGCGTTATATGGCGGTAATACCATTTATTGCGCGACGACACGACGATCAAGCCTATATTATAAAATTACGAGACAAAGAAACGTTAGTTACGTTACACGCGATCCTCACCATCTACCGCATACTAGCTACGAACAAAGGACGGCGGCCAACCGCGCCGCATCGGGTCGTACCGCTCTACTGTACTGAGTTACTGTAACGACGGAATAGCGATCAGAGGCCCAATTCTCGTAATTAAGAATGTTCAAATTATAGTTCGGATCTCATTCCGATCTACTACCAATGTCATAAATGTCACAAATGGTATTCTCCTACCCTAACAAACAACGTCAAACGTGACATTATATTGTAACGAGATCGAAAGTTGAATAAAAGGCAAATCGGTATTCTGCTAACATTTTGAACTGACACAGATAATAAAATTGACACTCTCGTCTATACACAAACGTCAAAAATGAGATTGAAATGAGTTTGTAAGAAGATTGAATCCAAATCATACTGGAATCGGACTGAACTTTAAGTGGAGTAGAATACGTGACTTTTTGTTCATTCGTCTAGTGGCAACCACTGATCTTTAATTATGTCTTATCTGTGGATAATGCAGTGGACTGCAACATTACTACTTAAAGATTTGTTAACCTTATGTATTATAAATATGTTGTAGTTGTTTGTTATCCCTGAATAAAATAAAATAAATAAAATAAATAAAATTCATAATATAATCTCAGTTCAGTCAACATTCAGTCATATTATAAATTAATTACGAGAATTGGGCTTCTGGTATTATATTACTTTAGATCGGTAATAGTATACCGGATTCGGGCGCAACCAAAAGGAACGTAGATTTTCATTATCTACCATCTAAACTGCTGAAGGCTGAGGTTGCTTAAATCGAGTAGGTATTTATTTACTTTATCGCGCTTTGTTGTTTGAGGAAGAAATCGTAATACCGTGGATCGTGGTTGATGCATTAATAAGCTGTCATAATCGTAACTTTCAACAAAAGGGTCTTTAAAAGAGTAGGAAGTTTCACAATTTTAGGAATTATGTTAGTTAATTTCTATATAACAATCATGTTAGCTCCTGAAAATAGCTTTCCGCTTGGTTGAGGGCTCGCTCGTTGCGCCGGCGGCGGCGAGTCGGTCGCGTCCGGCGCGTCAAGGCTGCCCCGCGGGGCCGCGGTGCTGCGACACGCGGCCGCGGCAGTCAGCCCACATGGCTGGTGACCCGAGACCGCGCCGCAGCGCCGCCGCGCCGCCGCGCTCGGTACTTCACATCTTCACCTTCGCCGTTCCGCTTCGACGCCGCGGTTGCAAAAAAAACTAACCGGCGGACGATGACTCGATTAAACCATGGTTTCGTCAGATTGTAGTTGTAACCTGGAAAAAATATAATAATTATTATACTTGCTGGTGCAAAAGTATTACGGAGCTACAGTCAGCAAAAGATTAATGTTTGTAAGTCAAAGTTGAAAGTAGGCATAACTCGTAAAGTCGCAAGTCACAGTTAATCATTAATATCGATGGTTTGCGACGCTTACTAACTTGACTCAAGACTGTATAATTTCTTTAGATTACCACTACTATCAGCAGGGTTGTAAATTATCAAGATAATTATGTTCATTGATAAGTATCCGATAATATTACCCGAGCTCAAATTACTTTTACACTCAAACTTAGACCACAGCTTTTTTTTTCTTTAGACATCTTTATTTCTCGGCATTAAATTTTATCTTTTTAACACGCTTTTATTAGCTTCACCTGTAACTAACTATGTAAGAAAATCTTGGAAGTTAAATTTGACCCACTTACCGGTTTCCGATTGAGCTGAAATTTTGCATACACGTTCAGTTTGGATGACTAAAGCGTGTTCTATAGTTTTTTTTAACTATTATATTTTTATTGATATTTATCTTCGCAATGTCGCACAGCACACACATAAAACAATGACGATGAAGCTTAGATTATATCTAAGCAAAGAAGTTTATATTTGTCGTTTGACTTGACGTAAGCAAAATAATATAAAGGCTTAGAAATAATAAGTAGGGCTCCCTTAGATAACAAGTGTATGTATAAAGGAGAACCCCCTCATAGCTGCCTGACATTGCCCGCGGCCGGAGACACGCTATCCACATCGCTACACACGGCGCCGCGGCCGTGTGGTATTGTATTGCTTGCAGGCAACATCGTCATTATCAAGATAATTATTGTTCGCAACCTTGATTATCAGTATCGTTGGTGCACTACAACAGGTGGTCGGACTACTCGCCGCGTCACCACCACACTCGAGCGACACGTAACCTTCATGTCATTTCACATCGACATTGCATAATTTTGTTAGAATTTAGATGATAATGAAGCAGCGCACCGTTCGTTGTTTAACTACAGTTGGAGCCTGGTCAGCGGAACCCTAGCTAGCGGGAAGACATTATGTCGAAATCTATATACAATTATACATAAATATAATAACAATGGCCCAGCACAAAAAAAACCGTCACAGTGGTGGTCCGGGAGGGGGGGGGGGGTAGCAGGAGCCATGATTCCCCCGATCGTACACGTCAAATTGACAAACCTAAATTACCGCGCCTGATACTTGGCTTAAGTTAAGGGTCGTTTCCTGTATATTACAGGAATCATGTTGTAGAACATGCGTACAGCCACGACTATCTTCCGTGGCTCGTTGAACGCGGGTTCAGTTTCACTAAAAGGTCAATTCTTATATTCTAAGGCATATATTTAATGTGGTGGGTTACGAATTAACAACAATTTAGTTATTGTGTCTCAATGTGTGTAATAAAATGGTATAAATAGTGCAGTGAGATGGATCTAATTTATGCAATTATAACGCTTTGCGTAGAAACTGCACCGCGATACGATTTCTACAGCCCGCGCCCGTACCACGCGCCCCCCCGCGCCCGCACCACGATCCCCCCGCGCCCGCACCACGCGCCCGCCGCGCGCCGCATCGTACGCGAAAGTACCATGTGCGACGTCGACCCACCGACTTGAGTTATGATAAATTACAATGACAATAACACGCACTATGTTAACGTACGACGCGCGGAACTAATCATAACAAGCACTACCTACTCGTAGTAGTTGGTAGGTAGATCATAAAACTAGGTAGAGGTACTGTTTTTCGGGTCCGCTCTAACTTAAATAAAATATTCACTATTATGTTTGCCTCTTGTGCGACCCATAGTCAAATATGCAAAATTTTACTTTTTTGAAAGATAGTATATTAACAATTAATAAAAAGTGGAACTTTCTGGCCAAAGAAACGTTCCGAACACAGGAATGCTTGCGTATTGATCGTTACAAAATGATTCGGGCTCTGCGTTCTCACACGCGATGGTTCCACATTGAAATGAGCTTACTTGACACGTGGTCGTCTCGTTATCCAGAGGGAAAGGCGACGTGATCGGCATGCTGAAGGTGGGGCGCAAGCACCTGTTCCTGTTCGACGAGCAGAACCAGGTGCACGAGGTGCAGCCGCTGTGCGTGCTGGACTTCTTCGTGCTGCGCGACCGCCAGCGCATGGGCTACGGCCGGCGCCTGTTCGACTGGATGCTGCACGTGAGTACTTCCTCTTCTCATCTGGTAGCGCGAGCAAACATCAACCAATACTACTTTTAGCAGCTGAAGACTTTTTGGCGAAACAACAACAAACATTTGTAACAACAACATACTGCGACCAACGATCCGTCTTACAAGCGTAGTGAAACGGATTTTTAAAAATTATTTTTTGTTTATCACTGTTGTACGAAGGGATATGCTGATTAGATTTCCGCTATTACCCAGCGGCCTTAGCTCCTGTTGGTCGTAGCAAAGACGACATAAGTCAGTGCTAGAAGGTATCAAGAACGGTGCAAGTGTCACAGCCGCCCTCAAAGCCGCATCTTCCAACCTGCCCGGCTGCCCAACGACGTGCACACCCCACCATGGCACGATTGACAACATCACGAGCCAAATACACGAACTATTCTCTAGTGGGACCAACAATCGCGCGAACGGGCAGAGGGACGCATAGGTAACCACTTTATCAAATTTGTTAACACAGTTCGTATCTTCAGGATCTTGAGATACTCCCATGGGAGATGGCCATCGACGGCCCGTCACCCAAAATGGAGAAGTTCTTGTCGCGCACCTACGGCGTGGACCGTCTCATGCGCCAGAACAACAACTTCGCCGTGGCGCCAGGGTTCTTCGAGCGCTCCGACGAGGATATCAGGTAGTTCACATAACATTATGCAGAGTTTATCCGATCGATGGCTCCGTGCACTAACTGCTCCTATAATATCGAAGCAAACACGCGATGCATTTGACAGCGCGAGTCACCTTGCAGCATCATTACCTACTGCAAGGTAGCGCGGTGAGTGTTGCCACTCATCAAGGTGTAGAGGTAGCTGCGGGTCGCGAGTCTCGATCACCGCGTTGTTTATTGAGCTGGTATAGTTCCAGAGTAACGGTTGTATGTCTGTTCCACAACAGATGCTGGAAACTGACAAGAAACATATTAAGTTAATAACAAGAAACATATTAAGTTAATAACAAGAAACATATTAAGTTAATAACAAGAAACATTTCAGTTAATAATATAAAGCACAGGTCAGTGCGATTCCTAAGTTGTACCGTTGACTCATTGTGGTCTTAGTAGTGCGTAGGGCCGTAGTAATACATCATCAGCTTTGCTAGGAGCCCATCTAGGGTCGTCTGACCATTATCTCAAGTAACTTAGAACATTGGAACATATCTAATTCCGCCGGCGTAAATAATAAATATCCACCTTATATAATACGACCAACACGTTCGCTGCCGTTGTAATAATGTGGAGCGATCTATATACAATGTTTGCTGCTGCGTCTGACAATGAACACAGAGTAACATAATTATGATAAACATATTACACTGGCAACGAACGTGGCGTGAAACACTAAACTTGTTTGTATCGAGCCGCGGCGCGTCAGTCATACAACACACGATCTGTGCGTCGCGGCTCGACGCGGTCAGGCGGCATCGAGCCTAAGTATACTAAGAGTATGAACAAAACGAACTATAGAGCGCTTAAACTATTTGTATATTGCTTAAAAGCAATGATAAAGTGTTGCGCATAGTGACGCGTCTGTTGGTTCTTGTCTTGCAGTTCGTATAAGGTCAGACGCGCTCTATAGTCCGCCGTGTTCGTAGTCGGTAGTAGGCCGCCTGTCCGAGCACTAACGCGTTGTGGGCGCAGCAGCCAGCCGGGCCCCAAGGCGCCCGCCGTGGCCGCCGCCGTCGGCCGCTTCGCCGCGCCCAAGCCCGCCTCGGCCATCGCTAACGTGAGTATACAGCTTCACCACTCTGCTACTACGTGACCAGTATAACGAGTCGCTCGCCTCTCCCGCTTCCACATACTTCCTCCGCCTGTCGCCCGCTCCATTAATAGTCTGCATCTTCTTGTGTGATGAGTGATAGAATTTTCAGTATCAATTTAGGAGTTCAAACTCTCCGTGAATCACAAGATGGACACAAACCTATGAATACTATTTCCCTATTCCACAGTTCTGATCAGGCGACACGTTTCAGATCCTCCGATGGGAATGACTTGCGAACTTGGTAGCGATGCGTGAGTGAGAGCACACCATGACAATAAGTACTCGAAGCAGTCTGCCCGTAGTGCCAATACCACTTGTTAGTATAGTTGTGACCCCTCCGTAGGACTGAAGTATGCCTAGCCTCCTCTCTCAACTATGTTAGTCCCATATCTTTCTTATAGTAATAATTTAGTTTCATTTTATTATTGTTTATGTAAAATCATTCGCGTTAGAAGTAAAGTACGTAATTAACTTTCACTCAGTTGCTTACATTGTGTCCGCGCATTCCGCAGCCGCATCCGCGCACTGCCAAGACGTCGGCCTAGTCATATTGTTGATTCTTATCGTACAGGAACGTATTCAGAGCATTATTGCCAAGCGGACGCCAAAAGAAAATCTAGTGTACCTTCCATAATATTGATTGTTGATACATCTTACAATTTTAAAATGGCGAAGTCAAAGTTAATTTAATGGGATATGAATAGAAGTACGCGACAAAGCAGGAGTGCGGGCGACGTATGAGGCGCGACGGGGCCGCTGTCGAAACCCTTCGGCTGGCATATGCCACAGGTGAACTAGCGCACGTGCTCAGGCACGCCTTATGTATGGCATGTGCTAGGTCACCGCCGCGCCCCATGCGTCGCCCGCGCTCGCGCCTTGCCACGTACTGATGTACCGTGTGTTGCAGGTAATCCACGGGCCGTGCTATGAGGAGGCCATTCGTCGGCAAGTATCTACCTCCTTACACACTACATTATGATTAACTTTCGTTAATTATTCGCATGAATTACTTTGATTATTATAATTTGTTTAGTTTCCTTATGTTTACGTTGCTTGCAGCTACGCGCGGTCGCGTCGCGCGATGAACTCGCACTGACCGCCCGAGTCGTACACACGACACGTCGCCCCGACCACGTCGTACCGACACACACTACTCACACGACTAGCACACTGCAACTCCATACAGTCGGGCAGAGCGCCCGCGCGCCCGCGCGGTTGACCGGCTGGAACCGATCGCGATGGCCCGAGCTGCATTACACATTATATCCGATTATTAGTCAGTATGATGACGCACAGAGGTTCGCCAGTAGGCTCCGTCAGCGATGGGTTACTGTATGCAGTGGCGGTGTGCTGCCAGCGCAGGCGGCCGCGGGCCGTGCTCGGGGGCAGTCAGTGGCGGAGCGGGCTCGCGTGTGGTCGCCCGTGCGACCAACAGCTGCACAAGCTCGACACAAATCAATCCATGTTAATCTATTCATAGTTTTATCTAGATTTATATCGGCACTTGTCGGACTCTATCTAATTGGACAAGAAGGAATCGAATCGTTACTTACCAACATTTTTTTATTGAAATTGATCTCGAATGTCTTGTACATTATGTACTTTAATTTTGGCACGGTTCGCGATCTGGTAATATTTTACTTACGGCCGTGCGGCTTCAAATTATAGGTATATCCAAATCATAAAGCACCGAATATTTGAAGGTGTCATTAAAGCATAAACTTATTATACTAGTGGTAATAGACAAACATTCTCCTCGTTATCGCTTCACCGAAACAAAGAACTCACGTGCGTGAGTGAGTTTTAGGGATGTGACAATGACGTCTCCGAATTATCGAAATCGGCCACTATTATCGAGTGGTATTATTTACAATCTGCTAGACTTAAGTACCTAACTTTTAATATTTCAAATTAAATCTTTAAAATGATAAAAGTTACGTAATAGAGGTTTATTATATTAAGATATCTAACAAAATTATAAATTTTATGAAAGGAAGAAAAGGAAAGTAATCAATATTATAGTTTAAAAAAAAACTAAAGAAAACGCTTTTGTCATCCAAACTAAACGTGAATGCAAAATTTCAGAAACCGGGAAGTGGGTCAAATTTAACGTCCAAGATTTTTTTACATAGTTAGTTACAGGTGAAGCTAATAAAAGCGTTTTAAAAAGAAATATTTATTTGCATAGAATACAGGTGTTACCAGATATAACATTGGTGGTTTATGTACAATACTACATTCTGCCTGTTTAAGGCATGCAAATTTAGGCAATATTTATTAAAGAAAATTAATTGTAAATATTTATAAATACCACAGGCGTTGACTATAGTAATAGTAGAACGTGGTATGGGCAGAGTAGAGTGCTTTCCGGAGCGTCAGAAATCTGACAGTGATCTCTGACAATGTTCGGGGCCAGGCTAAATCAAGTTTTCAATATGATTAGCAATAACGGTCACTACCAAGTTATGTATGATATGGATGAATCTAAGTAGTACAAAAAACTCATTTGAAAATATCAACATATTGATAGATTTTGTGCAAACTCTATGCGAAACGGTTTCTTTTCACGTATAGGTACAATAATTTTTATCTTACACATAATTATTTAAAATAATATATTATTTAAAAAATAGGGGTTTACTGTATATTATAAAATGTATTACTAACTAAATAATTATAGGAATATTTTCTATGAAAATAAGCATTATGAAAGTAGTATTGTACTGTCGTATTTACCTCAAAAAGGTCTCTTTATTTGCGTTATTGCTGTAAGTTACACGGTACACCGCAGTCTAACACAGAACACGACACCTTTATGACATGATATTAATCCGTTAAAACATTTAACGATTGTGAAAATAAATATATAACACGAGGTCTTATTTTGAAAGGAGACTGACGGAGGCTAAATTGTTGCAAATCAGTTCTACCGCCATTTTATTGTGTCTCTTTCTCGTACGTACGTTTTTTCGTAAAGATTGTTTTTTCATTCGCACACTGTGTCTATTACCACTCGTATAATAAGTTTATGCATTTAGCCAACGACAGATTTGGCGCCACGTCACGCCGCACGAGTCACGCGTGCTCGTTTCGGTGACATTCCGTCAAATGAGTTCGTGTAGGGTAATTTTTGTACTACAGTACAGTAGGTACAATTACAATTGCCTGGTACTACAGCAATCGGTGCGGCGACGACGAGCACTCGTATGCACGCAGATACGTCTCTTGGCCGGGTACGAAGGCGAGAAGACTTTAGATATCTAAATAAAATATGATCCTTCACTTCGGAGGTGGCGCGTGCTCGTTATCGTTGTCGAGGGGACGCGAGTAGCCCGAGCGCGCCGGCAGGTGGCGCCAGCGTGTCTGCTGTGTACTCAGCACCGCTTGTATGACCTTGTTTGATTTTTGCTGTAGTTTTTTAGCGATTTTTCAGTTTCGTTTGTTTTATCGTAAATAAGTCTTCTTGTAGGCTAGTTGTATATTCATTATTATGATCGAGATTATTTTAATATTTTCTCATGTAGCTAACTTAGTCTTGGATCACGCGATGCATTTTCTTGTATACCATACACGAGATATTCACGAATTGATGTGAACACCGAAAACGTGGTGTGCCGTAGACGAGAAATTGTTCGTGTGAACCAAACCGTACGCTGTGCTCGAAGTGTGTCTGCTGGCACCAGCGCTGGGTGCAGCTTTATATTATCAACTGTAAATAATTATAATAATGTACGAAGCTATCATAAAGACACATAAAAGTAATGTTGCACTGTGATAATATTCATGTTTGTTTTAGCGTTTCTTTTTTACTTTTACTTTTATTTTAATTTATTATTTTTTATTTATATTACTCATTACTTAATTAAATATTTTGTGGTAGGGGTGGGAAGTTGACTTGTATTACCAAATAATCAATTATTAATTTAATGTTACTCAATCTGTTGTGAACACCAAAGTTAGGTTTACAGTAAGACGCATTGCTCGCCTGCATCCATGCCATGCCATGCCAGGCATCGGCCAGCCGCCGCCGCGCCGCTGTCCGTCTGACATACCGCGCCGCGACCAATGTGTACATATTATATTAAACTATAGGGCTATATACTTATACCACATCTCAAGTAGAAAATTTCGACAACAATAGCAATAATACTAAGCAAAGAATATTCGGCAAAGCCACAAGTTTAGCAACAAATAAATACAAAGAGAAATCATGTGAATCATAAAAACAAAACTTATTTGTTACTTTTGTACATTTTAAGTTTTTAGATAATTATGCTTTCATTGTTTGTGTGTTGAAATATTGTGAGGTGGAGTGCGTGGCATGTTTAGACTGTTCTAGTTAGAGTATCGTAGTCGCCGGCTCGCCGCTCGCGAGTGCGAGTGTGCGTGTGGTGAGTGGTTGTGGTGATGTTGCGCCGCAGCTCAGGCATACCGGCGGTCGCGGGGCCGTCGCGCCCCCTCGCGCAGCGCGGCCGCGTGGGGGACTGGGAGGACGACTGGGTCCCGCCCTCCGACGAAGACGAAGACGACGACGAGGACCCCGACGAGCCCGACGAGCCCGAAGAGCTGCCCGACGAGCAGCTCGAGTACGAGCAAGAGCCGGCGCGCAGCCCCAGCGTGCCCGAGCGGCCCGGATCGTTAGGCGTGCAGCACGGCGCCGCCGCCGCGTCCGTGCTGGCCGCCGGCATGCCGTCTGGAGGGCCCTCGGCCGCGCACTCCGCCGCCGTCACGCCGCTCGGCGCCGCCGGCACGCCGTCCGGCGCCGCCGGCCGCCGCGATTCCCAACTCACTGACCGAGGCTATTTTGACGTTAAATATTATCACAACAAGCTGTGGTAAGGCGCGAACAACGACGCGTTACCAGCATTTTATCTATTTACAAGTTTTAATATACAATTTTAAAATTATACAAGTTCGTTCGACCCTTTGAACTGTCGAGAAGACTCGACTGGTGTAGATAATTCAAGTATCTGTGCCGTAGATTAGTGTTAAGTAAGATTCCGGTCTGGAGTGGCCGAGATGTGCTGAAGTGGCCGAGATGTGCTGAAGTGGCCGAGATGTGCTGAAAGAGCACGTTTGTGTCTATTTAGATGTGAAACGCAGTCGCTATTGGCGCTACGTCCGATGCATTACCAGATAGCTTGTAAGACCTAATCAAACATTCACGATGGCATCTCCCGCTATGACTTATTTTAAACACAAATTTGCTACAATGGTAATCTGAATGTAAACATTCCGTGAAGCACACATCAGATAATTATATACCAAACACTGCGTATGTTAGTAAACCTGAAGGACCTACACCTTATATTTTAGTTTAACTAGAATGTACTAACAATAAGTACCTACTTTAGAGGTGCGTCGCGATCTCGGGCGCGGTCCGGCCTCCATCGCTTGACTCCACTTGTTACTAATGACTCACTCTAGAACACTATTAATTTGATGATCAATGCATTTTACCTTTACTTTCCTCCAATATAATTAGCGCGTGGCCCGGCGCGCCTTATCCGTCGTCACTCAACAAATTATTAATTATTGATGTCTAATAATTCTGTCATAAACAATGATATTATTAATAAATGAAATAATATGAATTTAGATTAGTGTTTTATTTGAGGCTAGATGTGCCAGCGACCCCGTCGGTGCGGATTATTATCCAAGGATGCCCGTGCCCGATAAGGGAAACGTTCAAATACCCATAGCTTATATTAGCCCCTTAGGATATAGTAGATACCTATGACGTGTTTGGTCACAAATTTTAAACCCGTCTCTAACATACAATAGAACAAAAAAAAATGCACTGCTCAGCTCCTACGAGCGGTAGCATAATGAAATTTTAATATATTATTTATGTTTAAGTCCTCTACACCTAAGTCACGCTACAGTGAGGCTCGTCAAAGTCGGTCCTCTGTTTCTAATCTATCTATACTACCTAATATTATAGAGTTATAAGGACATTGACCGGTCTTGGAGCACATGCTTCCCTGACATGGGAGTACTTCTAAATGGTTCCTTGGATCAATTTATAGTGTAAAAAAATAAAAATAAAATATCGGTTCCAGACAAGTTCCACGGTTAAAAAGTTTTGTTTTTAAGGTTTTTCTAGTAGCTTTAGATAAATTATTTTCATTTCTTAAAATGTTTACACACGAAAATAATATGTACTTAACTCCATGTCAAACAGATTCCATCTTATCTTATGGGATTTCGCTCGGCACGAAATCCGGTTCTTTTGTGTACTCCGCCTCGATTTACAATTAAAACAGCCAGATTGTGAGAAAAACGTCTCGCATGCATAGGTAAGTGATATAATAAAAATAATTACTGTCATTAAGGGACCATTACGTCACACGTTAAGGGGGGGGGGTGGACGAAGTGTGACATTGTGACAAGGGGTGGAAGGGGTCCTAATTTTCGTGACGTAACATTTCAAGATCATATTCAAAAATAATTGAAATGGAAATAAAAATAATTTCTAGGCGTAAAATTGCAAAATATGTGACGTCACACTAGGGAGGGGGGTCTCATAAATATTGTGATCAACGGTGACAAGGACGGGGGAGGAGTCAAAATATCACAAAATTAGTGTGACGTACTTTGTGGATGACCCCTAATTATTAAAATGCGCCATTGGTTTTCATTATTCATCAATAAAAAATCCCAACAATTTTTCTTTTCTCGATTCTCGTCGGATAGATTTTGAAGAACTTTGGTTTACAGGCTTGTATCATCCCAAGGAACATAATGCACTGTGTCCATTCCGGGTTGCACTTGGTCAACTCCCATAATAATATGTGGATGGTCAATGTCCTTTGTTTGTTTGTAGATATATGGGTACCTAATCTCTGTAGCTAGGTACCTACTGAACCGATTTTAAAATCATTTACTAATAGAAAGCTACACTACTATCCCTGAGTGATATAATATAGGCTACCTACCTATATTTTATTTTGATAATAATAAACGCGTGGGTGAAACCGCGGGCAACAGTTGAATGACAGACAGTGATTGAGTAGAGTACCTACTACCTACATAAGTACCTATTGTATAGTCCAAGTGCGAGCTCCGAGGAATCGGGGGCCGAAGAAGCGGGCACTTTCCGCGGCGCCCGACCGTCGCTCATACCTCGCACTTTCCCGGTACCTACCAGTAGTACCCCGAGACACCATAATGCTATGAAAATATGCGAAGTACACTAATCTGGCCGAAACTATATCGGTTAACTGCCTACTATTAGGTATAGGTAACCCCATAAAAGGACCTCCCGCTATTAAAGTGGGACCTTATTACGTCTTATTAAGTCCTTTAGTACGTCTGTTTCAGTGCCACTCTTGTTAACTGGCGACAAACATGGAGGTTCTCCTACACCCCGCACGCGGACCCTATCGACTAATGAAAACGGTTCACCGAATGCGGGCCCATCGACTAATGAAATTGCGCCATAAAGATGTTTAGCGCATGCACACCCTGGGCAGTCAGTCCCGTTACGAACCTCTGTAACTGGTCAGACTATATCGCCGCGGAGTTCCTGCCGACATTACTCTCATAAAGAGTGCTAGTAAACTGGTTTCGATATGGTAAGCTGAGGAAAGGAGCTTCACGCTTGCTTTTCACATTAAAAAATGTCTTCGAAGAGACCCATGTCCAGCGGAGCACTACCTGCGATTGGCTTAGTTGATACCTAATTATGTAACTTGTTTTCCGCGAGATGGCAATCTTCAGACAACATCCACCCAGGCACGATTTTGAGTCTGTAAAACCCACTCTGAGTAGACGGTGGCCGTTTTCAGAAAATGCTTTGTGAGCTACAAAGATTTCAAGTGCAACGCAGCGGTGCTCCTGTGCAGCGCGCACACGCGCACGCGGCCCACAAACCATCTCTCCTAGATTAATATGTATATTGCCATCTCTCTACAGCCCTAAATAGTATTCAGGACAGCGAAAGTCGATCTAATGAAAATGATCTTAAATGGGGTAGATATAGGTAAATGAGAGAAACATACTATTCTAATACATGGCTGTGTAAAGGTACCTATGTCGAGCATAGGTAGGTATAATTATGTCAAAATAGTACCTATGGATAAATGCCGTTACTCATTCCATAACTACGACAGCGTCTATTACCTACCTAGGTAAAGGGTTCATGTGACTAGGTATAAAAATAAAGTGCCTAGTCTTTTGGTAGGTACAACTTTAGGACCTGTAATAACTTCGCGAGAAATCACAATGTTTGCACATACATATATACATACATACTCTTTGCTGCTGCCTACTAAACGTAGGTAGTGGTTACATACTCTTTGTACACAACGTGAGGGCCGTACCAACCTTTGATTATCTAGACTCTAGAGTACCAACATAACATTTTTGAAGTAGGTAGGTACGTTTGGCCTTGGTTTCTCTGTCTACGGTTTGGCCTATCCTGCTTATTTTCTTAACACATATCTGATCGTGGCGTCGCTGCCGTCGCTTTTACCAATGTCATCTCCCTAGTCCCTACAAAAATGACATTTTTGTTCAACGACTAAAGAATCCTATCTTTTTTGTTCCGTAGCGACGTTAGTTCCAATTTTGATCACCGGGTCAGATAAGTTTGTGGCACTGTAACATATTCTGAAGTCAGTGTCACTGCCCAACTAAGGTGGTAACTGCTTTATTTCAGGCCGATAGTAGATACTAGATACCAACTATCGCCCTGAAATAATGCAATTGACTACTGAGTAAGTAGGTAGGTAATATTTTATTGGAAGGACGAGGCGAAGCAGTATTCTTCAGAACCCAGTTCTTTATAACTAAACGAGGCCGTTAATTGTTCGTATTGAATTTTATTGTATTACGTATCGGATGATCAGCGAAGTTACGCAGCGGTTGCCGCGTTCAGTCCTTGGATGGGTGACCGTTTCTTTGTACATCAAGACCCCTCCGTACCTCGGAAAGCACGTTATGCAGTTTTTCCTGGTTGTCGTATGAATATCTATGACAGTCGGTACGGGAGTCGGCCGCTCAAAGTCTGACAATCTGCCTAACCTTAGGGTATCACCAGTGTCTCCCAGTAATTGGGTGGCGGAGGTCAGATGGCAGTCGCTTCGTGTAAAACGCTGATATTCAGCCACATCTGGTTAGACTGGGAGCCGACCCGTGCGTAGTTGGGAAAAGGCTCGGCAGATGATGAGGCTATTAATTCTTCAATGCAGCGTAGTTCGGCAGTGACACTGACTTCAGAATCTGTTAGGTACTAAGAAAATTATTATATTGTCTGTACCTCTCCTAATATGAGAATAATAGGACAAATAAATAAAATAATAGACCATTATCTTAAAGAAATTGTTTTATTTCCATTACAATTGGACATCTGTTATGTATCTTTGGATTCTATTACTTACCATAGAAGTGAATCGAGAGGATGGCGAACCAATGGGAGAGCAGGGATACATACTGCATAGAAAGCGGCCTTTCTATATAATAACTACGGGGCGAATGAGCGGACACCACGCGGCGGGGCGGGTCGGCTGCGGGTGGGCCGGCTGAGTTCATACACAACGGTATATTATATGATATACATGATAGATATTAGATATCGATAAATATATCAGGCACTCTGAACGCAGTTCACTACACTCTGCGCTAGTCTCGCCCGCGAGATACGCTCGTCGGCGGACGACTGCGCGCGACTCCGTGTCGTACTCACATAACACTACAGCGACGGCGCGTCGTCGGCGACGGACAGCGCCTCGCACGCCCTTCACCGACAAAAATAAATTCGATACCATTTGAGCATCGCCTACACGATCCACTAAACTGTCTTCAGAGTGCCGAGATCGGAGCTCTCGAGAACCATGAATGCGGACACGAGCAGACCACACGCAGACGCGTGCGCGTGCGCGCGAGTTGTGCTCGCCTCCTCATTCAGCTAATACAAAATTCTTAATGATACAGTGATTACTAAAATAGGTTGAAGGATTGTACACGAATCTATTTTAAAGAACTTACGTAGGTACGTATATTTATTATAATAATAAAGACTAGCATACACATGTTACACTTAGAGCCGCGTGAGCAGCGCGCTCCGCTCGCCGGTCGCATCGCCGCCCGAGCGAGGCGCGCGCGCCACGCGCGTGTATTACACAACGTTTCATGTAAATGTTTTGATACCGATTTAATTGATGCCGCTCGCATTAGTATATAATAATTTTATTAAAATACCTTACAATTTCGATTAATACAAATAATAGTAAAAGAAAATATTGAGCATAATTATCATTACATTATATAAGCCGTATCACAGTACGCTAACTTAAAATAGTTAATGTTTGAGAACTTTATTTGTTCGCACTATAATAAAATAAAATATATAATATCCAATATGCGCAAGAACGGTATATCAAATAGAGGGATACTTTCAATCATGAGTATCATGACGCACAACGAAGTATACGATACAAATACATCAGTATAATATAATATAGGCCCAAAACAAACCAATAGTTACAGACAGTCTTACACGAGTGCGAGGCGCGGCTCCGGCGCCGGCGCCGCGCTCCTCTCACATCATAACAAGCATCGCTATTGGTCCGAGTCGAACAAGTCTTCTAATGTACGTAGTAACTACAAGTTTACTAAGTTAAATGCTAAACGAAGGAGTACACTGAGTGTTCTATACATCTAAGTACAAGTGTATATCGCGTACAGAGGCGGGGCGCGGGCCGCGGGCGGCGCCATCTACTAACATTCATACTATTACATAGTTAATTCCATACAGCGAGCGAACGGCGCTCATTTACTATTACTATAATATTATGTTACACCATTACAGAAAGCTATGGAAAGACGTCGAGTGACGTCGCTGAGCACTCTCCTCGGTAGGTGGAGACTCAACGCAAATATCTTACAAACATACATTTTGGCACTGATAAATAAACGACATCACTAGCGGAACTCAGTCGAACAGCGCCGAGGAACTGAAGGAGTCTCGACCATTGACACCAACTGCACAGAGCGCACCGCGCAGGCGCGAGCCACACTTAAACTAACAGAGAGTATTGATCGTGCGTCACGGAACACCGCTACCAGTCGATAATAAATATTGATTTGTCGTTACTCTCTTTGGTTTTATTAACATTACAGAATATACTTGTTGCATCGTACGCTGCAATACATAAGACGGGTGAGGAAGTCTCGAGTGGGCGGGGGCGGGGGCGGGAGGCGGGCTGGTACACTTGCTACGGGAACAATATGTTTACTTACGAAGTAGGTACTCATGCTAAAACGTTCTACAGTCGTTTGAGATCGGTTACATTGATACTGACAATGAGATAGTGACGCGGGCACACTGAATGGTGCGACGCGACTGTCGCACGTGGCCAGTCGCAGTCAGTCGCTGCGGCCCGTATAATCCGTGTATTAATTTATTGCTGGCGAACATAGCAAATGCTCCAGATTTATCTGAAAATAAAAAACAAATTGTAGTTGCGATGAATATTTATTATAGTAGATAATATAGAGGTGTATCACACAACGTTCTCGAAATATTACGGGACACGAGATTTGTTAAATTATAATACTTAGGGGTGTAGTTTGTAACGCGACCTTGTCATTTCAAGTTTTACTGTAATGACAGTTATTCGACTAAGAGATAATAACAAGGGCGAGGAATAGCTAATAATAATAGTTGTCTTCTCCATAAAAATAATATAGGTATAAGCAGTGGCGATACCTTCATACATACAAGCCCTAATACGAATCGAACTTATTCATGCGTGATAACATAACTTGACATCCTCGCGCCAGATGTCGTGAATCCTGAGTAATACATTGACCCCCTTGTCGTGAAGCCGAGCGCGGCGCGCATTGCCCTCCGAGCGCGCGAGACAGACATGTGATCAATGTCAAAGGTGTCATAATGCTTCGCCTATGCCTACCCCTGATTTGTGCATATCTCGAACGAGTAAACGTAGAGAGCGTAAAACTATGGAGTAAGGGACACGCACACGTCATTAGTGTGAGAGAGCGGCGAACCTATACATTAGTCTGTAGAAAGAGCGAGAAAGACTATAATGAACGCTGTGTAACCACTTTTTTGATGTCCTCAACTTGACAATTTGGCATTTTGCGGACATATTTGACTTATACTCCGTTCGAAATAACATTAGAAATTTAAATAACTCCATTTACACTTTATTCAACCGATTTTGACTTCTATTACGTTGGTGACATGACAAATTACAGCTGCAGTAAACATTTGTTATCGTAAATACGTTTTTGCTTTTAATGCCATCCTTATGCGTACGGAATAGAAGTCAAAATCGGTTGAATACACTGTAAAAGGGTTTGTTCAACGTGTCTAATCTTATTTCAAACGGAGTATAGGATTGTTGATATGCTATCAAAAGTTAGGTATTATTTACGGAATTATAACAGTCTGAATTACTTGTTGTGAGTGCTTCAACGGTACAACTTCTATTTTTTAAATGTGATTAAGTTTAAATCAACAGCTGAACAGCTTTGAGTATAATGTACTAAATACATTAGTAATATATAATGTCCTATCACTCTAGTCTCGATCCCTATAAGGGGTTGTTGTACTCATGATTATGAACAACTTTTACTACGGGACAAACTATGAAATTACGAAAAGGAATTGCTGTTCCATACGTTTAGTCGAGTAATATTGAATTATTTGTATGGTTGCCTGGAGGAAATCGCTTTATGTGATAAGGCCGCCCATTGTATTTTAATATTGTATTCTCCTTACTTACAAAATTGTTATTTTCAGGTGCACAATAAAGTATATTATAATAAATAAATACAATAAAATATTAAACTTAGCGTTTTTTTATAGCCCTATGGACGGCAGCGCTTGATGTAATCTGTTGCATACAATTTTAATATGCGTCCGAAACGCAACGTTCTGTTTGCTGTGCGTGTCGTTTATAATTAATAGTTCCTTATGTTGATGTGATTGGCTTCACTTGAAATAGTAAAGTAGTGTGGCGAGTACCTGTGCACGATGTCGGCGAGCTCTTTGAGCGCGCGCTCGACGCCGTCAGCCAGGTGGTGCGTGGGCGGCGCCGGCGAGGCCAGCGCGCGCGCCTCCGCCTCCAGGCGCCCGGCGGCGGCGCGCAGCTGCACGCGCAGCGCCGCCGAGCAGCGCCGCGCGTCCGCCGCGCACGCGCACGCGCCGCCCAGCCGCGCCAGCCGCTCCGACGTCTGCAGGCGCCACAGCGAGCCGCGCCCGCCGCCGCCCCCCGCGCCCCCGGCGCCGCCCGCGCCGCCCCCGCCGCAACCGCGACGGACCTAGCAACATTATAGTGAATATTACATTTAACCACACTATTCACAATGCCTTTAACTGGTATACATTAATATAAAAAAACATCTAATTATTATTAACAACATACAGAGAAGAGCTAATACTCAAATAAAATCTAATGCATGCACGAATCGCGCCCTGAAAACAACTAGCCACGGTAGTACAGTATGCAAACTGGCCTATTACTGAACTAAAATACCTTCCGAACCACACTCACACTCAAAGTTTCAAACAACAACCACGATATTATGGAATGTCGAAGTTAAAAATACTTATATACGCCATGCTACACTGCAGAAAGTCCGATGAACGTCAGTTCGACATTATAATATACAATTCACTAAACTTTAAATATTTACCATAGCGTTACACGTTTGACCGAAAGTTTGTTATTGCGATGTACTCAATATCGAAACGAGCTCAGGAATACAGAGAACCCTGACATGGGCCCTTTAGGTTGTCACAGTGTAAGTACCTTACATTGCGTCATTGCGTTTGATGTTGTCGGAGAACACAGACAACTAGACTCCGCTTAGGGCAACCCCCTCACCAAGCATTACTCTGCGGCTTCATATGTGATCGCAACGCATCCAACTCGTTAAGAAGATTTTAAAAATGAAATAATTCAAAATGACGTTTTGTGCAGTGAAAAGGTGCGGAAAATGTAGCAGAACTGCGAGTTTATAGAAAGACGGCATTACATTCATCAGTAAATTATTATAACGCATAAATAATTATAAAATTTAACGTAATTATTTGAATGCAAAACAAATGCGAAAGGGCTGTGATGTTCCTTGATGAATTTAAAAAAAATCTCTTACCTTCACGTTTTAATTTATTAACCGATGCGCTTTCATTTGATACCCAACACGACATCATTAAAGAATATTTTTTTTTAGTTCATCACGATGTCCTCTAGAGTGCGCCATATTAAGTTAAATATGACGTCACATAGCCTATAAGCAGCGGACAATCAAGACGCTTCCAACGACACCTCATTTGTCGAATTATGATAAGTAGTTTAGAAGTTATAAGGGAATGGTTAAAAAAAAGATTTTTCGATTTTTTGCATTTTCTGAGAAGATTTACTATAGTAATTTTCTTTTTTTTCACCATCGAAATGTAGAGATTTCAACGAACAGAAAGCACACCAAATTTTTGAAAAAAGCTGATATTTTGACGGGTGAATTTCCGATTGAAAATAAGGGTACTTTTTCGATATTAATTCAAAATAAGGTGAAAAGATAAATATTTCAAATCAAATAAATTACAGCGTATTTGGCACATAAAAAGCTAAGTTTTCACCAAATTTCATGAAAAAAATAAAAAGTTGTAAAAGATAATTTACACAAATTTTACAATAATTCACATAAATTTTGAGGTTATGTGAAAAAAGTGTAAATAAAAAAGTTTTAGATCTTTTTATTACCTACAACTTTGCCATTTGACTTTTTTCCATAGGACTTTTAGTTTTGCCGGAAATCGAGAAAATCTGTTTATTACCCTTAAACCCCCCCCCCCCCCTTCCCCTTCTCGACCTCAGTTCGTCCGTAAATTATTTTTCTTTTAATTTTTATAATATTCTCCTCCTTTTCCAATGGGTTTCAACCTACTATATTTTTTTTTGGTTTCAAAAATTATCGACCCTGGTCTAGTAGGTTTTTTTATGATCAAAAAGCGCGCGAAGGCGAGCGAGCGAGCCGAGCGTGTCACGGCAGCACCGTCAGGCGCCAGAACCGAACATTTTAATAATTTCCTGAAAACGCGAGCTCGTCTACGAAGATATTGAGTATATCGCTATAACATACTGTTGATCTAACAACGTACGAGTACATTGGGCTCCTGTACTGTAGCCATTTCATACATCAGTATTTTTAACTTATTTTTCTTAGCGTTTATTTTCCTTGTCTTTGGTTAAAAATTTCCCCATACTGTTCCGGTTAAATAAACACAGAGTGGTGGAACTGGAACGTACCTCGTTGGTGCACCAGTCGAGCGTGTTGCGCAGCGCGGCGAGCAGGTCGGCGTCGTCGGCGTCGTCGGCGGCGTGCAGCGGCGTGGCGTAGATGCCCGGCTTCCCTTTGACGGCGGGCTTGCTGGGCACGGCCGGCTTGTCGTCGCGCCGCCGCGCCGCGCCGGCGCCGCGCCGCTCCTCGGGCGAGGCGTCGTCGTCGGGCCGGCGCGCCTTGGGGCTGAGCCGCTCGTCCGTCTCCTTGCTCTCCCACAGCTTCTTGAGGCTGCTGATGCTGCCGGTGCTGCGGCGCTTGTCGTCGTCGTCGCCGCCGCTGGTGTCGAGCGAGCCGCTCTCGGAGCGCTTGCGCTCGTCGTCGCGCGGCTCCTCGGGCGATCGCTCTGGCTTTTTGCCCGTGCCGTTGGTGGCGGCCGACCCGCTGTCCACCTTCCGCAGCCGAGACTTGAAGTCTATGATGGAACGCCCTGATTCCTCCGACTCCTTGCTCACGGTCGTCATCTTTTTATTTGTGTCGACTTTTTTTAGTTGAGATTTAAAATCAGTGTTATTTTTCGTCTCCTGGCCTTTCTGATCAATATTGTTGTTATATGGAGTCTTTCTTAGACTTGCTTTCAAATCTATCGGGGAGACGGTCTCTTTGGTGTCATCGTAGGTTCGCGCGGCGGCGGGTGGTGCGGCGGGTGCGGGGGGAGGGTCGGGCCGGCGCTCGGTGCGGCGCAGCGCCTCAATGTTCAGGCTCTCGGACAGCTCGGACACGAGGCGCGTGACGGGGTCTCCGAAGGACGCGTGCACGTCGAGCAGCTCGTCGGACGGCGGCGAGTCCTTCAGCCGGTGCTTCTTCTTGTCGGCGCGCTCCTTGATCTCCGCGACTAATTTGAGTTCAAGCATCTCCTTCATGTTTCGCTTGGCGCGGCGGTCGTCGTCCAGCGGGTCCGGCTCGGCGCCGGCGTCGCGGCAGCACTCGGGCGGCGGCGGCGGCGGCTGCACGTCCTCGGGCGGCGGCGGCAGGTCGGGCGGCGGCGGAGGGAACTCCAGCTCGGCCAGGCGCGGCCGCGGCTTGGCAGGGCTGTCGGCGAACGAGCGCAGCGCCGGCGCGGCGCGGGCGGCGCGCGGCGAGGCGGGCGCGGGGGCCGTCACGCCGCCGGACGAGTTGGAGCGGATCATGTGCGGCTGCGCGCGCGCCGTGCGCGGCGACAGCGAGCGCGCCTCGTCGCGCGGCTCCCGCCCCGCGCCCGCGCCTGCGCCCGCTCCCCCCGCACCGCTCTGCCGCAGCGACTCCAGGTAAGCGCCGATGCGCGCGCCCTTGGGCAGCGTGCCGTACCTGTTGATGGCACGCTTCACGTTCTGTACCTCCAGAGCCGCCACTTGTACTCCTGGCTGCAAATATTAACTATTAATAAAAATCAATATTGCGATAAAATAGCATATCAAAGGTTCAGTTCCACCCGCAAGACCTTAACGTTTGCTTACGTACTCATTTGTTTGTATATTACAACAACCATCTAACATTTTGTGATATTTGAGGAATTTTTACTTTCCAGGGCGATGCACAACTGCAAAGTGTGAACCGCCTAAGAGAGCCACTATGGTGCGTGCATGTACATGCCGTGAATGGTTTTTCCAAAAGCCTGTGGAGGTGCATGTGTTATTACACCTCAAATTGAAGCTAACAGATTAATCTTTAATAATAAATAAGATTTAAACTTTTATCTGCTACTATTTTATGGCAGAGAGCAGCCAAACCACGTAATTAGCTTAAAAAACACAACAAACAGTTATAGATTTATAACATAAAATTGACTCAATCTCTCCATAGTGCCGATACACTGATGGATGGCTTTTTTTTCATAAATAATAAAGCAATGCATGCCATTACTTACTCAACAGAATCTAGCAATAATATTTCTAAATAAACTTTGTTTAAATTCTCATAGTAGCAACCTTTGCAAACGTACCTAATAGTTTGCATGACGTATTCAAATCAATCGCCAGTCAGTCACTCAGTCAATCTTAGGACATTTCGAGAAGCTTCCCGCGGTCGCAAGTGATACAGCTTGTGCAATGCAAAAGCTTGTTACCCGACTACGGCGAGGGTTATGGTTTTATAAGCTTTATTTAATTACTGTTTGATGTTTAAAGTTTTTGGGTCCTCTACCCCTTTATAAAAAAAGACGGTTTAAAGCAAGTCTTGTAAAACTCATGTTTATAATAATATATATCCGTCACTTTCTAACGTCATTTAACAAAAACACACGGGCATATCCTCAAATCTGGGTTTTACAAGACTGGCTTTAAACCGTCTTTTGTAATAATTGGGTAGAGGTCCCAAAAACTTTAAACATCAAACAATAATTAAATAAAGCTTATAAAAACATAACCCTCGCCGTAGTCGGGTAACAAGCTTTTGCATTGCACAAGTTATATCAGTTGCGACCGCGGCAGACCGCTTTCGATTATTTACTTTACATTTTCTTAATTTTGAATACATGTTATAAGTATATAAGAGTTTGTGATGATCAGTAAGTGATAACCGTTTCACCACCAATGTTGACTGTGTTGCACGTTGCGCACGTTACCTTGGGCTGCGGCGCGTCGTGCTGCGCGTGCGGCTGGAGGTGCGCAGCGTGGGGCGGCGCGTGCGCGTGGTGGCGCCGCTTGTTGCGCAGGCGCGGCTCGCCGCCCGACTCGTCCGTGTCGGGCGTGCCCTCCGCCAGCGAGCCCTCCGACGACGCCTCGCGCCCGCGCCCGCCGCCCCCACCACCCCCGCCCCCTGCACACACACACACACCTCTTATACCGGCCGCAAGTGTCCACATGCACACTACTCGTGACCACATACACCCCGTAAGGTGCCAAACACAAATCCATACATACACAAACATAATTATGTAAAATAAGCTGCGATAACAATCTCAGGTTATATTTATGTTATTGTTAAGTAAATATAAAAACACTACCAGTATCGATTATATTTACGGACTATTGTCTACCTATCTGTCGGCCACAACCCCCCTAGGGGCCAGTGCCACAATGATATAACAACTACGAGATACTTGTAAACAAACACACGTGTAGCGTGCTCACACTGACACGCTGATCAGCGGTCGCTGATCATCGGCACCGCTACTCAGACGCAACTGTCGTCCGGAACGCAACCGTACTATTTCATTTAGTTTTAAATTATATGGAAACTACTTAATAAAACAGAATGCATGAAAATCTAAATATCTAAAGGTGAGTACACACTAGAGCATTTACTTGTAACAGAACATCCAACCAACCGCTCTAATGTGTCACCCTTATACTAACCGAACATCGAGTACGACGATCGACATTTTGTTACAACTTCGTTTTACAAACAAATAACGAATACAATATTTCCTAGAGCAAAGACACGAGCGCGGACAAAACGTACGACGCGGAGTTTATTATTGTAAATATTAATTTGCCACCATCTTCTATTCTATATCTTTTTAACACAACTCATCAAGATAGATGCAGCACAAGCGACCTGCAGATCCGACATTTCAACGAAGAGTGAATGCGAAACAGGAATGTTACAGGTAAATACTCACGCGCCGTGAGCATTACGTCGAACACGGTGTCGAACATTCGCAACAAAGTTACATTACGTGGAATGCTTTTGCTTGTATTGTACCATTCGTAAGAACGTTATATAACATGGAAATGCTCTAGTGTGTACAAATATAAATATATTTCAAGCTTTCAAAAAATTATGTTTCGTCGCTGTCCAAAGTGCCTCAATCCGTCATAGTGCATTATTTACTTATTTATTTATCAATATTGTAGATTCATTAGAATAATATGTTTTACAAACGGTGGTAATGTGTCTTTTTTTAATACAAAATTGTGTCTTCTTTTAGTATGTCACGTTCATTAGGTATGTAATTTAAATTTTTACTCGTGTCAAGATTCCAACCTTAAAAGTATTGTGCCGAAAGATAGAGTTAACATATAAATACAAACAAGTGATATGTATTGGTGGCGGGCAGTCTGGCACAGCGACGCTAAGCCCGGCTCGCGCACTATCGCCAGCTATTGGGCCACAATGTTTGGCCAACCGTAGAGGCCAGTGCGTGCGCCGGCGCGCGAGTGGCGCCGCGGCGTGGCGCACGCATGCACACGCCGCGCGCCCGCGCTGCTCGCAACACTCACAACGAATACCAACATGATAGGTACTAAGGCTGAGATCTATAGAGTGTACATACACTTAACGTCTGACTTTGCTCTGGAATTAGGTACTTTGTTTATTTTATTGACTTCTTCGGTCTTATTGTATGCTCATCACAATCTCAGCGTGTTATAACTATAAATTCCAAATCAAAGTATAAATAAGCTTAGCAAAGTAAAGTAAGTAAAGTCTGAGCCAAGTCAAAGTACGCACTATAGATCTCAGTCTAAGTACGAGAAGCGTGCATTATTAGTTGGTATTCGTTGTCGGTGTTGCGAGTTGCGAACGTACTCGAAAACAGCGCGATACAGAAAACGAGTCTATTGGCAATTTATTGTGATCGCGACGATTCAAACAGAACACGTCATGTGAGATTCGCCTCGTGTCATGCAAGTGACCACAGACCACTGTAGTACACGACAAGAGCGAGAGCGCGCCGCAGTTGACTTTGAGGTGCACCGTACGTTTCTGTTTCATTTCTCGATTAGCGTGCAATTGAACGGAATTATCTCCAAGTAACTAGGTTTTCAGTATGCTAAAGTAAAACACACGCGAAAGGAAATAACAAAATACTGGTAAGTTAAAGGTGCGTGTCGCAAGTGCAGGCGGCGCCCGCTGTGGTACGAGGGTGACAAGCTGGAGAAGAACATTATGTACCACTGTACAAATACCAGATTGGCGCGCTTTTAGACATTTTAGTTTTGTTCTGCGTCTGCGTGTTTGTAAGCATGTTTTCTCACGTTTCATGAAGATAACGTTTTGTTCAGCGATGAGCGTTGAATGAACGGACTAGTAAAATCGACTGTCCACGTACAATCAACGCACGGACGGTTCACTGTTACTCAATCGACTGGACAATTTCGTAGACGACTAAATTGACGGTCCAAAAAGTTCCTTTCGACGGGCATAATAGATGATGACGCATGAACATAGTTGGATAATAGTGTAATACCACACCAGTTTATTCTTCCTTTGAAGTAATATTGTGGATCAAATAAATTTGAACTCTAAATAAAGTGCAACAAAGTTGAAAGGGCATTTGAAAGGGCCGGATATTTTGTTATTTTGAACGAAGTTTTGCTTATAAAGAAGGATGCCAATAGGGTAGATTCGTGTGAGCGTGAAAACGCAGGGCCTTAGATAGGCCCAATGACCACATAATCAATAGACTTGTAATAATAGACGAGTGGTTTCTGTCATCACATCTGACTTATAGATCAGATGCAAGCTTCCCGAAAACTTCCAATTAGTTCCGACCACTTCCGTGAGCAATAAACACGTCCGCGTTCGCAAATTAAAACAAATAGGTATTACAATGGCTCCCTGCTCTACAAGATGATGTGGTAAAACCAGCCAGACTTCGAGTTTCCAGAAAGATGGCATATTTCATCGGTAAGTTAGTAATAGCAAAATTATAAACTAATAATTTTTATCAGAGTTACATCTTATCGTTGAGCTCTCGTTAAGGTCTTTCATAGTTGCATTTTTTTTGTTCTTATGCTCTTAATAACACCATCTCTTTTCTTCTAGAAATGAATGTGGGTGGTGATGGACCAAATTTCCAATTCTATTCTATTCTCGTTATGAACAAATCTTTGTACTGGCAACGCAATCGAATGATCTTTATTGGTAGGTAACCAAAAAACTGTTACTTTTCCATTTATTTTGAAATGCCTATTCAATTGATTTTAGTTACCCACAAGATCCTGAGGTTAAAAATAAGTAAGCAAGGTGGTGTTTGGATGGAACCTGTCCCATCCCCAGTCCTGTGTACTTATTGCAATGTAGGTCATTATTGACCTTGGTAGGACCAATCGGTTTGCGACACCCCGCTTGTGCATACCTCGGCTAGTTGACAGATTTATTTTGGTACAACAAGTTAAACATTCGGCGTCTATTGGTTATGTGGTCGGTAGATTGGCCGATCGTTGACGAGAGCAGCCGGCTACTTGTTTGAGTATTTTGTATATCCTAAACTCTGTTTTGATATTATTTCACGTTGTGACGAATTGAGCTTGAAGGTTTAGTTTATAGTGAACTGTATTCAGCTAGTCCTAAGCCTGGAAAAGTATGAAGGGAAGTTCAATTAGATTGTAAATTTAAACAGGCACATAATTATGACGCAAATAAGTTAGATTTTTTGAAATTTATTAAACTTCACATCAACTAAACTACTAAATGAGACTAGTCCACCATCTGACGTCGACTTGAGCTACTTCACGACCACTTCAACCCGTTGATACACATCGTCGCGAAGTTTACACAGTCGCGATACGTAAACTAGTCGATGGACTCGTTCATGAACGTAAATGGACGGTCTAGAGTCGTTAACCAGAAATGTGACGAGGACCCTTTGCTAGTTCTTTTATCATCTGTTCGCCCCCCCTCCCCCGCGCGCCCTCACAGCGCCCTCTAGCGGTCCTGCACTCGCGACATTGTGCACCGCCGGCTGGCCTTTAATTTTCATCTAGTTATCAACATACATATTATATACACATTCATATTATGTTTATATTTCATCTAGTAATTCGGGAGGTTACGATAAAACAAAATATACATAAATATAAATACGGTAGGTACTCTGTCAATCCGAAACGCTTCGTATACTTACACCGTGTGACAACCTATCGCTATACAGCTGAGCGAGCGCGCGGGCAGACAAACAAACAGAAAACGCTATTTAAACTGATGCATGTCATTATATACATAATATTATCTTAAAATATACAGTTATATCAAGTCGGTCCACATATCAGTCTACGTAGTTAGTTGAGCATCACTTGCACAAAGGTATATGCTATATACAGAGCATCTAAACATTACGACTCGAGCACCGCGCAGGCGCGGCCCGGCAGGCTAACTCCATAATATTTCTATTATTTACTAAGCAATATTATGAGTTCGACCCGCGCCTCTGGCGCTGTTCATACACAATATTATTATATGAAACAAAACATCCAAATAATAAATTACGTTGATACATTAAATATATTATCTTATGGGTGACGTGAGCGAAGTGTCGCGAGGAACATCTCGCGGTATCGGAACAGAAGCCGATGGCACAATACATGTAATAAAATATCAATTGGTTTGTTTTTAGGGTTATTACCAATTGATATTTTATACCTAATGCGATTTATTTTATAGACATAGATAAATAGCAAAATTATTGATAATTATAATCACATCACTACATAGTAAAAAAAAAGAAAGGTTTATTTTACCAAATACGAACGCAACACGCTTGCTAACATTACAATATTTAATAAAAAATTAAAACAAATCACTCGCCGCGTCTGTCTGTTGTTCGCTAACTACTTCTTAACTATACAACGGATCTTGATGCGGTTTTTACCATCATTTTGAGCATTTCAAAAAAAAAAACTGCACCGATTTTGAAAATTCTTTCACCAAAGGCTATTTCATTTTAAGGATATTTTATTTTTAAAAAAAATGGGTTCCCTAATAACTCTCCAATAATGTAACCCAAGGTGTAAAAAAATGACCTATAAAATTCCTTACATCGCGTGCGCTGCGAAAACTATTGATGATAGAACACTTTCAGTATCTAGAACTGGAGGAGGCATAAGGGTAATCCCAACAAAAACATTAAATGTAAAAAAATGCCAAGTCTCTCGATGCAGTCTTTCCATCGTAAAAAGTTTTGAGATCTCATAGAAGCCAAGTCCTATTCAAATTATTTTGTAGTTATAAATCAACATTTAGTAATTGTATCAATAGTTTTCTTTATATTATAATTATAGTGACTTGGCAATGAGCACAAGAAGAAACAAATAAAACGGCATATTTGGAGGAGTTGAAAGTCACACACCGCATGCGTAAACATTAATATCACAAAATTAATTTTCTTTTGGTTTATCCGTGTCGTCCCAACCGAATTTCGGCAACGGCAGTCAGTCTCATCCAAGACTAGTAAGCTGCGCCGGATAATCTGATCACAGGTCTCGTCAGTAACATTTGCATATAATTCCAGGCAGCAAGTAGCTTTTAATTTGTGCTCATTGCCAAGTCACTATAATTATAATATAAAGAAAACTATTGATACAATTACTAAATGTTGATTTATAACTACAAAATAATTTGAATAGGACTTGGCTTCTATGAGATCTCAAAACTTTTTACGATGGAAAGACTGCATCGAGAGACTTGGCATTTTTTTACATTTAATGTTTTTGTTGGGATCTCATTTATTTTTTGTAAGTGTATTTCTTTTTTTTTTTAGGTGACCTCATAATTTCTTGGACTTCAGCTACTGCTTTGCTTAGAACCCATTCTCTATCTCTATCTCTTTTGTTTCTTTTCTGAGGCTTCGTTACTTCTAAGGTAGACAAGTCTGGGCGATATATACTTCGGAGTCGATTATATTCAGCTATTGCTATCTCCTGAGCTTTGATACTACTAAAATTCACATTTATTAAATGTAATCCACCCAAACTAGTCACTCTTGAAAGGGCCACGTATGCTTGACCACAGTTTATATTATTCTTTTCTATTCTATGTATTTATTCATCCAATTGAATACTTAAACAACGAACAAAGTTAACAATGCAGTCAAAATCCATACACAATGTTCTTGCCAAACCGCAAATATAAAATTGTTTTCTATGGTATATTATTTTTTAACGTTTTTATAATTTTTTTTAATGTTTTTTTAATTTTTCCCTTATATGTGGCTAATGACCTATCTTGGTGCAAAATTTGAAGTTTCTAAGTCTGCTAGAAGTACCTTAGATTTTTGATGATCGGTCAGTGAGTCAGTGAGTCAGTGAGTGACAAAATGGTGTAACTTTGATCGACCGTAACTCCTAAACTATTAATTCAATTGGCATGTAATTTCGAACTTAAGCTTGTTCTAATGCCTACTATTATTCACCGAAAACTTAAACTCGTAGCTTTGTCCACGTCGAAGATATAGGGGGGGCGAAACAGCCGCGAATCGCATCGAGAAAAGATGGTACGGCCGTGCCCGTTTTGCTCGAGACTTGGCTGGGGCACTGCCGTGCCCCCAGATATTCTGATCAATAGGGGCTGTCACTTTCAGTGGGGGACGCGGAAGCTAATACATTAAAATCATTGCACACTAAGGAAAATGATTCACACTTAAAAAAAGCATAACACAGATTACATTTACGTAATCGAAGTAAATATTGTATACATACACAAAACACATTTTGAGAAACTGCTCTCTTGTAAAGGGAAGTCCGTCCCATAGGTTTGACGTATTGGAACGCTTTTACCACGATTTAATATCACAGCTATAGACCGACGGCTTTAATGAGTCCTCGCCCGCGGGGTACAGGGGCGCGGGGGTACGACGTCAGAGGGGACCGAGGGAGGTGCGGGCGGCGGGCGTGCGTAGCGTGATATACAATGCGAAATGCACACTAGACAGTTCTTAAGATATGTGACATCATAGTAGTTAATGGTGAACAGGTAGCGATTTTTTATTAGAATATTAATTGATGACGCTACAAAATTTGAATGAAACAACTATAAAGTAATAAAATACACTCGGAAGCAATGAATCCGGGTCACCATATAATAAACCTTAATATCTCGGAAACTAAGAATGATAGCTTATTGAATATGGGTTGTCTAACAAATTTCAGTCCAGGATAAGATTAATTAATAATTTAAAAAATATATTCTTTTAAACATTTCACCGGTTTGATTATTAGACAAATTCTATACCAATCGAAAGTGTGAAGCCCATAGAATATGCAAACGTTAGGTTGTCTATGCTTTTCCGGTCACAATTCTCGGGTAACCAGGTATAAACAGGTATATTTATAAATAAATGTTCACCCGTTCGAAGCCGGGACGAGCCGCTAGTAATCTATAAAATAGGTTCACGTGTTATTTATCAGGGCAGGTCAGGGTAGGCAATGTCGTTTTATCTCTTCGGAGTGCACGCCACTGAGGGTCGATATTATATAGTTATGATTTACGCTGGTGAGTTGTACGTTCTCTTTAGTACCTACTCAAAAATGTTTTAATTTTTTTGTGTAATGTGTTCCGCACTATCGCGTTTGTGAGGGTGCGCGTGTGGGTAACTGACCGTTGAGCGACGCCAGCTGGTCGTCGGCGCCGCCGTGCTCGTCGGCCGCGTACTGCGACTCGCGGAACGAGCTGCAAGATGACAGCAAGCTGCAACATTCATACACACTACTTGTAATACTTGCACTACTGAACGGTACTCGCTCAATATTGTCATGCAAGATGGAACGCTAAGAATCAAACAAATTCAAATGTTTATTTAAAGATATGACAGCATAGGCGTCTTCGGATGTGGTTTAGTGCCTCGGTATAGGTCTGATGTTTCAGGGACAACAGCTAGGAATTGAAATGTTTGTCAACGATTAGATTCGGACTTGTGTAGGTGTTTGTTGACCTGGTGCGCTTGGGCGGCGTGGGCGCCTGCTTGCCGCGGCGGTTGGTGGGCCGGCGCATCTGCACCGCGCGCGCCTCCGCCCCCGCGCCGCCCCCGCCCCCCACCTTCTTCACCGACATCTGCGGGGTGCCGCCCGGGCACGTCGCTCCGCCCTCCTGCAGCTGCTTCTCCACCTCTGCCCATAACATGCAACATACCATAAATACATACACGAGTCATATTAGCACTACATAGTTTAAAATAAAGTCTCCCGCCGTGTTTGTCTGTATGCTCGTTAACTACTTCTTAACTAAACAACGAATATTGATGTGGCTTTCATCATCATTTTAAGTATTTGTTCCTAAGGGTTTATTAATACTTTCATATTCAATGTAAGGATATTTGAGAAATTGCACCCGTGCGAAGGCGGGGTCGCTAGTACTTAATATACTACCTCTACGGATCAGGCAACAACAATCGACTTCTCTGTTTGGGTTATACAAGGTGCTAAATCAAAGTCAAACAATTTTATTTTCTTTGACTTTTTGATTTTGACTTTGAGTTAATTTTAACTTTTTCAATATTAGGTATTTGCACCATCTTAAAATAGTAACATGTTATTAAATGTGTTGATAGTGTAGAACACGACCTTTTACATAATTTAAATGATATTGCCATGTTAACTCCGGTGTATAGCTGTTTTAAATAATATTTTGTCTCGGCACGTTATATAAGCCGTAGCTTTAAGTTAGTGATCGTATTGGCTAAGTGCTAGCATGGGATACCGCCGGTCATTGTGTCCCGGTGGTGACCACCTCGGTAAACTTCATCTATTTATGTTTCTATTGTTCTGTTTTTGTAAATTATCAGGTGTTTGAACTGGGCTTAGTGCCGGTTTGGGGCAAGAGGCATACCCGCACAGCGCCTGGTCACGTGCAGTGGACGTGTCGGTGCCTGCTGCTGGTGTAGGAGCTGCGAGTACTCTTAGGTTATCATTATATGGGATCTTTTGCCGTGACCTGTATTTGAGTCACCTTTCTTTTTTTTTTCTTTTTTCTCCTTGATTTATCTTTGTTTTTTGTTTCGAGCGTATGGCACCCTGGGTTGCAGCTGAAAACCAGCGTTGGGTAATCAGTATTAACGTACTGGCACCCAACATTATGCTGAGCTGCTGGCCCGTTTGGCACAACTACTGATTTTATTTTATTTTTATTTTCTGTGTTTTTAGCATTTATGTGCCGATAAACTTTATTTATTTATTTCTTTCTTTATTATTATTTTTTACTTTCAATTAATTTCCATCGTAATCTTTAACATAACTTTTCACGTAACTTTCAACGTAACTTTTAAAGATAATAATTATTTTAATGAACAGACAACACGAATCATCGACCCCATATATTGTTTTTTTTTTTGAAATTGTGAATTTATATATTTATTTTTAATAAAATAATTTTGTTGAAGTGAGATTTTTATTATTTATTCTCTCTCCGAGGTGAGTTAATCTCTCCCCGTGGAAATAACTGTTACAATACGTCCCCCCGGCATCGTGTATTACAGCGAGATGTTTCAATAGTTACCCTCGGTGATGGAGTTGTCCTGGAACATGTGCTCGAGCGCGTGGTGGATGTCGCGGAAGGTGGGCCGCTCGGCGGCGCCCCACTGCCAGCAGCCGCGCATCAGCTCGTACACGGCGCCCGGGCAGCCCGGCGGACACTCCATGCGGTACCCCTACCACACAACACGCATTCAACTAAATATAGCCAAACTTAACAACGACATTTTGATCATAGTCATTTTCGTCGCTTTATTGATTTATACTAAGAACAGTACACACAAAAGAAATTAAATACAAAAACTGACACCCGACTGCGGAAAAGTATGAAACAAGAAAATATTAATACACATTCATAGTGATGCTCAGAGGATAGCCGTGGTCGTATGCCACTTTGCCCTAAAGCTATCGTATAGGATGTTTCGCTCGATATGGACACCTTAGCTGTTCCAGTATAACTGACCCTTCCTGTACCCGGTGGGTATTGGGAATGTCTTCTAATTTATATTCTGTCCTAATTTCAAGTGTGTGTAACTTAAACCTAGATAACGGTTCATCAGACTCGAAAAGTCACGCACGTGACGTATGCACGCACGCACACGACGCACACACGCCACATCGGTGCGTCATCTTATTAAAACAATAGACACAGAGTGAAGTGACGCGATTGTTTTGTTACCGTCTACATATTGAAGCTCAATAGAAACAAATATTGACACAATCGACAGATCATGATAAATTCGAGAATGTGCCGAAACCATTGTACCGAGTGATGGCAGACTTTCAAATGAAGTAAACGTCTGTATAAATACATGCCTACTACGTACTAATTTGAATTGAACTGCAGTGCAGTACAGGGTTGACGGTTAAACTCCTGCATTTGGGATAATGGCATACTATAGATTAATGAGATAGTTCTGGGTATTCTAGGGTGAATATCTATACTAAGATTTTACAGAAAATGTTTCAGATGAGAGTAACAGTCGCATTATAATGACGATTCCTATCACAGATGCAATGGTTTTTGTCAATTACGGATATTGCCATATTGTATATAAAATATTTAGGGAACTAGCTGACCCCGGCGAACTTCGTGCCGCCAGTAACATAACTATGCACCTACTTACCTTAGCCTATCTACCTACGTGCCCACTATTCCTACCCTACCTACCTACCCTATCTACCATACCTACCTACCTACCCACCTACCCTATCTACCATACCTACCTATTATCTACCATACCTACCTACCTAACAAATGTCAATTCATTTTTATATACCAGCTGATACTCCCTTATATAAAAGCATTTAGCCCTATCGCACTCATGTAGCTCTGGTACATCTGGGAATAAAATTATGTTTGTGTGAATTCATGGTGTCGACGGAATGTTGAACACTGCTCGAGGATTCATGCTATCCTAGTAGATTAACTAACCTTGAACAAGGGAAATATGGATTCATTTTTATATTATATAGATCAATAGATCAATGAACTTCCTATACAATGGTGAAATTAGATAGAATACAATGGTACATACTTAGATTGCTTCAAAATAATAAATCGTTATGCTTTTTCCATATATAACGCCAATTTCATATAGGAACCTAATATAAAGGGTGGATTTTTGAGACGGGGCAGTAAGTATAGGTACCTTAACCGTTGCAGATGCAGGAAAACGTTCCTATGAGATTGACCATAACGTTTGGAGATATCTTGACCTGCATTCACAGATTTTAGAAAAAATGTACAATCAGCAAGATAAAAGGCAATTTACACAAATACTTATTTAATGCCAATTGATCCATAATAAATAAATTTGATCCTATTTCTTAGGTATAAGGTTTATAGGACTACTGGACCAACTGAGTTTGGAGTACTAGATATAATATTATGTCAGAAATCACTAAAAACTTTCCCATTCATTCATTCATTTCCCAGTCTCCTAAGAACGTTTTCCTGTAGTTGCAACGGTTAAGGTAATACTCGCTCGCCCAAATGAAGAGTGACACGGGATTAGTCTTCTTTTTGTGTTTCAGTCTATATTCGGCTCGAACATTTTTGAGCGCTGCCCTGAAGTCCATGTGTTTATAAGTCAATGGCTAATTGCCATACTTCTTTATTTTGGACGACGTATTTGTCCAAAATAAAGAAGAATATACATTTATTGATCTCAGTTTGACACGCAATGTGACTGCACCGCAAATATAAATATCACGAACATAAAAATGGCATATAATGATAAGATCTGAGGCTAGTCCACAATACTCTTTTAAATAATGTATTTTAGTGTATTATGGGTGTCTACGAACGGTGAGCTAAAGGATGAGAACTCCGCATGTGGACAGAATCGACACCTGCACCGCGCCCGCGTGTACACAGAATAAGCTTATATCGTCATTACCTATAATTTATAAAAGTACTTTATGACATGTAATCCGCGGGTTTAGTCTACCGATTTACATTATAACAAACATAGACAACACTATTTTCAACTCACACATAGACAATCACTAATACATGTACATTTCTTTTGGTAACCTCTACAATCTGTCATTGATTATCTTTTACAATCTATGAGACAAGTATCACTATGAATTCCTCCAAGTAAGCTAATTAAGCTTCAATAAGACAATTTTACGTGTCTCCATTCCAAAACTAAGAGGACAGTTCGAAATTTCTTGAAATGTAGGATAGTGCGGCCGCACTCGCGCCCTCGATCTCTAGCTTAGCCCGGCCCCAGACGAGATTAGTACTTAAAGTCAACACTAAAGACCTACTTTTATTTGCCCGTTCACAGATTCCTAGTATTTAAGCTGGGCAGATGCGGTCACTGTATTTTCCTTTTTTTTTCTCAAATATGGCCACAAATTATTTTTTCATTAATTTTCGTTAACTTACATAGGTACAAGAGTCTGGCAGAAAACTAAACCTTACTTACCCGCCGACTCGGCGACACGCGAAGTTGTTCAACCACGAACGACATTCACGTAGACACGTACGTACGTACGTAGTTACAACTAAACTGTATTCATTTATATGTGCTAGCTATGTTATCTAAAAATGCTACCGGAATGACATAAAACAACTATATTCTGCACAAAAGCTGTTGCCCAACACGGTAACGTAAGAAGGGTGCGTTAACGCGCCGCGTTGCGTAACGCACGCGCCTTCTGCCGGGGCGAGTGGCCGCGGGCGCGGCGCGGCGAGCGCGGGGGGCGAGGGGAGGGGCGTGCACATTGCTGAGCCGTTAGTGTACGCACCGAGCACTACATAAACAATTAGTATGCAAATAAATACAAACAAAAACACGCTCTTGTCACCGCGCCGCATCTACAGCGGGATGCTCTTCACACGTTATATTATGGCACGATTATTTCATGAGAACGACGGAAATAGACTGATCGTAGGATGTCATAGATCAAAACTATGAGTGCAAGTTTCCTGAGAACTTGCCATATTGTTACATTGAATTACATCAAGGGCACAGATCGGTTTACATAATTAGATCATCTATGAGAACGCGGGGTGGCATATCGTAGCGGATATAATGGCCTCCGTTTACATTAATGTGTGCGGTTTATATGAAGTAGTACATTGTGGCCGCGAGTGTTTAGTAAACAGCGGCGAGAGCGCTTACCGCCGGTTACTGATAACCCTGACATTTAATGATTTCCAAAACTGGTAAAGTTTCAACAGGGCAACGGCGTGGCGGGTCGCTCAGCTTAAACTTTAGGAATATTTGTGGTACTTATAATAGTGTTTGATTATTGTAGGTGTTGGTTGCGTCGCACCGAGCGGGCGGCGGGCGGCGCGCGAGCAGCAGCACCCTGTGCACGCTCGATAGCGCGACTCATTGTTAGCGGGCGGGTATAAACGCGGCGCGCGCGCTCCCTCGGCACAGTCGCAGCCGCACCACAATCCGACATGATCGCCTTCAAGAACACCATCATCTACTTCCTGCTCTTCTCCGTCGCTGTGCTCGGTAAGATACACTAACCAATACCTAACTTATCAGAAAAATCTAATATATTGTGAAAGATCCCTGATAAACCTAAATCATTTTAATATAAATAAGATGATTTGACAACGTGTGCCAGAAACGTGGAGATTACGTACCCGAGCACAGTTATATACAGATTACCTACATAAGTTCTGTGAGTATGAACTTGAGGTGCTTTTCATTTCATTTCATTTTTTTTTTCATTTCATTGTCATTAGCTGTTCAAATCATTGTGCGTCGATTTCAGGAGAGAACACCAAATAACGGGAATGTATTTCAAATTGCAGGCAAGCACAAAAAAATGAAGCCCAAGAAGTTCGTATCGCCCACCACCAAGGGCATCCAGTGCTACAACTGCCTGTCGTTCGACCACCCTGGCTGCTGGGACCCCGATCACCCGGACTACGCCAACATCACGGTGAGTACGACGCGCGGGACCGCCGGCCCCCAACGCTCCCCCCGCCCACTAACGTAAACTCTCGCGCAGGTGCCCAACATCGACTGCTACATTCCTGGCATGGCGTTCTTGTGCATCGTCATCACCTCCGAGTCAGCCAAGTTGGGTGAGTTAGTTTGACATCTTCTGGCGCATTGCAGTAATGCACCGTTCTAACGTGTGCGGCGTGTCTGTTGCAGTGGAGACGGGCCAGGAGATCGGGCCAGTGCGCGCGCGCACTTGCGTTCCTGCCAAGGACTTTTCAAAGAAGACCGTGTCGTACTCTATGTGCAGCAAGCTGAGTAAGGAGTTGTCGGCGTCGGAGATCTTCTCGCGTATCGCAGTGAGCCGGCCGCAGTGCACGCTCTGCAAGAAGCACCTGTGCACCGACGCGTCGCACTGCTAGCGACCCCGCCGTGACGTCACGGGTACGCGCGGGGAGGGCCGCGCTCCGCCGCAGCACGCCGGCGCGCGTCCTCGCCCCGTTACAATGGGAGCGTGTTACGCAACGTGTTTATTAAACTACCGAAGCAGTTTCCATTCTAAGAAATGCAAAAACGTATAGTACTTTGTTGTTTTGAAACTAACACACTTTGTTGAACTAATCGGAGTTGTTGGGCGATTGACGCGTTCGTTTCGTTTGTTTTTTTATATTTCATTATTATTTTAATAAACTATTGAGATTATTTCATGTTTGGTTTGATTGTTTATTTATGAAATTTCTATAATATCAACATTCATGATCGGTATTTGAATTGATCACGTTTTGATAATAATAATAATTTTCCAATTGTTTTGTTTACGATTATCGATGCAGTTGGCAAATATTTGGATTCGTATGATCGAAAACATGTTTATTTTTATTTTTTTAACTACTGAAAATAGTCTCGATACGAGCAAAGAAATTGTTCCGTAACAATTGATCGCTTCGTTGGATTGTTCGCATAAACACCGCACATGTTTGCAATAATTGGTAGTAACGTCGAGTGTATGTGGCGTGTGGCCTGTGCAGTGTAGTGCAGTACCTTCTCGAGCATGTGGTACACGTCGGCGAGGTCGACGCCGGGGTAGGGCGACATGCCGTACGTGGCGATCTCCCACAGCAGTATGCCGAAGGCCCACACGTCGGACTTGGTGCTGAAGGTGTTGTACGCCAGCCCCTCGGGCGCCGTCCACTTGATGGGGAACTTGGCGCCGGCGTGCGCCGTGTAGGTGTCGTCGCGCATGAGCCGCGCCAGCCCGAAGTCCGCCACCTTCACCAGGTGGTTCTCGCCCACCAGACAGTTGCGCGCCGCCAGGTCCCTACGCACACCAAACATTTCACTGTTACTACATCATTATTATTAAAATATATAATAATAATAAGTTATGCGTTAATCTGTCTAATATGTAAAATTCTCAAATTGTAAATCCAAAGCCAATGATACAATTGATTTAGTTTGTCGAGGCCACACAATTGAAAACGCAACAGAAATGATATTTCTTGGCTTTGTGCTGGACAGTGATAGTAACTGGAAGGCACACATTAATTATACCTGTAAGAAAATAAATAACTTTGTATATGTACTCAAGAAATTGAAGAGCGAGAGAAAAAACTGCGCTCTTAGCGTACCACGGCTTCGTTGTCTCTTCTTTAAGATATGGACTACTTTTATGAGGAAATTCTACTGACGTTAATCAGACTTTCATAGTTCAGATGAAATGTTTAAGGGCACTATGTGGATTGGGACCATAGGGTATCATGTAGACCTGTATTTAGAAAATTAAATCTGCTTACTTTGACTGGTCTATATGTATATCTTGCAAACAGGTATTTTTAACCGACTTCCAAAAAAAGGAGGAAGTTCTCAATTCGACGCGAATATTTTTTTTTTGTTTGTTACCTCATAACTTTGGACTGGATGAACCGATTTTAATGATTCTTTTTTTATTTGAAAGCTGCTGGTTCCCGATTGGGCCCATTTTAATTTGGTCCAGTTCTGATAAAGGAATCCATTTGAAAACCATATAAGTCTTAAATTTGTATTAAGTATGTGCGCGACAAATGGACGAATAACTCAATATCACGCCAACCGATTTCGATTATTCTTTTTTTGTTTGAAAGGGTATACTCCCGAAGTGGTCCCATTTTAATTTGGTGAAGATCTGATGAAGATCTTCGTAGATAGACAATGGAACTCTTGAATGAACAGCACATTACTCGCGATTGCTGTAATCTCATGTTTATGTATTGTTTATGCCACTCAAAATTGAAAAATAAAATAAACTTTAAAAAAGTAAAAACCGACTTCAAAAACCAAAAAGTATAAAATAATATTCATAAAAAACTTATCAGCTTCTGAAGGTTTAGGCCCTTAATTCTTCAGTTCACCTAGCGAGATAGTGGCACCGACTTCAGAAGCTGATAAGGTTTATATGAAAATTATTTTATACTTTTTGGTTTTTGAAGTCGGTTTTTACTTTTTTTATTGTAAAAGAGCAACATCAGTTATTGTCACAAATGAAAAATTTAATAAGTTCTGTCGTGAAGAAAAGAGATCTCACTGTAATGCCAATATGTTAATCTGCTCTATTCCACAAAAATTGTTATGTAATGACCATCAAGATATTCAATAAAATTCCGATGTGCATTATAGAATTGGCTGTAAATAAATTTAAGACTAAACTTTATAAGTGGCTGGTAGAGCATTGTTTTTATGACATTTTGAATGAATTTTTTAAATGATATTTTCTTGCAAATTTAATTTATTCATTGTAATTTAATAACATACAATAATAATAATTTAATTCATTATTAATTATAATCCTTTATACCTATGTCAAGGGAAATTTTATAAACTGTTCAGATTATTTACTTAATTATTAGTTAATAATAGAAATTTTGCATGCCACCAAACTATGGCGAAGTATGACGGGCTTAATTAACTCATTAAGAACTTAATTTATGTACCATGCTTCAAGCAAATAAAGATCATTTCCTTTAATGTTTTTCATTTAATATCTAAATCAAATTGCCTTATCCGAAGTATGTCAGGTTCGGATGTAGCTGGGCAACAGTATTGTACAGTATGCTGCATAATGTATATATAGCTATACTTTGTTCAATTTTCTTTCATTTTCAGAATAACCAATTGGAAGGTAAACACACAAAACCTTTATGCAGTGTTTACAATGTGCGTTGTGTTGCATACGCATGTGTCGCCGGCGCCGGGGCCACACCTGCAGTGTTTACTTCCCGTTTACTTGCATAATCCATGGTGGTACCAAACAGTGGCTAGCAACAACATCCATTTGTGCAGGTGAAGAAGATTGTATACAGGAATAAACGGAATACTATCCGCACCTGATTATGTTACAGCTCGTTTAATAAACTAGTATTTATTATTTACTAAAACATATCAAAATTAATATTTACAAAAGATTGTGAAACAGATTTTATGGTTACGGCTGCCTGCCCTTGCATTTCCGTGTGCCCCGCACATCGCGCCGCCCGCGCTCTGTCTGATTATAATTATTATTACGAATAGATCGATACATTACATGTATACTCTCCATGATTTGTTTACTTTAAACTCGAATATGGTAGAATTTGTTTTTAGAACAGTGCAGAGACATTCTTTTATACATATAATAATTATGTTCTAAACAACACAGGACCACACAATTAATACTTTGACGATTAGTCATTAATAACTTACTAGATCATATTTTAACTATTACGTTTGGTGCAGTCTTTTGTCACGTCGACATCCGCCCGTGATCCTGACCGCGTCGCCGTAAACAAACAGTGGCATGTGCCGCGTGTTATTACACACCAGCGACACAACGTCAAAGCGCTCTACTGTAAACATAGTACATACATAGCGCGCGCCTGTTGCCAGGCGCCGCGAGACTCCACACACAGTATATATATACTACATACAGTAACTCAGCTAAGACGTTTTTGTGACATCGACAAGCGGAGCGCTAGGGATGTCACAAATATTTTTGGAAAATGGTTTTTATTTTATTTAGTTACATTTACCTACTGCAAACATAAATTAATTCTAGTATTGGCCCAGGGCTTCGCTCGTAAGTACATAAGTAGTATGTAAACTATATGACGATATTTAAACAGGAATTAAAAACATATGATAATTCTTAAAAAAAAAGATGGGAATGGATATTGTTTAATAATTGCGATTTGTTCCTGGTAAAATATCCTAAGCGTTAAAGTATTCTTCAGAAACACGATAATTCAGTGCCGGTTTCTTTACTGAATCATCTCGGAAAATCAAACGAAGCAATTTGGACCGGCTGAAAAAGATAATGTCATCACTATCAACTATCCCACTTTACGCGGACCCTCAGATATCGATTTTGAAAGCAATTGGTCCAGTAACAAAAAAGATAAAAACGCGGCAATTTTTTTAAATTCTGACTTTAAATAAGGATTTAGAGGCCATATGGACTCTGAGATATCGATTTTGAAAGCAATTGGTTCAGTAACTAAAAAGATAAAAAAGGCGGGAACTTTTTTAAATTCTGACTCTAAATAAGTATTCAGAGGCCATAGGGACTCTCAGATATCGATTTTGAAAGCAATTGGTCCAGTAACTAAAAAGATCAAAAAGGCGACAACTTTTTAAAATTCTGACTATAAATAAGTATTCAAAAGTCATAGGGACTCTCAGATATCGATTTTGAAAGCAATTGGTCCAGTAACAAAAAAGAAAAAAACGCGGCAATTTTTTTAAATTCTGACTTTAAATAAGGATTTAGAGGCCATATGGACTCTGAGATATCGATTTTGAAAGCAATTGGTCCAGTAACTAAAAAGATAAAAAAGGCGGGAACTTTTTTAAATTCTGACTCTAAATAAGTATTCAGAGGCCATAGGGACTCTCAGATATCGATTTTGAAAGCAATTGGTCCAGTAACAAAAAAGAAAAAAACGCGGCAATTTTTTTAAATTCTGACTTTAAATAAGGATTTAGAGGCCATATGGACTCTGAGATATCGATTTTGAAAGCAATTGGTTCAGTAACTAAAAAGATAAAAAAGGCGGGACCTTTTTTAAATTCTGACTCTAAATAAGTATTCAGAGGCCATAGGGACTCTCAGATATCGATTTTGAAAGCAATTGGTCCAGTAACTAAAAAGATCAAAAAGGCGACAACTTTTTAAAATTCTGACTATAAATAAGTATTCAGAAGTCATAGGGACTCTCAGATATCGATTTTGAAAGCAATTGGTCCAGTAACTAAAAAGATCAAAAAGGCGGGAACTTTTTAAAATTCTGACTATAAATAAGTATTCAGAGGCCATAGGGACTCTCAGATATCGATTTTGAAAGCAATTGGTCCAGTAACTAAGAATGTCCAAATTGGCGGCCATTTTTTAAATTCCGTCTTTATATATGGATTTAGAGACTATACGAACTCTCAGATATCGATTTTGTATATAATCGGTCCAGTAATAAAAAAGATCAAAATGGCCGCCATTTTTCTTTATTTCTGACCATAATTACGATTTCAGAGAAGACACGCATTTTTAAAGCAATTGGTCAATATTGACAACAAATTCGTAGAGAAATAGTTGAACATTCATTATACCTTTCGACATCAGCAGGAAATTTAAAAAAAACCAACTGCGGTTTTGATATTGAGGAGTTCAAGCAGCCGTAAACACTACAATATAGTCCTTTCATTATAATAAATATCACATAATATGGGAGCAACACAAATCGTGACCGACTTTGTCTCGAAGTAACACCGACTGACAACCTTTGAATATTTCGCTGTTACCTTACCGAGCCTAACCGAGAAATCCCTGTAGAGCACACGTCTCTGTGTGTGTTTGAATTCGGAACGTAAGTACGTAGCTTACCAACTGTTTACTATATATTTAAACTGTGCTCCACACAAACCTTTTCCTTCCTCCACATGCATGTGGAATAGTAGATTGTTATACAAGGGTCGAAAGGAATCAATTCCCATATGCGCTCGGGCGGCTGTAATCCGAGTAGGAATTGGTGACTTTCACCCGTGTTAAACACTCTACTTTTCATTTCGAATAAAACTTCATAAAATAATTGTATGTATTTAAGTACCTTTAGTTTGTAATTTCTGGTATAAGATTTTCGATAACTGTACTTGCCTCGTCCTTAAACCTCCTTAAACCGGTCAACATTTCAAAATCGCTTGAACTCATTTTTATTAATCAAATATTAGTCTATAAAACCGAGATTTTGAATTTCAGTACAGCTTACAGAGTAAGTATCCAACCAAATTATATAGTCCTTTTGCGTTTGCTTAGATTAAGCTCGGAATATAAGGCGACATAATCCACGGCGTATTTTGAAATTAGACTAGCTGTGGCCCGCGGTTTCATCTCCCTTCCTCCCATCATCTCCTCTCCTTATTCCACCATCTTAAATTTTTAAAGTCCTTTTTAAATTTTATATATGAAATACACTGCGTCACCACCGCGAGCCGGCCCGCTTAATAGGTATTTTTTTTAATTCACACTGGCTGTTTATACACTCACAAGACCACAGCATTTTTTTTATTTTGTTCGATATTTTTCATTGTAATTAAATGTAAAAAAATTCGTAGCCGATCAACTAACCAAAAGTTCTATTTTTATAATTCATTCCCGCCCTAGTGAGGCAAGCAATTACTATGAGTCTTTCCCGCTCAAGCGTGGGAAGCAGCGTCTTCCACCCGCTACTCGGATCAAATAAACACTACTTTCCGAGTATGAAGAATAAAAATATCATTGCACACGAAAGAGCCGCGGTTCGAATGCTGTTTTGCAGATTATGAAAATGGCAGCTATTTTAAAATAAAAATAATAAATATTAAAAAATGAATAAATTCATTTTATTTCATTAAAAGATGACAGACATTTTTTTTGTAAATTGATATGGGTGTTAATTTCGAGGTATCTCGGGGTGCGGAATATGGAAAAGGCATCTATTTTTAAACTCAAGATGGCCGCCGCTAAGTTTGTGTAATTTTTCGATATGGGTGTCGTTTATGGGTTTCTAAAGGAGCTGCATGCTTGTTCTTCTTCATGTGCCATATCCTCAGCGGATGTCGGCGACCACCGCACGGAACTCGTCTCTATCCTGCGCCAGTCTGCACAGACTGGCAGCGTCATTGATGTTGGTCCAGGCTAATTTCCTTCTTCCCCCACTCCTTTTGCCAACTATCTTGCCTTCCAGTATCTTCCTTAAAATGTTATATTTTTCGTTTCTATAAATGTGCCCAATATATGATATTTTCCTCTTCTTAACTGTTTTTAATAATTCAAGGCTTTACTCGCTCTGCTCCTGATGATTACCTACGTTAACCTACTTTCAAGGAAAATATTTCAATGTAACCTGGCAACACTACCCGATTTTCGTTAAGGTTTTGTGTTCCTCCTATTCATCAGTAACAAATAATGTTAAAAATAATATTTAAAATAGTTAAAGTATCCATACTTACCAATGAAACGATACTCCGTCATCCTTTTTTAGGCTGCGCGTGTGTTCAGACGCCACGCGCGATAGCACTCGCGTCTAACTCGGTTTGAAATTTTTTGTACGTGGTCGGCGCATGTCGTCTGTACATGCCCTTAGCTTTTGCGACCAATTTTTACAATGTCTATACACACAAGACGGCTATAATAAACAATAAAATGACAGCACATATGACATCTAACAACATGCCGCTTCGTTTCGTACTGACAGGACTTTGTATTCGCTTTTGAATTTGTATTTGCTTTGTTGGACGCACTCCCGTGTTCTTTGCGCTCCATCTGCCTTTTGTTTTGTAATCTGTGTTTACTACCTTTTTGTACATTTTTTAAGCGGATTGAAAATATTGATTCTCTTCGGGCCCTGATCTCGATAGGCTAATATAAAGATGGCCATATTTTAGCCCTTAAAGAGATGATTTTCCAAAAATAGGTACGACATCCGTACAAATAAGTATGGCAATATTTCGCTTGGCCTGGAGTAGATATCACGCTCCATGATGTTGTTTGTGTGAGCACATAAGGAGATCGCTCATGGCGTGTTGAACGACTAACAGCCAGCACGGTTCACTACCTCACCGTCACCTGCCGATGCGTCTCCACCACGGCGCCAGACACGTGCCGACATGACAGAAGATTACTAAATAAAATAACATACCTATACGAGAACAATAATTACACAATTTAATAATTAATGTCCAAGTGGTTTGTCTCTGTTTCGCCAAACTACAATACAATATTTCATCTGATATTGATATGCTTGATTCTGAGAGGCTCGTAGCAGATCAATCAATCCCAGGTTACACTGCACTTACCGCAGTCAGTTCTTGGATGGGTGACCGTTCTATACATCGAGATCCGTCCGTGACTTCAGGAGCATGTTACGCAATCGGTCCGGTTGTCATACGAATTGAATACCAAAAAGTGTTTCTGACGCCTCAAACTAGGACCGCACCAGTGCACCTCGGCCAGGCTAGTGCTCAGGCATGTGATATCCTTCAGGTGCCCGGTGACAATGACGCGGAGGCCAGATGCCAGTCGCTCCGCACAACATACCGGTGTGCAGCCGCATCTGACTACACCAGTAAACGACGCCAATATATTAGAATAAAGTTAAGGCAGCCGACCATTGAGAAGACTATTGTAGAGTCTGTTCATAAATTTTCTTACAATTTACCATTAAAATGTTAACAAATTCAGATTTTCTTATGTAGTCTTCTACTGGATTAGAACCTAAAACCAAGAAAGTATGCTAATAAATAGCAATTACAGGTGTTGAAATTTAGTGAAGGCCGAAATATTTTACTTTATCAAATGTTACAAAATACAAGTCTGTGCATGTTGAGCTTGCTGAAGGTCGCGGCGCGTCCGGCCACTGACCACGCTCCGCCGGCACTTTATCATCATCTAGTTTGTAGCAAAACATAGACACGTTTTTTGTCTAAAAAATCGTTACACCTCAATAAATAGCCAAGATACGATGAGTGGAACAAAGAGATCGAACATTTGGACAGTTTCCGTGACACTAACAAGCATGTAGGGAACTTTTGAATACAGTATATCAGGGCCCTATTCAATTGTGTCAGAATGGTCTCGTAATTGTTGGTTTTCACAATGTCCTTCAACCGATTTTGACTTCTATTGCGTAAGTAATAGTAGTCAAGATCTATAGAACGACTCTTAATAATTGGCAAATAACAGACTTTTACCTCTAATACCTACACAATAGAACTCAAAATAGGTTGAACGACACTGCAAAAACCAACAACTACGAGACCATACTGACGCGATTGAGACACGATTGTACTAGCAGAATTAGGGCCCTGTCGGAATGTTCGGCATTTTAGCAGAATATTCAGCCTAGTCCTAGGTCAAAGTCATCTGACATATAAAGTTGATTTATAAACAGATTATTATTATTGCATGTATCTCTTTGTATATATACCTACATTGTACGGTACGTACTATCGATAAATAAGGATAATGTTGAAAAATAACATACTATAATATTATTTTACCGACACTCGTATCGTAGTTCTAATTATGAATTTGAAACTTGTGACCCCCGCAATCGATTTGGACGGGTCTGAAAGGGATAAAGACAGACTTTATGCACAAGTATAATAAAATTAAAAAGTTTTCTTAACAAAATAATGCCATAAAATAACTTTTATTTTATTATACATTTCGGATTCATCAAGGAGATTTCAATTCAATTTTTATAGCGGCTGCACATTGTCTATGGTGGCCCGCGCTAGGTCGCATACGCGGTGACTGTTAGGGCCTGCGACCACTGGCAATAAATCCCTTGCCGTGCCGTGCCGCCAGTGGGCACATGCCCTTAGGTTTCGGCGCCATTGTTGTTTGTTTACCTACTTTATTATTTGTTGTACAGTAGTGTATGAAACTGCACATAATTAGGTATTAAAACATTAGTGTGATACTATTAAAAATCTCGCATTATGCACAGTTTCATAAACTACTATCAATAAACGCCTCACTGACTTGTCACTTTTGCAACTTAGTACGAGGGGAGTGGCTCTCGAAACCAATCGTAGACCGATGTTTGTTATGGTCTGGTGTGTTGGTAGTGGTACCTGTGTATAAAGGAGCGGCTCTCGAGGTAACTCATGCCTGAGGCGATCTGCGTGGCCATGTACATGAGCACGACGGCGCCGGGCACGCAGTCGCGGCTGCCTGTGCGCAGGTAGTCCAGCAGGTTGCCGCGCGACATGAACTCCGTGATGATGTAGAAGGGCGGCTCGCGCGTGCACACGCCCAGCAGTTGCACCAGGTTCGGATGGCGCATCTCCTTCATGATGGCGGCCTCTTCCAGGAAGTCCTTCAGCGCCATTGTGTCGTCCTTCAGCGTCTTCACCGCCACCTGTACGTACAAAAATTATACATGTACTGCAACAGCACACCCATGCGATATCAACGACATACTGATTTGATAATGAATAAAATATACCCTTCAAACAACGCCACATGTCGAATGCCGACGCATTATAACGTAAGCCGACGCCTAATGTCGAATGCCGACGCATTATAACGAAAACTGACGCCTAACATTGAATAGTCTTGGCCATAGAACTTGACCATTTGTATATGTTTGCGAGTTTTGAGGATTGTTCTGTCCGATTAACAATCGGTGGCATCAAAACAAAATATTTCATGAATTCCTATAAATTAAGCGCACGTCATTAAAGTAGACTTAAATTTGTCAATTCGATTGATTGCTTCAAAAAACATTACGATTTTTTCGTGTAATTTATGAATTCCGTAACATGATAAGTATACCTACGCATATAATTTAACAATACATCTTAAAAGGAAAGATAAAACTTAATAGAAATGTTTAAAATAAAAACTGTATTTAATTTATAGATAGGTATATTATTTTTATGTTGAACGCTTAGCGTATAAAAGTATAGAGCGATCCTACAGGAGTATGAACCGTAAGAAAGAGGCCTTCATTATGTAAGAAAAATCTGACAGCGACAGCCACCAACAAACAATGCATCCCTTTCTCGCTTATATAAGTTTTCATAAGACGATACGGAAAAGGACGTTTATTTGCGACAGCAACTGTCATATTTATCATACGATTTGCACAAGATAATGTAATTTACGTTATCAGTCTATATTTTTATACTCTCAAGGTTAAACGTCTGATGTTGTCTTCGGTCGGTGAAGTTGTGTGTCGGGAGTACTCACGGTGATGTTGCCGCGCTTCCAGGCGGCCTCGTACACGTCGCCGTACTGGCCGCCGCCCAGCTTGTGCTTCATGACGATGTCGGTGCGGTCGATCTCCCAGTGGTCGGGCGGCGCCAGCGGGAACACCGTGGGCTTGTTGCGCTTCGGCGCGGGGTACAGCAGCTGCGTGATGAGCCCATCGCCCACCACCGAGTGGTGGTGCACCAACTCCGCCAAAGTGCCAAACTTGGACTCTGACGTCACGTACACCTATATAATAAAACCCCTCAATTATGTTACCAAGTGCAAGTAAGTAGGTAAGGGGAAGCGCACGTCATCAAACTTTCGAGTCTTCTCCACGTTGTAGCCCGCGGCCCGCCATTGACCGACGAGATACGATCGACACGTCGCGCGACGCTGCGATGGTGGATCTATTTAGCCAGCAGCGACAGCGGTTACACGATAACCTGAACAGACACGTAATAGTTGTACCTTGCCATCGGAGTCCTCGTTGATCCTATAGTGGTAAACTCGTCCCTCATAACGCAGCGAAATGCTGCGCTGGCCGGGGCTCGACTCCGACTCACGAACCTGCAACGCACCGCATATGATAATGTACTAACATGCAATATTGCGGAACGTAACGATATGCCACCCAAGCTTGTGTGCCCGTGCCCGCAAGTGGAACGGTCATTTCAATTCAATTTAATTTATTTGCATTATGTTCAATTATGCTTATGACGGGCTATTTTTTTTTTTTTAATCCTTCACCTCTCTAGGATTTCTCCTGTATCGAGGGTACAGTTTACAAACATACATGTCACATACACACAACCAGACCCGAAACAACTATCTGTAGATCATACAAATATTTATTCCGTGCGGGGATCGAACCCGCGGCACGTAGCGCAGAAAGCTAATCGCTTAACCACTGCGCCAACCATGTCGTCTTAATTAAACCAATTTCTTGAATATTATATTAGAATCAATTTGCAACAAAGATAATAATTAAAATAGACTAGGGGTTTAGTATGAGTAATTTTAGAGATATTGCAATTTTGTAATGGTTTTGAAATTTTCAGACTTGCGAGTAGAAACTGCTGATTATGAAAAATCTAGCCAACTCTGAGAACTTAATTGACACCTTTCTGAAAACTGAGAAACATGTGAATACTTTAATACCAAAATCATGCCCATAAATACCAAGCCCTTACAAATAAAAGGTCTGAACCACAAGCATTGAAACCCAACTGACTGAGAAAGTATCAAACAAGAAAATAATAATACACATTCATAGTGATGCTCAGAGGATAGCCGTGGTCTTATGCCACTTTGCCCTACAGCTTATGACCGCTTACTAATGTTAGACTGTATTGTTTTGTTAGGGTAACTGTAGGTGGCATACGACCACGGCTATCCTCTGAACATCACTATGAATATGATTGATTTAATATTTTCTTGTTTCATACCTTTTCAGTAGTCGAGTTTTAGTTTTTGAACTTAGTTTTTTATTTGACCTTGGGGCCCTGAGGCGCTACGTTACTTTGATATAGAGCTAAGTAAAGCGTACACGTTAAAATGGCCATTGGCCCAGTGGCACGAGCACTCCTCCAGCGACGTGACGCGCGGCACGCAGTAGATCAGTGCGCTGCGCTAGGGTGTGACACTGACCAGGAAGCTGCCGTTGATGCCGGAGGACAGTAGGTACTCGGCGGCGTTGCGCGAGATGGGCCCGTGGTACCACGAGTGCTTCTCCAGCGAGTTGACGGGTGTGACGTAGTTGCTGGGCACCCAGCCCACGCCGCCGCCCAGCGTGTGCGCCTCGCACCACTCGCCACTCTTGTTGTAGCTCTTGATGCGGACCTGCTCGCCTGAAGACAATACAAACAAAGGGCTCGTTAACACGTGCCGAACATTTTACATAGCAACTACTTACACCAGACTTATACACCGTCCCCTTTATTAACAAGACGGTGACAACTGACAAGTAATGTCCAGCTTCATATCTTAAAAAAAATATGGTTACAGTGACGTAATTCGTGACATAACTTTATTTAGTGATTTTTTAATAAAAGGTAAGCATTTATTGGTAGGAGAGAATACTTATATATTTTTAGTTTGCACTTTTCTACTCAATAAATGTTTATTTAGGACGTGTTAGTCTCGATCTCCGGTTAAATAATGATAAACCTTGAGCGAAACGTTTGGGCAGTCCAGGCTGGTCTAACGACTCTGTGCCTTCACGTCGAATAAGTATTGCGATATAAATTAATGATGATGCTATAATGTGAAGTCGTATTACAGGCACTTTGTCTCTCAGACCGGGACGAAACTTGGTCGAGCTCCTTAGCAATTCCTCTAATATACAATTCCTTCGTGAAATGGCCATGAATTCTAAATGAATCTATTAGACTTATTTCTTAGCCACAGCACACTAGCTACTGTTTGCAGCAGAATCGCGCGTTGTCGCGCTCGTTATTCACTTATTGTAAGCAAAAGGCAGACAACTAACGCGAAAACGCACGATTCTGCTGCTACAAGTAGCTTATGTGCTATAAGCCCTAAGCAGATTTATAGGTACTTGGTGTTAATATTTCTACGATAAATATGGAAACCGTAACTTTATCGGCATTTGCAGCTATTATTTATTTTCCTTTTTATTATTTATTTGTTTATCTTTATTAAAAAAAATATCCTGTATTTTAAGTAAGTATGTCAGTATTTGAAAATATATTTTTCACTTCAGTAGCTCAAACATGTAGGTTTTGCTGCCTGAAATCAGTGAGCAAAATGCGATTTTGCTCACTGAGTGAGACAAAGTAACTTTTTAATTTTTGTTTTCAGAAAGCTGCGAATATCTTATTCAGCCTTGGGTTAATCATTGGGTTAATCATACAATTCGAAATGAAACATTCCCTCTATCTCTTTCCCGCCATTAGAAAGAGAGAGAGACAAAGACCAGCCCTTTCGAAGTTCCGATTTTGAATTCGACCTCAAAGACAAACACGTTCGGAATTTCGTACTGACTAAAGAAATTTTGCAAAAAGACAATTATGTCCAATGACCAAAGAATCCTCTCTTAATTATGTCTTATAGTGTAATTTATTGAATTTTTAATTTATTGTTGTATTTAAACGAAAATAAGTATTTACTGCAAATAAAACTGATATTTAACCTGTAAATATTTATTTCTAGTTTCAATAATGCTACGTAATATATTTTATCTCCTAAAGTGTTCTCGCTGCTGAAGTGAAAAGTTATGTGTGTTACACGAGAGCAAAGTTTTTTGCATCTCGTGCCTTTGAATCCCTCGCCACACTCAGGATTCAACTTTAGAATCACTCGCTACGCTCGTGATTCAATCTTTGAATCCTTCGCTTGCTCAAGATTCAAAATCAGCACTCGCAGCAAAAAACGACTTTGCTCTCTTGTTGCACAAATAACTATAATTGTTCGATGTATATTTTCTTTTGCTCCTTTTTTGTTTCTGAACTATTTCTTTACGTTCGTCAATGCACTGCTGTGGTACCAACTGAAAATCAGCGTTCGGCTCTCCGCGCCCAGCAAATGCTGAGCTAGCTACCCTTTCGGCATAGCATGCTTGCATAGCATACCTAATTATATTTTTATATTTTATTTCATAATCGTCTCTTTTTGTAGTGTAATTTTTTAACTTCTCTCTTGTGTTGTCAATGTGTCCGCGCTGAATAAATGTTTTTCTCATTCGTCTTTTCTTTCTTTTGGTAATAACGTCAACATCTAGATGGTACTCGAAGCAGATTGGATGTCGCTTTCGTCCAAAAGTCATTGCAAAGCATTTAGAGGCGTTAAACTCAATTTAATTATCGACGATTTTTTTATGCAACGCATTGATGTCACGTTGGAGCCAGACAATAACTTTGAGAGCAGATTTCACAGAACAGTTTGAGGTCATCAGCATAGAGGAGACATTTGGCATTGCATTGCATTGATCTCAATGTAAATTTATATTTAAGTTCTAAATTAAGATAGTAAGCGTTTTGGCGTATGCTGTAAGTTTACTATTAATGAATAAATAAATGTAAGAACAGTAGGTAGGTAATTTATCATAATTCAAAATAACAGAGGACCAAGTATCGAGCCTTGATTAACCCCAGAACATGTATAATAAGACTTGGACTGATAAATTTCTAGGTTGACAAATTGTTCCCAATCACGGAGATAGTCAACGAGAAGAATAAGTCCAAGAACCACACCGATACCACTAAGCTTCGCTAGTAGAATGTCATTATTAACCTATTAAATGGCTTTCGAAAGTCAAAGTAGAGCACATCCACTTGACCTCCACGGTCTAAGTCTTGCGGATATCGAGAAGAGAACGAGTCAGCAAGTTGGAGTCATCCGATCCGATCTCTAGGGCATAAAGCCGTTTTGCTCGTCACATATCGATATTTATCAAGTTGACTATATGTAACTATGGAGTATGGCCTCGAAAGAATTGTTGGCGATGATAAAATGGCTATAGGACGGTATTCCTCAACTGAAGCACGCTGCGAACTCTGGGGGATCGGTACCACCCTCGAATGCTTCCCTTGGGATGGATACACACAGGTTCTTAAAGCCCAGTTAAAAATATGATAGAGTTAGAGACACATGTATTTTTCCGTATTTTATTACCAGAAAAGGTACTCCATCGGGACCTGTAGAACTAGCATCTTAGCTTATAAATGCCAAACGCTATGTTATAAAGTAGTACGGAGTAATATCCAATTTTATGCAAATACTATTATTATTATCAAGCGTAGACACATTTCGAATATCCATGCAGTTGTGGTATCTCAGACAAAAAGGCACTATTCAAAAATTCGCAAATGTAGGCATCTTGGATGTCGGTGAGTCTCGTCATTATAGGCTCAAAACCGCCTTTAGATCGGAGATATAAGATATTCATCTAAAATCAACGCTGCTTAGATTGTATTTGATTACCAATGTTGTTCATGTGAATATCATCAGCTAACTATCTTAAGCACGGATTTTTAGGTCTGCCCTCAAATTTGAAAAATGTTTATAGATTACTGTACACCCAGTGCGTTTCCAAGTAGCATGTAGTTTGGTTTTACCCAGACTTTCCTGTATAAAATCCTTGGTAACTGTAGACTGTAGACTGTGTGTACACCGTAGAGTAGTCTACTTTTGTTTTTTGATGTGTAGTTTTAGGTATACAAGTATCGAAAATTGTATGTACTGTTTCATAACAGTAGTGTCACGTCATAAACGTTATTTGATTTAATAACGGAATGCTCTGATATTAGAGATACCAGCAAGCCATAATCACATTTAAAACAATTCTAATCCCTGGTGATATGATCATTACTTTACTTGGTTCGATCAGATCAGAACCATGCAGGGTTTATTCTGACCTCAATCTCTAGTGGGGCATGGTACGCGTCCAGATCATCGATACCATCGGTAGCAGAAACAATCGTGTCAGCACGCACGTCTACGCACGTATACACCAAATCTTATTTATTATTATTTAGTTACCCGTCATTAATTATTTCTAAATCACGTCCGGTAAATTGTCCACTCGCGCCTGAGCATAAAGTTGGAGATCATCGGCATACAGATGGTACGCACACTGAAGAAAATGAGTGATTTTTTCTTTTTATTGGTACACCACGAATTTTTTTTTTTTATAATAACACATTACGTTTTGTTTATGGCTAGTATGTTGTATTGTACCTTACTTTAGTGTGTCGTTACTAGCACCCTTGCTCAGTTATAAAAACCGACTTCAAAAACGAAAAAGAATAAAATAATTTTCTTCAAAAACTTATCAGCTTCTGAAGTCGGTGCCACTATCAAGCTAGGTGCATTGAAGAATTATAGGCCCCGACTTCAGAAGCTGATAAGTTTTTTAAGAAAAATATTTTATTCTTTTTAGTTTTTGAAGTCGGTTTTTACTTTTTTTTTAAGTTTATTTTATTTTTATATTTTGAGTGGCATAAACAATACATAAACATGACATTACAGCAATCGCGAGTGATGTGCTGTTATTCATTCAAGAGTTCCATTGTCTATCTCCGAAGATCTTCATCAGATCTTCACCAAATTTAAATGGAACCACTTCGGAAGTATACCCTTTGAAAAAAAAAAAGAATCATCGAAATCGGTTAGCGTGATATTGAGTTATTCGACCGTTTGTCGCGCACATACTTAATGTAAAGACTTATATGGTTTTCTCATGGATCCCATTGTCAGAACTGGACCAAATTAAAATGGGACCACACGGGAAGCACCAGCTTTCAAATAAAAAAAGAATCTTCAAAATCGGTTAACGCAATCGAAAGTTATGAGGTAACAAACATAAAAACAAAACATACGCGTCGAATTGAGAACCTCCTCCTTTTTTTTGAAGTCGGTTAATAATAAATTGTATTAAATATAATTTAAAGATGGAAAATAGCAAAGGAGAAAGAATACCGCCTTGAGGAACGCCAGCAATTAGGTCACACCAAATAGACGATTTCTTAACAATACGAACACCGACTGTAGAAGCCTTGAAGATAAGAAGAGAACCATTCCAGTACCTCGAGAAAAACCATAAAATGGGACAGGATAGGGGAAAGACATGACTGACGGCATTAAAGGTATTTGAGAAGCCAATAAGCAGCAAAACGGTGATTTTGGTAACATACCTTGCCTAAACCAGAAAAATGGATATGGAGCGAATGGTACCCTGTATGATTTCAGTAACATTATACATATAATAATATAATATGTAGTATTGTTACCGTTCGGTGTAACAAATAATCAAAATTCCCAACCGGTGTCAAGGAGTAATGAACCTATACCTACATATACTAATTAAAAAAATATCTTAATTAAAATATGCCATTAGCATGTTATCAGCACTGTAGTATAATGGGCAGTGCCGCAGAAGGAACGTGGCCACGGGTCGGCGCGCGGCGCGTACTGCTGCCGCGTCACTGTCCCCCGGTCGCAGTGGCTTCCTCACCGACTGATCCCGGCCTATCGCCTACCTTGCACGATCAATGAATGTGACGGGATGAAGCCCTAGTTCTCAGTACTATCAAGGAGGGCAAAATTATATGTAGTGGTTAGAATGATAATTTAAGTTTCATTCGATTTCTGTGTATTAGGTAATCGCTATCGCATTAATATTTTGTACAAAACGCTAGGTTATAAATCATGCTTTAATTATAATTAACAGTGAGAGCAGATTATCTAGCTTTGATTTCGCTTTAATTTAGTTTAATAATAATAATCATTGTCGGCAACGGCATGTGTAGTATCACAGAAATATCACAGGGTTGTAGGTATCCAACGTGTGATTTCTACGTAAATTAATCGCATATCTGAGACACGATACGCCAGAACACTATACAACAAGCTGTCTAACTAGGACAAAGGCTTTTAGTAAGCCCCACCTGATTAGATTGCGACTTAGACGCTACCGCATCTATGCTCCGTCCTGTCACGTGCCTGGTGTTTATGTCTTGTCTATATCTTGTATATTAACGTTACCTTTCTTGAGGCTGAGCTGGTTCTCCCCACCCGCCTTGAAGGCGTACAGCTCCACGACGAGCCAGTATGTTGTGTACGTATCTTGTATATTAACGTTACCTTTCTTGAGGCTGAGCTGGTTCTCCCCACCCGCCTTGAAGGCGTACAGCTCCACGACGAGCCAGTATGTTGTGTACGTATCTTGTATATTAACGTTACCTTTCTTGAGGCTGAGCTGGTTCTCCCCACCCGCCTGAAAGTCGTACAGCGCCACGAAGAGCTGCGGATCGTCCTCTTCGTGGTGCGCCAACAGGTTCTCCTTCGACGTCCATCTGACAACATACACAAGGTAAACTCATTTACAAAAAAAATATTATTGTGTTGTGACGTGATCCTGATAGAACATAGGTATGTATTTTTATGTGACGACGGGAAAGCGACACTACGGTAACATGAGTAAATACCCCGCAGAGATAAAGGTTCTAAGGAGCGCACAAAATTTATGCATATTTTGGTAGGGTTGTCACTTGTCACGTGAAGATAAATGAACTAATTATATCCGATTTTTTTTATTATGTAAGAGTAGGATACTAGAAATCCTAGAAACATTATACTTACTTACTATTACAAATTACTTAGGTACCTACTCTAAACATATTTTTGTTTTTCTATAATTTATTCTATTGTAAATAATGATTTTTATAATAATTTAAGTAATGGGATCACTCGCAAGGCATATCGAATTTACAATCTTATAGGTTAGGTAGGATTTAGTATTATATTGCCAATGATTTACTTCAAGATCAAAATATTCCCATATTTTTGCACATTTCCATAATTAAAATCGTAGAGCAATTATAAACAAAGATTCGATAATTACTAAATAGTAAAAAAAAGACGAAAGAAAATTTATAATTTTTTTGCACAAAGGACACGGATAGGAAAATAAAAACATAAAACCAAAATTTTCAAAACATTGCAACTGGATATAAAGCCATTTTAACATAAAACAGAGTAAAATAGTCTGTGCAGTGAGGTGAAACGAAAATTGTGCCCAACAAATTAAAATAATGCCCATAAACACTGCACAAAAACAGCTAAATGGAAATGTGTGTCCTTCATGTGCAAAAAAATGGGCGTCGAGCAGTTTATTGTCATTGGTAACACCAATAACGCTGATTTTCATCGACGTCCGTAAAACGAATCTTTGCTTATATTTGCTCTTAAGAAAGGTATACCATTGCAGGAGTTTCCGCTCAACATTAGAGGTGCCCGACTGGAGAAGTGCCTCCACCTTGCAGAACATCGTGGCCAAATAACACTGCTCTTCTGCATTATTGTGTTCCTAAAGCCGGGATTCCACTGGCAGCTAAGCGGGCTCCGTACGGACTCCGGTTGACTCGCAACGGTATACTTCATAGATGTGCTTCCACCAACAAAGAGTCTAGCAGAGAGGACTGAGCGAGTAAAAATAGTTAATAACGAACTTGTTCTTCATTTCTTTTATGCAGTGGAAGGCAATTGGCAAAACTCTTTCTTAATGGAAGGTAAAACCTATTTTAGCTAGTTGGGGTCCGTTCCGTCCAGCTATTACTTGCCCATTACCCTTTCGCAGTCGCAGCCCGGTTTAACGGTGAGCAAGGCCGCCAGTGTTACTTGGTGAAGCGTCGTTGAGGAACGCTAGGATTGGATCGGCAACTCACGCTTGATGCCCCTCGCGGTGCAAGCGTGAATAGGTTATGGTAACCGCTTACCATCAGGTGGTATGCTTATTTGCCAACATAGTCGGGTAAAAACAAAATTATAGCTTGTTCAGATCTATTAATAAACTTAAAATAGATAAGTAATTAGAAACACAAGGCCTACTCCCTTAGCTGCACACCGTCGTTGTGCGTAAGTGAGTCAGTTTGATGTCAGGTTTCCTGTGCGCAGTTCTTAGTGCTGTTTGCTCACCTGTTGGCGGTGTCGAGCGGCTGCGGCGTGCCGGGCGCGGGCTCGCCGTCCGGCAGGTCCGGGATGTGCGGCAGCGGCCGGCTCTGCAGCAGCGCTTCTGCAACAACGCGATGCAACGCTCAACATTACTTCCTGCCCCTCTACACACTGCTTGCCCAAAACTTAAAGCATGCACTGCCCTGTCATTCCATATTGTTATTATTCATGACTACTCAACTAGAGTCAATAAGTAATTCCTCATTGCTGTAGGGAATAGCGTCTCTTCCTAAAGCTAAGTGCTATGTTGGGGTGGGCATTCAGCCTAATCAAATGCAGCGGAAGGTCAGTAAGCTCTTTACAAGGCATGCCCGCTATCCAGTCGCCTCTGGCTTGCGGGACTCTGTGGAAGATATAGCATATCAACTGAGTATGCACAAAGTATTTTACGTCATAGCTTAAATCTAATAAAAAACGACGAAATAACAAATGGCCGTTATGAAATTGTTGTCTCTAAATATATCATCGAGTAATCGAGTATCCTATAACCGAATAGAATAGAAAGCGTTACCGCAGCTGACGATGCTTAGTGTATGTGTTAAAAGGATGTCGGCAGCACCAACGGGGCGTCGCGATCCATGTATTATTAGCTGTTAATTAAATCATGTCACACGCGAATCTGATCGCACAAGTGTACGCCGATACGTCGCCGTGGCGCATGTGGAGTGAGTCACGCGCGCGGGGGACCAACTTAGCCTTACTAACTAGCTTTCGTCAATATCACTGGCTCGCAAATCTGAAAGCCCGACTATTAGAAAGGATTAGCCTCGCGGAACTTCCGGTACTTTCAGTTAATCCCGGGTGCATTGACTAGGCGGGTGGGTAGCTTTAATTTAGAAAAATATCTTTCTAAGTTGTAACTTCTGTTTCCCTGCATGGCGTTGGGATCGAGAATCTTTTTACCTGACTACGGAGAAGGTTACATTTACTCTTATTGAGGTATGTGTTTCATTTTTGATTTAAACGAGTTTACAGGTACCTAATTAAAATTTATGATAAAAAAATACGCTATACGTCTATAATCTAAAGGGAACTAAGCTATATATATGTATATATTCCACATTGGAAACGGTTATTTGGACACATATCGCGACTAACCACGCAGGCTAGCGCTAAATGGTAGGATAGGCGCTAACAGCTATATCAGGTTCAACTCCGGTCCCAGCACTATAAGTTATTGTATTTAATAATCGTATTTTTAATGTATAAAAAAAATCGAGCATCCGACCTCAACGCGTTCGAAGTCGCAGGCACTGCTAATATAATATAAGAACGTATCTGTAACACTCGATACATGACATAACACAAACATAATTATAACGAGTTAGCTTCATATTTCAGGCGAAAATAAAATATTACTTCCTTCACAAGCGCGCCAGCAAAATACCAAGTTTTATATTCATACTGTACTGCTGTATAAAAAGTAGTGTTAAGAATGGGCACAGTGCACCGTGTATGTAATGCCCAGGCATGAGTATGACTCACACGAAGACTACAGGGGCGTCGGCAGTTGTCACACACTCGCTTAGCATGGCGTCCGTAGGGCACACCGCACAGCACGAGCACAGCGCGGCGGGCGGCTGGTGAGCCACGACGGGCTCGCGGCGAGCCGATCACTGTCGCACATTGTTTGTCAATCTAACTTATCATTATTAATTCCACTTCAGTGAAGCCTCAATCATAGCTTAATGTTTGGAGGCATGTTCGCTGGTGACATGGGGATGTATTTATAAAAGATAGGTAACAAAAAAATTACCCCGTAAAATATTTTGACTAGGGCCTCGCCAATTTCATTGACTAAGATTCATTTTAGAGATATTTCTTAAACATTGATGTTATTTGTTTAAGGAAAAAACCCCAAAGCCTTCAATAAAAAAATACACTGTCATTATAAGAGAAGACGAAGAAAATACTTACTTACATCTATTCGGACTAGACAATAGACACATATATGGACAAATAGAAAACATAAAAATTTGCATACAAAGAGAAGAAAACATAATTACATTATTTTTATTACAATTTGCCTCTGGCCCTGTAAAGTTTACATATTGGTGCTTTAGTCATTTTGCTTTTCCAGTGTCGATGTGCTGACGAAATGCCTGTAGGTAGGGTACTTAAGGTTTCGTATATCTTGTTCCAGTTGCTTTTTATGTCCAACAACATCAATACTTTCTTTAATAAAAGTAAATTTTTAGTGGATGACAATATGACAATGATGAACCGGTGTTTGGGTTAGTCCATGCAGTTTTATTGCCACTTGGTTTTCAGCGGAACTAGAGAAGCCATAAATATGCCGGAATCATTTTCTTCTCCGTCCATTCTTTGTTTATAGCGGCTTTGATTTGAAGCTCAAACCCCCACTCGGAAATCATAGAAAGTTACTTATTTTCAATACTCTCCGACTAACTCTTCAACTCGACAAAATCTTTTGCCCTTTCCAGAATGGCTGTCTCTTTAAAAGTTATTTATTGCCATTTGGAATGTATAAGAGACAAAAGGATAACCTATTAATGCTTTTTCTGGAGTTAAATTCAGTAGATGGCTTTTTAATCTATCACTAATCTTGTTAGCTGCTTGAGCTTTGCAGTTTGTTGCTTGCTGTGCTTGTTGCGCTGTTTATAGCAAATAAAGAATTTGAATTTGAATTTTGAGCACATACAGCATATTTTTTTATGTAGTGCGCATAATTTGTAGTGATTCAGTCTTTTTTCCTAAATGCAACTGCAGTACTGGGTGGGATACACTTTAAATTATATCATAAGGGTCTTAAGGTCTTAATCAATGACATTATCAGTTTGTGTAAAGACATTGCCAGATGTATGCAGTCAGGTAATTAAATTGAGTTAAACGATGATAATAGTTTACGAGTCCATTTCGAGAAAGATTACCTGACTTTCAACAAAAGCTCATTTTTTTTGTAAGTGTATACTCTCGTAGTGGTCCCATTTAAATTTGGAGATCTGATGAAGATCTTCGGAGATAGACTACTCTTCAATGGATAACAGCATGTTTACGTATTTGTGTATGCCAATCAAAATATAGAAATGAAATAAACTTAAAAAAACCGACATCCGACATAAATTTTTTTTCAGAGCCGCGAGCAATTTCCTGCAATATACAATATACATATTTTTGAAATGTGCTAGCCCTTTTATTTGATACCCAACACGCAAACATCAAACAAAAAAATATTTTTAATTCGTTACTTTATGTCTTCTAGAGGGCGCCATATTAAATTTAATGTAACGTCACATAGCCTATAAGCAGCGGACCATCAAAATGCTTCCAACGACACCTCATTTGTTGAATTATGATAAGTAGTTTAGAAGTTATGAGGGAACAGATGAACATACATACATAGTACATACATACATACCGGTCAACCATAATATAACCCTCTCCGTAGTCGGGTAAAAAATAAAGATATTGTTCTAATCTATTATCTGCGAAATAAATATTTTCATTGATAAGATATGTTATTCATTAACTGCCTAGCCTTTTCCAACTGTTGTGGTCGGCTTGCGGCTCAATGTCGGTATTTTAGATGGAGCAACTGCCATCTGACCTCCATCACGCAATTAATGGGTGATACAGATACCCTTACATTAGACTTCAGGTCGCTGACTGCTCATAACGACTGTCATAGGTGTTAGTATGACAGTCAAACATTTAACTTTACAAATTGGATGTGGCAGCAGAAACAATCCGATGATACAACAAAGCCAACTTTTTTACATAAAGGTTAAATAATATAACAAATATTTCAAAGTGATACAGGCATACCTACCTTATTTTAACAATAATACCAATGACTTCAATAATAGAGTTGTTATCAGTAGCTCACTATATCTTCAAAATAAGGTTCAATTCCATTCATTACATAATATGTTACTGTACAATTGACGACTGACGAGTAGAATCAATAAAACTACTAAAACTATAAATCTAGGTTGACAGCTTACTAAGTCTGTCAAGTATGAAGGAAAAATAAAGGCATTCAACCAAACAATGGCCGAGTGCACTGTGCAGTACATGTAAATAACATTGCAAAATATTATAGGTTGTCTCAACCTCTACAGACTATGGGACACAGAACATCTACCAATATATAGTTTTAAAATGTGCTAATTAAGCCCTTTCATTTGATAGCCAACACGGCATCATTAAAAATAACTGAATTTTTAGTTCCCGACTTTATGTCGTCTAGAGGGCGCCATATTCAATTTAATGTATCGTCACATAGCCTATAACCAGCGGACAATCAAGACGCTTCCAACGATACCTCATTTGTCATCATTGAAATTATGATAAGAAGTTTAGAAGTTATGTGGGAACAGATGAACATACATACCTACATACATACCGGTCAGAAACATAACCCTCGCCGTAGTCGGGTAAATAATCTTTTCATTTCCGTGATATATTTTACGCAACTCTATTCAATAATAATAATGTCTCACAGTCTCTCTCACACCAGAGCTAGTCTAGTCTAGCATAGTTGCATAATAGTAAAAATCTAATCGCACAAAGCAAATGCTTCCATTCTGTTATCACTTTCAGTTATTTAAATAAAAAAATAAAAAACTGACTTCTCTCTATTTAACTGACCTCAATTTGAGTACTGCACTGGTAGTACTACCATAATTATGCATCATAACATCCAAATCACTCAGCATTTTAAATGTCACAGTATATAAATAGGTACTACCCATCCAATATCTGTAATATCTTTGGAATACCATAAGCATACCTTAGACTGCTCAAACCTAATTCATTTTGATTATTTTGAAGCTTATTCTCAGGATTTATTTATTCCCTCCATTTTTATTTTATTTAGCTCTACAGGACATATTCCATTAGTTCACTTAACAGAATATGCCACACATAAAATGAGGAAAAGACACAAAAACATTGTGCTGAATATGGGTCATTCCATGGAAGATGACACCTGACAAGTAAAAAGTAAACTTGCGATATTCAATTACTTGTTAGGCTCAAAGTATAGTATAAGGATCATAGCTGATGGAACAATATGAATTATCATTAATAAAACTCTCAATATATATTTTTTTCTTAACTGAACATTGACACTCAACCCACAATTATGAGATGTTTATTTAAACGAAATTGGCAACTTATTTTTGGCTATTTTGTTTAAAGCAATCATTCTAATGTGTAATATTAGTATAGATACATTATTCATCTTGTGTTTGAAGCAGAAAAAATCTATAAAAGTATAATATTTTTTTAATTATTGCTACTTGAAGTGATCAATGTCTTCTGTCCCATGAAAACATGCATTAGTTTAATTAAACCAAAAACTATAAAAGCTATCTTTTAATTACTTTTCAGAAGTAACAATTAACCTTAAACCTAACCATTAAAATTACTTTTGACACCTAATTCAATCATTTAACCGAGTTATTAAGATTTGAATTGCTGTCCTTTGTATGAGTACATGTAAATACAACTAAAGTACCTGAACTCCACATCCTTGTTGAATGGAAATGAAGTGACATCTGGCCACTGTTACAGCTGATATTGAAACAATGCGCTCAGCAATATAAATAATTTTGTTCTTTGCTTTGCAATGACAGTACAGAAGCAAACTTTACTACAATATTCTAAGGTTAATGTTATTATAATTTCTTTAAAATCAACTGAAAAATTGACGCATGATTGATTGCAACTTCCATCAACAATAGCACTAGATTATGGATCCGGAACAAAAGCACATCGCTTATAGTTATGCATTTATTTATATAGTAATAATGTAGAAAATGTATCAACACATTCAGTTAATTTTAAACCTTACTTAAAGTTTATTTAAAGGTTTGCAATATATTATTTACTACTTCGCTTAAATATGAAGTCTTTTAAAATAAGTACCAGAATATTTATTCTCAAACTCAAATAAAACATGTTGCATTTTTGGTGCTGACTCTATTTTAAAACTAGATGCAGTTTTTGCTATTATTACAGGTGTCAGGTGCCAAATCTTGGTGGAATAAAGAATATTTTCAAAAATATTAACTGTGCACTGCAACAATTCGACCTGTTAATGTTGGCTATTATTGGACCATACTAATTGAAAATTTATTTATTTCAGATATAACCACTACATTATATTTTGTGCCCTTATTTTTTATGTTGCTTTTGTGGTCTATTGTTAATAAAGAATATTTGATGATGTTTGCTAAATTTACAATATTGCTGTTGTTAATGAAAATGGAATGAAATAAACTGTCAGTATTTAAAATGAAAACATTGTCATAGTTTACTTTAACAGGCTGGTTACTTCACTTACTTATAGTTTAATATTATGATCATGATCCATTCTAACTTGTTTAAGAAGAGCTATGTCCTCAGAGCTAGTAGAGTCGTACATCACATGGAATGGAAGGTAACCGGCTCCAGTTTACCATATTTGTGTTTTAGATATACATGCAGATTGATCATGACATTGATTATTAATAATTATTGATTTATGTTCCAGTGGCGAAGGGTGACAGTTTTAAATGGGGAAGCCGTCCCAAAAATGCCTTGTAAAAATTGCTGTAGGACAAAAATCCATACTGTCTCTTATAATCTATATATATTAGTCATGTCTGGAAGAGCTCAACCTAACTGAATAACAACCCTTTTTTTTGCCAGTTGGATGAGTAAATAATATAATATTACGTTGGTCTATGCACTAACCAATTCCTAAAGGGAAGCCGGTGGGAATCAGGTTGTATGGACTCTTCGCCACTGATATGTTCTCCAAACCTTCCAGTAACATAGAGCATAGATAAAAAATCGCCCAAATGCGACTCGGACTCTCGCGCGAAGGGTTCCGTGCCATTATCTATAAAAACGGCAAAAAAATCACGTTTGTTGTATGGGAGCCCCCTTTCATATTTATTTTATTCTGTTTTTTTTGTATTTGTTGATATAGCGGCAACAGAAATACATCATCTGTGAAATTTCAACTGTCTAACTATCACGGTTCATGAGTTACAGCCTGGTGACAGACGGACAGATGGACAGACAGCAGAGTCGTACTAATAGGGTCCCGTTTTACCCTTTGGGTACGGAACCCTAAAAATTATCAAATTTCTTTATTTTTAACAGCAAAATTATCAATGTATGTTACAAAACAAAATGTTGCATATTAATGTATGTTATCAAAACCATGTGGGCATTCAATATTATTCACGTGTTGTGAAAGATAGCCAGGTTATATGCTTCAAGACCAGAGCCGGAAAGCTATGCTCTAGACCTGGATGTGAATGGCACAGACCAGTGAAGCATGAAACTAAAGGGAGGAGGCATACACTCAGCAGCGGGTAGGAGAAGGCTGTCACTCATTATGATTGTACTTCAAAAGACATACTATTTTATTCAATAGATTTTATATCTATAGTTAGTATTTGATTTATAATTTGTTTATAATATACACTCAGGGGCACATTTGGCCGTCCACCCGTTTCAAATTACATATCGTTTGTTTAAGGTAACTTATGCTTTGACTACTAGGAGTAACTTCTTAAGTGGGTATATCAGCAATAAACGAAACAATCATACCCGCGTTTTTTTTACATCTGTGGTTTTTATTCAACAATAATCAGTTCAGTCGAAATTTTAATTTTTTGCCACTCATTTTTTGTAAAGGATACATTTGTTTTAAAACGTTGTGAAACCATTTCTTCGAATAAAACCGAGGTTTTGGGGAGCCGTGATTTCATTTACACCAAAAAAAAATGCCACTGCACGCAGCTGGAGCAGCCACGGCTGTGGCACTTGCAGACACTGGGTTTAGCTAGCGTCGGGTTGGACGAATGCTTGGATATCCACAAACCACTATACAAGATGCTATCCGGCGTTACAGAGAGACCGGTTCCTACACAAGAAGGCCAGGGCAAGGTCGTAGAAGGTGTACATCAGAGAGACATGATCGTTACATCGTCTCGAACGTTCTACGAAATCGGTTCACAACAGCATCCGAGGCTCGTAACCGCTTGTTTGAGGTACGAAATGTAAGTGTGAGCCTAAGAACAATAAGAAGACGGTTAGCAGAGAGGGATCTGAGAGCATTTCGACCAGTTCAAGTCCCAGAACTGACCGCAACTCACAGAAGAGCGAGACTTGGATTTGCTCGAGAACATTTAAATTGGACTTCGGAACAATGGAAGGCAGTTCTCTTCTCTGATGAATCAAGAATCGCTCTACGAGGCCCTGATGGACGTCAGCGCGTGTATAGACGCCGCGGTGAAAGGTTTGGAGAGTGTGCTGTGGTTGAAACAGTGGGCTACGAAGGAGGTTCGATAATGGTGTGGGGTGGCATTTGTTACGACGCCCGTACAGAGTTGGTCGTCTTCGATAGAGGCAGTGTTAATGCTCACAGATACGTAACAGAAGTCCTAGAATCACATGTGATCCTGTTTGCGCCATTTATTGGCGACAATTTTGTTTTAATGCACGACAACGCTTGTGCACACACCGTGACAGTTGTCACCGATTACTTGGACTCCGTCAATATTCAGCGATTACCATGGCCAGCTCGGAGTCCTGACCTGAACCCGATAGAGCATGTATGGGACAACCTTAGAAGACGGATCCGGAGTCGCACACCAGCTCCTACGACCATCAGTGAGTTGAAAACGGCAGCTTTTGAGGAGTGGGAGAACATTCCCCAAAGCGACACCCAAGACATAATGGACGAGCTTTCAAATCGGTTGCAAGAGGTCATAAGGGTCAGAGGAGGAAATACACATTATTAATCCGTTAACTTAGAGCACACTTTTTTATAAAATTAACATTTTACTAATTAAATTTTTTGTTAGAATACCGCATTTCCTCATTTTTTTTTTTTTTTGTCTTAATTAAACCATTTCACAAATTACACATGTTCCATTTTTTTCGTAAAGGTGCACCCAATATTATAAGATAACATAATTAATTAAATTACTGTAACATTTTGAAGAAATTGAAAAAATGTATGTGGCCGGTTAAATGTGCCTTTGAGTGTATATACTTAAACCAACATAACCCTCAGAAATATATTAATATTCGCAGTAGCAGGTTAAAATCTTTCATATCTAGAACAATGCATATTATAATTAAGTATTATAATTACTGTTGTATTCATTCTGCAAGTAATGAAGATGCCAGTTTGGAGTATAATGCGGTATAATGGAGTATGACAATGTTGTAATTGAGAATGTATGAAGATGTGAATTGAAACAAGTGAAATTATACTTTAAATTCAGTGCTAATGTCCACCTTAAAATGACAGTGACAATAGAGTTAATGGCAACTTAAACTTGATATGTGAGTTTGTGTGGGTCAAAATGTCAACAAGCTTATTGTGTTTTTTACATACAAGGGAGTTCATAAAAAAAAGAGAGGGTATGTGAATAGCTATTATGTATATATAAAAAAATGTTTTATACCCAATTGCTTTTGAGGTATCTACCATGGATTTTATTTACTCATTTTATGTAAAAATACAGAACAAGATTGTGTTTACAATTTATGACATCCAAGAAAAAACATACTGTACTAAAACTTAATTGACAGGTACATTAGGAACTGTACCAATGTACAATTATGTGACAGTTCTAATTTGATTGTTCAAGTTTCCATTCATTTCCAATCACATGAATGTAATCCTGCAGTACATTTATGCAGAGGACCTGATTGATTTCCCATTCAATTAAGACCAACAATATTGTATACATGTGTCCATATCTTTTTATGGTGTTGGTCTTCTCTTTTCAAAAGATATTGAGTGTGTGTATGCATGAAATGAAAATGTAATACATCAAGGCAAATGAACCTTTACATATTCGCTTGCCATAACAGTTCCCCCATTGCACAATGAACGTACAGGGCACCAGAGCAGTTGGCCATGATGGCATCGAATTAAAGCATAAATGGTTGTAGGTTTCCGAATTAATGAAGGTTAACAATAAGTTGGAACATGATGTAGATGTTGCAGTAAGCGAGGTAAAGATGTAATATAGTTATAATAACCCTAGTGATATAATAATTATGCCGGACGATAGTTGTACGAAAGCATCTCTTAACATAGATGTGTGGCCGGCAATCTGAAGTTATCTCACTCCGCTTATCTAGACCTAGCATAAGGAAAAAGACCACAATCCAAATACTTGTCAACCCTTTATCTGGAGAACAAGTGTTTATATAAAATAGTATATATTAAACTTGGGGCGGTTCTAACAGTAAACAACAGACACCTCACAAATGAAAATTGACCTCTATATAGTGATGGTGGAAGTGCACCTGAAACGCAAAGATTCGAACTTTTACAGTACAAGAGTACAACAAATATTGAGTGAAAGAAGAGAGCTTTCACATGACTCAGGGCACGACCATACGCGGGCGGTCGTTGCGGGACGCGGCCTGCAGTCGCGACATCCTTGAGACAAAGTGCCTGTAGAGTGAGGTGACGAGACACTACTCACCGCTGTGTTCGGTGAATATGTTGGAGCCGAGCATGCGGGGGTCCTTGGGCACCCGCGGCTTGCTGCGCGCCGAGCGCATGGACGCGCCGCTGGCCGTTCCGCGCTCTTTCGCTTGCTGCGCCCCCATGGCGGCTCAATGGACCGGCGCGCCGCTCTGCGCCGCACTACGACCGCAGGCGCTAATTCAATAAAACCGCCGACGCGACGTACTCAAGCTCCATACTCGTCGCCACACCACTGCGACCTCACAGCACTTACGTGTCTTTGATTTAGTAGTGAGTTCCTCATTAACTACGCGACGCACATGCTGATGATCTTACAGCATTTTGAAAACCGAAAAGACATTACCGGATTTAGCCACTTACAAAAAATAACACAACCACCGCCATTATGTGTGTGACTTGGTGTCTTGGTGTGACTGACATGTTTGTTTGACGTCGATTTTTTAGTTTCAATAATCGGCCGACGAGGGCAGCACTCACTCTAACGACCACAGAAGATAATAAAATAATAAATTATCAGCCTTTTTGTGCTGGGTAACACTGTAACACTAAACATAGGGTCATAATATTCTTGCATAGGGTTGACTCCATAGACTTAGGACTTCGCTTTTGTCTCTTTGACTTCGCTTACCCTTAGCCTTTGAGCAAAGATTTATACAGATAAATAGAACTAATAAGTACAGTACCACAAACTTATTTGACCTGCAGGGTAATCACGATGCACACTCGAAATCGGAATCGATCCAATTTTGACAGTTCAACAATGTACCATGCGCAGTATGCTTTAAAAATTATACTGAACGACTATTGGAGCATGCAATGAACCAATGACCAAAGAAGCCTCTCTGCAATGAACACTGTTGTAGTGTCAAAATTTAGTCGATTCCGATTACGAGTGTGCATCGTGATTAGCTAGCCGGTCATGGCGTCACTGCCGATGCCGTCACTTCAATGACCAAAGAATCCTCTGTCGCTTTTACCCATAGAGATAATACATAGTACCTATAACTAGAGAGCTTACTGCTATAATTAGTTGTACGAAATTTTGTGCCCACATGAAAGTCACCCGAGATTCAGCGGTGTCCCTCTCGCACACATGGCCATTACTCATCAACTTAGTAATCTACTAAATTGGTATTTTCAGAATCGTTTTTACATACATATTAGAACTAATGAAACTTCTACCCACGGCTATCAAAATAAACATAATAAAAATTATAATTGACGTGCTTTAAATATTATATTAAATATTATTATTTCCATACGTTATTCAATAAGATTGATTAATACAATATTTGGATACCAGTAGTTAAAGAAGTTTGCATGCGGGAAACACTACATCATTCAAAATGGCTTACATTGTCAACTTAGTTGTCAACCTATTGTCAACATTCGTGGTTTTCATAGTTCAGAAATAAACGTGATCAAACATTATGTTTGTGCCTTAGATTATTGATTGGTTGTCGCAGCCGCGGCCGCGACAACCAATCAATAATCTAAGGTTTGTGCCTAGAATAATTTTTTGGCGACAAGATGGTAAATACTTGAGTTATGATTGGGTGCAAGCGAGAATATTATCCTGGTTGTGGAATATCGTTCCAGTAAGTTTCATTGAGTAGTGTGACAATATATTTTTATTTTGTGGGATATAGTTGCTCCAAGTACTTATTTTAGATCGTTTCACATAACATACAGTCCACTAAGTTAAATAATTTACGTACTTTAATAAATTTGGATTTGTTTTCCATAATCTGTAATGCGTAGCATATTTTCGATGCATTTATTGTTTTGTATAATTTGAGTGATTCCAAGTTTAAAAAAAAAATCAAACTTTTCAAACAAAAGATTAACCTTGCTCCATCAAAATGTATGAAAAGTTTGAATTTTTTTTCGCGATTTCATGGTTGGTCCCGTAGTAAAAGTTGTTCATATTGATGAGTAGTTTCACCCCTTAAAGCATTGCCGGTGTTTTACAAATAACCCTGTATATAGTTTAAGTTAATTTGTTGAAATCATTAATTTGTTGTTTGTTGTGCCGAATAGATAATAATGTTTTTTTGTATCTCTTATAAAATGATAGACTTTATTAAAATTCCATGTTTGTTTTTTTCAGGATTCCAGCTGATAATAAGCAGAGGGTGTTATGGATAACAGCCATGAACCTTGACATTAGTGTGTAAAAGTTCGCATGTGTTTGTGGCGTAAATTTTAAAGATAATGAATTATTTAACAGCAGCAAAAATAAAATTAAAACCTGAAGCAGTTCCTTCAATATTACCATAGGTACTATTGTAATATGTTTAATAATTATCAGTTGTTGTATGTGTCTGTTGTATAATGTTGTGTGTAATTGTCTGGTCTGTAATAGTTTATACTAATATAAAGTATAACACATTGCACAAACTTAAGATTCACACACTTTGCTTATTGTTTATTTGTGTTTAATATTTTCCTATTAGTATAGTTAGATGGATTAAACTTTTACTGGATTGGATATTGTACTTAGATATTGTGCCATAATGAAGATCATTTTTGACATTACAGATAGCCACAAAAAGAAAAAAAACTGTACGTGCAAAATAAATTGTACGTGCAGGAACATCTGGTGAATCAGGGCATGTAGGATCTTGTAGTAAATGGGAAGATGTTGCAGTTTCCAGTGAACCACCAAATAAGAAAGTAAAGCAAGAGGAAACAAGCACATAAACCCAAAATACAACTATAATGCCAACACAATTAAAATTACAATCAACCATTAAGTTTCTAGCCGGTCTCTTCTCCATAGAACCCGGCCCACTTTGGAACCGTGCATCTAGAATCTCAACGTTTTGACGAAACGACGACGACCTTTTTATGCCGATTTGAAATTAAAAAAAGTTTTGCTTTGACTTTCATTCATTGTGTTTTATTGCTTAATGTTGTGAATGATGATTATACTTGAGTTTGCCAAACAAGAATATTATAATAAGTGATATTCGATTCTGCAGCACTAAGCATGGGTTACCCTTTCTGCTATAATAGGAAAGATCTCATAAAGAAAGGTCGTAGGATGGTCGCAAAGCTAAAAGAGAAAAAGAAAAAAGAAAGAAAAAGTAGAAGAGGAATTAAATTTGTATCTTAAAATGTTAAAATCTAATGTTTCCTATGACTAGAGCTGCCAGATGTCCGGAATATTCACGCATGACATTTTATTATACACGTAATCTGTGTATAAGAAAATGTCCGGATTTTTCCGCAATGTCCGAAATTTTCTCTAAATTTTCTTTTTTATTATTGAAATTGAAATTGAAATTGTTTATTTAAATAAATTTTTACATAATTATTTACAATGACGGCCTTAATCTAAAAAGGTATAATGTAATACGATCCTACCTGAACTAGGATAAACCTGTACCTCAGGTATCAAGTGCAGGAATAACTTGTTGTATAAATATTTCCTAAGATTTCTTATATAATTTTAGGGACTATCTTAACGAACTAATAAAAGATGTTTAAATAAATTAAAATTATAAATACTGCTTAACATAGAACAATCAACAACTTTTCTGTATCAGCATAAGACAAATTTTGCAACCATGTTCTAATAACATTCTTGCAATGTAATGTTTTTAGTGAATACATTGCCAAAATTGCGTTTACTTTATTATACAGAAAAGGGCCTAAAAACGTAAAGAATCTATACATAAAAGAATGCCTTAATCTATAGTTAGGTACACAAATTTCCCTACGTCTATTATCAGTGGCAGTTGTATTGTAGGACAATTTCGAGTGCTGTGTTAGTAGGGTGTTCATAATAAATAATTGTCGTACAGTCAGGACATTGCACGATTTATATAAAAGTTGAGTCGGGAACAGGATAGGTCGGAAAGTGGAGACTTTCAAAACAGCTCTTTGAGCACGCTCCAGTGGTAACAAAATAGTTTTAGCTGCTCCTCCCCATGAGGTTATACAATAGGTAATTATAGATTGACACAAAGCATAATATACCTGTTGAATTACCCTAGAGTCAGCAATAGGGCGGATTTTTTTAAAAATGAACATTAATTTACGCACCCTACTACATAACAGGTCAATATGGCTTTTAAATGTAAGAGTAGAATCTATAGTTACTCCAAGATATTTAATTGTTTTCGTATTCAAAACAATTGGGCAATCACATTTAGAGTTAGCAACTGATTGACATAGATGTGCCTGGATATCTGGAATGATTATAGATGGTTTTGAATTGCGCAAAGAAAAGCGTATGTATTTCGTTTTGTCCGCATTCAATGTTAATAGATTATTTTGTAACCAACTATTGACTATATTGAAACCTTGCTGTGCACATAAGTAGACTTCATTTAATGAATTTGCAGAGAAAAGGAGTACGGTATCATCAGCATACGATATTATTTTTCCAGCGTTTAATTTGAGATTGCAGAGGTCATTTATGTAGATGAGAAATAGGGTTGGTCCTAATATACTTCCCTGCGGTACGCCAAAAGATGTATTTTTTAGTTCCGAGCTAATAAAATTATCAATTTTTAAGCATTGGCATCGGTTGTCTAAATAGTCTGCAAAAAGTTTAAGCTGCTTACCTCTAATACCTATATTTTCAAGCTTGTTCAACAGGATAGGAACCGATACGGTATCGAAGGCTTTTGCTAAGTCAAGGAAAATACCAATCGATTGATTGCCTTTATCTAGTTCTTGGGAGATATAATCGGTCATATCTTGTACAGCTTCAGCTGTTGACAGTTTAGGTCGAAAACCAAATTGGTTATGCGAAAGGATGGCTTTACACTCTAAATACTTCATTAACCTATTATTAATTAATTTTTCTAATATTTTAGATGTGGAGGACAGTATTGAGATAGGTCGATAATTTGAGGCTACTTTTTTGTCTCCTGATTTATGCACTGGGACAACGATGGCTTTTTTTAAATAGTCGGGGAAAATTCCTTCAGAGAGACAAATTTGAAAAATATGAGTTAAAGGCGGGACCAAAATTTTTCTAAATTTCCTTAACACACTACTGGAAATGCCGTCCCATCCAACCGCACAGACTTCTTTCAGCCCCATTATAACCCTTTCTACTTCGGTTCTGTCAGTATCCAATAAAACAAATGAGTTTAATTGACAGGTGAATTGCTTTGACACAGTGGCCCTGTTTTGGTGCATGCTATTTGTGATATAATTATGTTTTATGTGCTCAGCAAGATTTTTACCCACATTAACGAAGTATCTATTTACATGATTTGCTGACATAAGCGACGAAGCGTGTGTTTGTAATAATATTGACGATGAATCATGCTGGTGAGATATGAAAGCTATGTTTTTTATATGGCGCCACATCTTTTTACTGTCTTTACCCGATTCTTCAAGTAAATTTCTGTTATAGTTATTCTTCAACTTTTTTAATAGACTGTTGCAAAAATTTCTATATCTTTTGTAAGATGTTTGCAAAATAGTATTACCTGGACAAGATTTCACACTCATGTGAAGTTTATCCCTATGCCGAATGCATTTTACTAGTCCGGGCGTAATCCAAGGTTTCAAGTTATTATTTTTCTTCGTTAATTTGATGTGCGAAGTATTATTTACAATTGCATTTTGCACGTTATTAATAAAGTAGGGCAACGAAACGTTAACGTCGTCAGTTTTGTAAACTGGGCTAAAGTCGATATGATGTAACGCCATTTCAAGGTTTTTCATGTTAGTTTTAGTAATTAAATTTGTGCACTTAGGTTTAGGGATTTTAACTTTTAAACTAAGTAGGACCGCGCCATGATCGGTGATTGTGGGATTAGTAACGAGAGTAATGGATGCTAGGTTAGTCTTCAGCAGGGTGTGGTCTAAACAGGAACCACTCAGATGTGTTGGGAGTAAATGAGCCGGTAGTAGTCCCTGGCATGCGCACATGTTAAGGTAGTCTTTGGCACCTCCGTCATTGTCTTCTGGATTAATATCTATGTTCATATCACCTGTTAGTACTATATTTTTGAATGTCGATAGTTTTTGGAGTGCGCCATCCAACGACTTGACAAAATTATCTGTTTGCTTAAAACCACAAGGCCTATAAACAGCTAGGATAGCAGTTTCTAGGCCTAATTTTAGCAATAGCCTACTGCAATCTTGCATGGGTGGTTCTTCCACAGAAATGTTTAAAGTTTTCTTTGCATAAACAACTACACCGTCATTTTGATTGTGAACAGTTTTACTACTAAAAGTATTGTATCCTGACAATGACGGAAGGTTCTGTTGGCATTTTGATAGCCAGCATTCTGTTAATATAATAATGTCACACTCAGTATCCAGCCTTGACAATAGAATGTAGAGGTTGTCTATGTTTTTATTTATACTACGAATATTTTGTGTTAGAATATTAAGAGATTTTGAGGGCTCCGAGAGATATTGTTTACAATTATCAATTTCGCATGATTTTGCCACTGATAAAGAAACTACATCTATATCATTAATTATCTTATCCATGTTTTTAAACTAATCAAATATATAAATAAACAGAGACTTATAGATTAATGCAAGAAAAAATAAAATAGAAGATAAGCTACTTTTAGTGTGCTTACTTAATAAACTGTGTGGTGGCGCTCTTAGGCGCCTTCATAGTCTATTGAATTAATGTAATTGTCCTCTGCGTATTTGCGTGCCGGGCAACTTACATCACCAGTTGAATGGTCACATTTCCTCTTGAAACGTTTGCACGTCGCACATTGGGGTGGAGAAGATTTGTTGCTACATTCCTTGAAAGAGTGACCTGTCTCTCCACAGTGGTTGCACGTAGGACTAGTTTCTCGGCAAAACTTAGCTGCGTGTCCGAACTGCTGACAATTGAAGCACCTGGTGACAATTGTGAAATCCCTCACTGGGCATGATGTCCAGTTAATGAAAATTCGGCCTTGGTTTATTAAAATTTTTCTGATGCTCGCGGGTAGTTCCAAAATATAATTACATGTAGGAAGGGTTTTCTTCCCCGACTTATGGCTTAATTTGATCATATCTAGAAAGGACTCACGAGTTGTATTCGGCAACTTATCTGAAAGGTTTTGTTCGTAAATACAATCAAATACCTCCTTTTCAGTGAGGGCTACGGGGACTCCAATGACAGCAATCCTAGGACGACGTTTAGAAGGTTCTTCAACTGTGAAACCCGAAGAAACTAGTTTCTCAGAATTTTTTAATTTGTCAATGTCGCCTTTGCTATCCGTACTAATAATGACGCCTCCATTTCTGATTTTCCTCAGGCCACGGACATGCAGTTTTAGTTCTTCAGGCGAGATAATTTTTTGTACCAGGGACTTAGTATCGTCACTAGTTTGGGTCTTATCGCTGGGATAGATGGCAACAGAACTCAGATTTGCTGGGCGGATAAAACTATCGGAACCTTTTTTAACCATATTGGCATATGAGCTATTTTCAGTAGTCAATTTAGTTTCAACGACCTCTTTGAACTGTTGAAGAGAGTTCTCAATGTTCTGCTGTACCTGTAAGTGCTGGATGGTGCAGTGTGCCTGAATAGTTTTCTGCTTCAAGGCTTGATATAAGACGGCCATCTGTGCTGTCCCACTTGAGACCTTTCGGCAAAGAGTGGAGACACGGAGCTTCTGTTCCGAGTTCATTTTTCCCTCCGTGACAATGGAGCAAACTTCATTTAGAATGCTATCTATGGAACCTAACCACTTCTGGATCTCTGGTGTAGAGATAACTTCACTCGGCAATTCATTCTCCGTGGGTGCTGGTGGGTTTGGGTCTCTGGGGGGGGATTGTTCGGTAGGCGTTGGCGGAGGGCTTCGTCGTAATAGTTGGCTACGGCCAAACGGGCTAGATCCTGCGTTAGACATAACTAACACAGAAACACTATTTGTCTATAAAATAATTATAATTGTTTAGTTCATCTTGCACAATGAAAAAGTTATTACGTACCTACTACTCACTCGCGACACACTTTACTTATATAACTGACGTCGCAGATAATTGTAATAATATTAATCGTAATTATTAAAAGATAGATATTTCATTATAGCCAATAAAAAAGACACGTCCGCTTAGTCTCGCTTCGAATCAAAGATCCTATTATATAGTAACCTTGCATATGCCTATTTATATATTATGCCTTGCCTGTGACTCTAATTATAACCAAAAGGGTGTATGTATATTTGTAAGAACGTATAAATACACTGTATATTTCACTATTTACTAGGAAAAAAACAATTCTTACTATTCGATATCAGTAGTTAATTACCTGATAACTATTCTCATAACATAATTAAATATTTCTATCATGTCCTACTTTTAACTAAAATGTATGGTTACCCTATTAGACAAGGACACGGCTACCACAAAGTATTCTCCCTCAGACCGGCTTTACGGCACTATTAAGCGTTCCAGTACTTGTACTATTTCTATGCTTTTACCAGAGAGGCTTCTTAAGTCATTGCTTTTACCCCTTTTACGTGCCTTTTACCAGCTTTTACCAATGTCATCTCCCTACAAAAATGACATTTTGAAGTATTTTTTGTTCTGTGCATCCCTTAATGCATCCGCAATGGGCAATGGGCCAATGGGCAGTGGGCACATCAGGGGCAGGCAGGGGTGACGTTAGTTCTAATTTTGGTACCAAGTCCTCAGAGTAATTAATCCTATAGAGACGAAGTAGTCTTCTATATACACTTTTGATTATACATACATATAGATGAAATTGATGTAGCAATAACAAATCACATCACCCCATCGTCTCTTTCTAACGCATACAATATTGTGTAAGGTAAGCGAGACGATATAATGGTTGTTTTTACTGCATAAGGTAACATTTAACCTGTGACGTCACGATAATGTGGCCGGGTGCCGATTCGCCATACTAAGTTCGGACTAGCGTGGTACATTGCCTGTCAAGTGACCGTGTTATTGTAAAGTTTTTTGCGATTTTCGAGATATACGTGATTTATTGGTGGAATATATTACGTTTGGATGTTAATGAAATGTGTCATGTAAATATCTTGACTTGGCTCACGAGGTTGTCGACATGTGGGATGTGGACTCCGCAGTCATAGTGCCGATCGTCGTTACGGCCAATGGCTTAATAGCCAAGAGCCTCGACCAACATCTTAGCCCGGCCGCACACGTCCGGTTTTCACATCAGCTTCCCTGATTCGGTTCCCTGGCACCTGAAGGCGTACTCGTCATACAATTTGTATGTAGCGCTGCACACGTCCAGTTTGCCCGTACGGTTTTGAGTTTTGACTTCAGATCTCAGATCGCCGTGACCAGCGTGCGGTGCGGACGTGCGCGTATTAACATGTGTGATATTGAGGTGCTCATTGCATCATCATTGCTGAAATAAAGCGAAAAAAATTGAAAAGAAAAACAATTGACAGCAATTGGGTAAAATAATGATACTAAATTTAAAGAGTACTGTCATACATTACAAGATCCTACTTCTATTGCAATTTCGAATTTAGACGTATAGTAATCCTGTCTTTCTGGATGCCAACCATAGATGTCGCTTGTTGTAGCGTTAAAAATACCTTTAAATATACTACAGCCCCCATACAGCCCCAGTGATCACTGTCTATTTATTATTATTATAGTATTATGATAAGGTTGTCTGGTAGAGAATGCCTATGGCATTAAGACCGCCTTTGTGCATTGTACATGAAGCATTTTAAATAAAATAAATAAATATAATCCATCAAGTGGATGATTCATAAACATAATACACACATCAACAAAGTCTAGGGATATTTTATACTAACTTGCATAACTCAAAAACTACTAGGGACTTCAAAAAGATTTTGATGGTGATTTATTATATTTCATTTCCAAACGTTAATAAGATGGATTTACATAAAAAAAGAAAAAAATATGAGGCACAGGCGGAAAAAACGCTGAAACTAGACCAGCTGCAAATTATTAGTTGAGTATTTTGCTTGTTATTTTTTTGTTAATCAGGTTTTATGGTAACATTTTGGATTAAATTGATGCTATTGAAGTTATTGATCACATGGAATTCAAAATTGGACCTAAGAGGAAATGTTAAAAGCAGCAGGTAAACGCAAGCTGATGCACTCCAACGTGACATTGCTGAAGCGATTGGAACGAGACAAAACGTGATATCGATGTTGTGATCACGTTATAGTGTCATTAGAGAGGTGGCTGCAAGACAACTAGGTAGAAGTCTTATGAATATCCATAGACAAGATCGATATTTGCAAGTTCCTGCAAAAAGACAACCAAATGTTAAGGCCATGCGATTGGTTCAATGACTGCAGTCTGAACCCCAGTTGCTTGTGAGTGACTAAACTGAGAAGAGGAGACTGCATGAAGTCTACCTTCGTGCCGGCAGAACACTTTTTAGTCCAGCATTAGAAATTGGCAATCGCGGACAAACACTGCAGTGGGCTCGAGAAAATTTGCAAAATCGAAAACCGTTGAATGTCATCAGTGGTTTTTCTAATGAATTGCGGTTGGGGGTTCCATCTCATTTCGCAAAGAGTACACGATTGGAGAGTTCCTGGATGTGTAAGCCACCTCCAGCACGCACAGAAGTCTAATCATGCCGAGGTGGAGCAATTATGGTGGGGGCGAAAATTCTTCTTGGCGAGAGAACAGACCGCGATTGGGTGTAAGGCTCCAGAACTGCTAAAAAATACCGTAATCAGATGCTAGGCCTAATAACCTACCCATATCGGCTACAAATTCGTCGAGATTTCCGGTTCATTCATGAAAATTTCTGTATACCCACCAACACGGTGGTAAGAATTTGGTTGTGAACATGATGTTGCGATTCTGGAGTGACCTACACAATCACCAGACCTAAATCCCATTGAGCATGCTTGAGATAGGGTGTAATGAAGAGCTCTGAGGAATTTCTCCGACGATTCTTTGACTGATGAGCAACTTTTTTTACACCTCAGCAGAATCTGGGACAAAATTTCACAGCAAGACATTGATAACCTTATTTAAGCATACAGAACCATTGCAGATGCGTAATTAACATCAGGGATGCTTTTACTGGTTATTAGTTTGTATATCCCTGTAAAAAAGGCGTAAAAAATTGATTCTTTTTGCTTTTAACCATCAAAACATATACCCCTTATTTTAGTGCATTTTGCATAATTTTTTGTTTTGTCTATAAATGAGACGAATTTAAAAAGAAACTTGGTTTTTATTTTTATTTATGATAGTCCATAAACTAAAGTTTATTTGCATATAAGCTTGTCTTAAGCTATTTCCGATATTTTTTTAGTTAACAATGAATAACTGAAATATCCCTAGACTTTGTTGATGTGTGTATCAGTATAGTGCCACAAACTTATCTGACCCAGTGACCAAAATTGGAACTAACTGTTGAACTGTCAAAATTGAATCGATTCCGATTTCGAGTGTGCATCGTGATTACCCTGCGGGTCAGATAAGTTTGTGGGACTTTACATAAAATAAGTGTGATGACTTGAGTGCGCGCTGCGCGTGGTTAAAATCGGAACTAATCGTAATAGTACGATATATTTTCAACATTACGGACGTAGCCGTCCGTAATGTTGAAAATATATTTCAAACATTTTACCACTATCATTCACGTAGCGTAGCGGTACATGGTAAGTTAGAGTTAGACGCTGACGTGCTACCAGGTTCGGATCATAGATCACTATACTACTACAGTTCGGATCCGGGTCCAGTAATTTAGCTTTTTGTATTTAATATTTTAATTTTCTTAATGTTTTTGGCATTTTCTTTTAATAATTTTGATAAAATTTTATAAAATTGGAAACATTAATTTTCATAAACAAAATTCGAGGACCCGAACTCAACGAGGAAGCAGAAAAGTTGTACGATTGTACATACAGGCAGCGCCACTAATCGCTTTCCACCTGAGCCCATCGAGTTAAGCCTCTTTAAAGTGCCACAAACTTATCTGACCCGGTGATCAAAATTGGAACTAGAGTTAACGCCACGACTCAAGTCCGATAGACGCGGCGCCTCAATCGCATAATGAAATGTTGCCAGGAAGATAGGCACATTTACCCTTTGGCTCAAAGGCTACTTTACAGTAAAAGTAGATTTTCTACTATACAAATAACTGTTTTAAATAAACATATAAATAGGATGGTTGTGTGAATCTAAATTCATAATGTAAATTATACTAACAATAAATAATGGGGTTTTTTTACTTAGTTCTGTCTGTCCATCTCCATACGGATATCTGGTAGAGGCGGATTGTTCTCAGCGGTAAACAGCACAATATTTATACCTAATATAGTTTAATTTTGGGTATCTTATTTACTGTGTAAAGAAATTATACATAATAAACATAATAGGTACTTAGATTACTTTGTAAATCAACGTCACATCCATAATTATTAATTAAAACAACAATTTTCATTAATAAACATTTTATTTCGTTAACATTTACAACAAAGAAAAAATAACATTTAAATAATAAATAATTTAACTTACATTATTACCAAACCATCCCTACACTTATCTAACGATAAAGTTTATAATAATAATATTATCAATAATTTATAATTGCACTGAGGGGGGCTTCGTGCCGAGCGCGCGGCGCTGCGTGGTGCGCTCGCGCCGCGCGCTGCGCTCGTCTTAAGCCGAAGCTGCGGGCCGGCACGTCGTGCTCCACACCTCTACCCAACGTTTATACTATTTTATATGCATATCATAAGCTCATCGATAATTAATAACAATCAATATAATAAATTATGACTTAATTTCAACATTTGTACCACAGTTACATCGCGATCCCTACAATGACGCCCGGCGCCCGAGTCCCTCACTCGCTACTGTCTCCTGTCTCCATAATCAACTAGTTGGATGTAACAAGTTGGCACTCGGAGGTCCACTTTGCATTTTACTAGACGAGGTTAGTCGGAAAGGGTAGGCGTACCGCGTACCTACCTACGTACTTATTGTAAATTGGAAGTTATTGTACTTACTAATCAGTATGAACAATTTTTATTATTGGAGTTGGGACTAACCCTGAAATCGCGAAAAAAACATTAACTGTTTCATTTTAGTCGAGTAATAATGAATTAGGTAGCTATTTGTATGGAACAGCATATCTAAGTAGATATATATCACGATTTCAGGTTTGGTTCAATAGTAAACGTTGTTCAATTTAATGATGAGTACTAAAGCCTCCGTCCGGGTTTGTACCTACCTACACCGTTTCCGACTAGTCTTAGATATATAAAATATTTTAATTTTACATTTAAACATATTATTAGATTTGATAAAAATAAATAAACAGTAAGTAAACCTACGCGTAGTTAGGACGATAAGATGTTAGTGACGAAAACTTACCATGGGTTCAGTACATAATTCTGGACAACTAGAGCAAACGTGCGTAGCAGGTCTTTTCAAAAATTTTACAATTTTTTCTCAATACTTCGCAGTTTTTATAACTAATTAAAAAATCTGCGATCAATATCGTAATTTATTTTTAAACGACGGTCTCAATATTTTATTGCTGATGTGTCCAGAATCTTTTACGCTAACTATATGAGTTTTCGTTACGATGACACTGTTGGTACATACATACATACGAGTACGTGCGGCTTGCGAGGACTCTCGCTCGTTGGTCACCCGCACCATGTAAATAGGTCCCACGTCAGACTGTTTTTCGAGGACCTATATTCTATATTGATGCTTAAACAGTTGCAAACTTGCAACGCTCTCGACGTTTGGAATGAGGGAGTTGGGTCAACCGAACGTCTCACTCCTAAGTACGGAAAGCCGCGCCCGTGAGAATGAAAAGTTAAGCGTGAGTTTGGAACGAACCCCCGCTATCACGCTAGCCGCGAGCTCTAATGAGCTTCCTCATCTGCTCCATAACCGCCCTTCCATCTACATAACATTACCTAAGTACTTCGTCTTGTATAGTTACGGTATGGTGAATTATTTATTTATAAATATTATTATTTTATAAAATAATATAAAGCCAGCCATAATCTGGTAATGTAAGTACAACAATATACTTAAGTCTTTTAGACTAACTTAAAATTAGGCCAGTTAAATTTTATGCAGTTATGCTCTTCAATTTACAGCAGCATTGTACAAATGAAAAGTGCTGCACACAAGTAAGTATTATTGTACGGATTGTGAGGTGAGCAGAATTTGTGATTGTTCGTCGCCTAGGAATCATTCATCCGTGGACCGTGGTGCACTGCACTACCTACCATGGTAACATCCATCGAGGGTTCGATAGAGCACGAGCGAGGCCGCTCCCGTGTCTTTGCGTTTGCACACGATACTTAATATTTATGGGCCTTACAAACTTAAGTAACTAGTAAATTTATTATAAAATAATTAAAAATAATACTCTGTAAATAATTAAGTTTACTAGCTACGTATCGATGGCAACTAATACTGCGCCCGATCGGAGCCGGCGCCGCGCCGCGCCGTGCGCGTCCTCGTCCGTGCGCCTCGTCACCGCGTCGCGACCATTTCGAGCGTGCCTGTACTACTAAACATTATGGATAGTTTTTTGGCACTGTTACTTTGGCTCCCAACTAAGTCCGGAGCAGCAGTGTGGCAACCAGCGACAACCGCCTGCATGCGAGACGCGCACAGACCGCGTCGGCGGCGGCGGCGGCGGCGGCGGCGCTCTGTGCGCCAGACAACTAGTCGAGCTCACTTGTCACTACGCGCTACGACGACGCGACCCGCGTGCGACGCGCTACACGCGGCCACGACATACGGGCTATCACAAGTTTAAAGCTAATAATACAACACCCTTACATTATACATACCACATTTAAATAACGTAATTATATGGTTGACGTTAACGAATGTGAATGTATCAGCCAGGGTTGCCAACCATACCTTATAAATTATCGTATCCTACGTTATTTTACTTCTGAATAATTTAAACTTTAGAAAAAAAAAAACTCCCCATAAACTTTATTACTGACATAATATTTATGCCTGACATTGATGGAAATGTTCTTGTTGAGTAAGAGATATGATTTTCGAACGAATTATAGTGATAAAACGGAATACAAGAGCTGTAAAATGGCCATTTATTTTAAAAAGTTCATCTCAACCTTCCCAACATCACAAAAATTGTGTCTTACTTACCTCCTCTCTGTTCCTGCCACGTCACCCTTCACCGAGAGTTTTCTCTGTGATGAACGCAAAGTAGCGGGAAGAGAGGAATCAAGCAACTGTAAGCTTAGGAAAGAACAAGTTATTAATTTATTTTAACTTAAGTATTACTTTCATGACTCATTTGAATATTTTAAAACAGTAAAAACAATATTAAATTGTTCCAAGAGCATAAAAAAATATGTTTTCAAAACAGTTTAAATAGATTTAGAAAATGCTTTTTTTTGTTAAATATTTTTTTCTCCGCTCTTTAGAGATGAATATTATTATATGTTATTTATCAGAAAAAAGGTGGCAACCCTAGTATCAGCAGACAATGTGAAAACGAGGAACCTCTTTCAGCGTCTCATTGTCGCTAATAACAGAGGGCGTTACATAACACAAAACACATCTAACGCACAACGTTCTCAAATTTTAACAACTACATAAGTAAGTACCTAACTATTAGTGATAAGTACTCATTAAATTATTGAGCATGACATGAGTTCTGGTTGGAAACAGGTACGGTCTACGTTTTATCGAAAGTTCAATAAGTAACATGTCTTATATTAAGTACCTACCTACCTATTCGATCCACGGAAGCTGTACACGCATGCAAATATAATTATCTTATTACTTGGCAGGTTGCTATTCATATTATATATTGTTCACATACCTATATTACTTATAATATGACACTGATATTTATTTATTTGATATTCTGCTGCATTTTTTAATCTTGTATTCCATTTACAATTTGAACAAATCACCGTCGCCATGCGACCGATTACTGAGGGGCAAGATGGGGGCAAGCAGGAATGTTATGACGTATGTAACGTTACCATAAGCAAATATTGATTATAAAATACGATGAATCTATCGCATTTTTGTTCAATTTTATGCAACATAAACACTTGTTCCATGAATATGTAAAAATATTGTATATCTATCTTAAAAAAATATCATGGATTGAACGTGTATTTTTTATTATAAAGTATCTACGTCAAAACATTCGCGCTCGACCCACTGGCGCACAGTGTGTCGAATGCTCTATAAAATACATGTTTAAATCCGTTATCTTATCAACGATGGCAAATTTAATATTAATGTTCGTTTAATGCTCCGTGTCTGATCTGTTGAATCAGGAGAATGACATTTTTAGTTTAACTGCTGACCTACTGTAACTAGGTACCGACCTATTGGTTTTAATACATTTTTATAATTACAGCTAAGTGTCACAACAGCCTAAAAATAAACGAACAAATTCGTTTAAAGCTTATCCACCATTCCTTTACGATAATATTATTATCCGCAACCGAGCGAATAAAATAGTTAGTTTGCCAAGCGTTGCGTCACGGGGTCAGGCGACTGAGCTCGACAAAGTGTGTTTGAGATGTGACAGTGTGACCTTTACACTTTACAGCGCAAATGAACACGTGGCAGAGTGAGCGCCGCGCGCCAGTAGCACCCCTCGCTGCCTGCCTCGCGGCGCTCTAGCCCGGCAGCGGCGCTTCCTCGTAGAAGTCCGGCTCGTCGTCCTTGTCGATGTCTTTCTGGGCGCCATCCAACTGTAAACATACATTCGCAACGTGTTTAAAAATACATTCACATTCACGGAAACCGGAAACAGAAAGCGTCCATGTTAGCATAATTACCGCTCTGAGCTGCAGCGGCGTGAAGATGTAGGCGAGCGACATGCGCAACGGCACCATCATGACCAGGAAGAAGGGCATGGCGAGTGAGAACCGCGACGACTTGACGACGTACAGCACGGCCAGCCCCGCCACCTGGATCAGCGTGAACATGTGCATCTTCAGCGTCGGCACCTGCGGCAATATTACCAACATGGTCATTAATATAAAGATAAAGATGTATTTATAAGCAAAAACATGTGTGAACTGGTGTACAAATATGAAAATTCTATAAATGTTGCACTACCTACATGATGTAATTTTATAATAATTAAGTTATTCGAGTTTCATAACAAATAAATAATCAATTAATAGAAATAATAATAATAATGATTTACATGTCCATAACTTAAAAAAATAATTCGATGCATTCATAAAGTTTTGTCATTCAGGAAGTCATTAACATTATAGTAACATTTTTCCGACAAAATTCTTTTTAACGTTTTCTTAAATAGGTCTTCATTCAATTGTTTAATGTCATTTGGAATTTTGTTATAAATTGATGGAGCCTTGCACAGTACACTTTTATGTAGAAGCGCTGTTTTAGCAGAGTGAACACAAAGTCTACTGTTATAGCGGCGGTTACGTTTTACATTTTCAGATAGGCGAGGAAACAAATGAGGGTTACTTCTAATAAAAAGAGCTATTTCCAATATGTAGAGAGATGGAAGTGTGAGAATTTTGTATTTGATAAATAGTGGCTTAAAACTCTCGGTACATTGGATACCATCGTGCATCGTTTTTGCATTTTAAATGCCATATCTTTATTAGTCTAATTAGCCCAAAAAATTATACCATATCTGAGGATTGATTCCACAAGACCATAGTACTTATGCTGAAAGTAGCGCAAGTTTATACAAGGCATAAGATAGACTACCTACTGATTTTATTACATAGAACGTCAATGTGTTCTTTCCAATTTAATTTACTGTCTATAGTTAAACCAAGAAAACGGGCAGTAGTAACTTCCTTTATTGTGTAATGATTATCATGAACCAAGTTTACATTTAATGAGTTTTGTAATCTTTGTCCAAAGTGCATTACACTTGTTTTTGCTAAATTGATTTTAAATTTTTATTATTAACCCATGAAATTATAGATGTCAATAAGTTATTTATGTAAAATTTATAGTGATTTATGTCCTTACATGCAATTGTAACTGTGCTATCATCAGCAAATAATGTCACAGGCTGGGTCATTGCATTTGGCAAATCGTTAATATATATAATAAATAAGAGTGGCCCCAGTACACTGCCTTGGGGAACACCATATGATACATAGCGCTTCATGGAGGTGTATGTTTTTCATTTTTAATTTTAATATTCACTCTAGTTATTTCTGTTATCTGCTGTCGATTCATTAAATAGGATCGAATTAAATCTAAGACATTACCCCTAATACCGTAGGCTTGAAGTTTATTGATTACTATATTATTATGGTCAACATAATCAAATGCCTGTGACATATCGCAATATATAGCGCAAATGGGAGATGTTTTGTCAAAAAACCACTTAATACGAACCCTTCTGACGTATGGCACTTGCGGGTGGTGCTTGACAGGCTTAAACAGCAGGATGCAGCGGTCCCAGAACTGAATGCCGCCGAGCGCAGAGATGCCCATGTAGAGGAACACGCCGAACAGCACGGCCATGGGCACGAGGCGCAGCCAGCGTGCCGCCAGCACCGACACGCCCACCAGCAGCGCCACCAGCAGTGCCGTCAGCCGCTGCTCTGTAACACGCACGCGAGCTTCGTCACCCGCCTGACATACCACGCCCACGCGGAACCTATCTGCTCGCCTTAAGACTGCTGGAGATTGGCTCTCGTTGTGTTATAGACAGATCTGATTATGATGGAGTCCTCTCAAACTAGTGTCGCTGCTGCCCGTCACTAGATTTTGTTGGGATGCCAAGTTGGACAGTTATGTCGCCACCTGCCGGGCGTCAGTGACCCAGCTGAGCAGAGCACAGTCCATTACTTGAATGTGAAGTTGGCGATGTCTTGTTTGTCGAGGGACTTGTCCTTGTGTTGAGTACCTCACAACAATTCTTATTCATAGATATCACATTTATCACATACGCAGGTACGCAATTTTTGCAATACATTCTCCATAGTTATGTATGCGTGCTTTAGGCGAACGTATTGCCTGTAGGGATTGCAATTCAATATTCGAATATTCGAATTATTCGAATATCAATTTGAAATTCATATTCGAATAGTAAATTATAAAATATTCGAACATTCGAATATTACCACAAAAATTAAGGTTACAGCATTATTTGTTGATTATTAACGCGACGTCTAACGCGTGGTCGTCAAATCTTCGAATAGATCGGCACTGCTCAGATTGACGGCCATTCGACCAATCAACGGTCACTTGCGAACATCATGATCTAGAAACATCAATAATAATGCGGATGGCTCTATATGACATAGGTCCCCCTCTTCTTCATCGTTCCCGATTGATGAGAATCGCGACCACATACAACGCGCCTCCAAACCATGCGGTGTTTCGTTGTGTGGACCGCTTTCTGCATGCTGCCTCCACCAGCCCTCCTTATTGCATCCGACCATCTTACCGGCGCTCTGCCTTGAGTGGGTTTCCCTTCCAGCCGGCCCACTATTATAAGGTTTTTCCAAACAATGCTTAGAAGACCGCATGATAATTATGTCCGAAAAAACCGAGGGCACGCTCCCGGCAAACTGTGGAAAGTCGTTTGGCGATGTTGAGCTCCTACAGAATGGATTCATTAGTTCTCATAGCAGTCCAGGGTATATGAAGCAATCTGCGCCAACACCACATCTCAAAAGCATCGGTCTTACTGCTATCACGACTTTCTATGCACCACGTTTCCGCGCCATATAAATATATTGAGAAGACCAGAGGACGCATCAATCGCACTTTGGTCATACGGTGAATTCCAAATTTTGTCGAGTTTTGCCATTGCACTCTTAGTCATACCGGATCTACGGGAGCTGCCCTCACTAGTTATCAGTGACCCAAGATACACGAACTCGCTGACTTTCTCGTACCCGTCAAGTAGATTAGAACGTGGAAGTGTTCCCGTATATGCTTTAGCAGGTTCGCCATCTCTTCTACACTAGACACAATTACAGTGGCATTATCCGCGTACCTTAGGCTCGTGAGTCTTTCACTGCCTATACTAATTTATTTTCTATTCTATTTGCTTTTCGCATAACATGTTCCCCATATAGGTTAAATAACTTTGGCGACGTACGTTAAATTCACGACATTTCTCGATGAGAATGCAGACATTCAATATTTGCTCACGAGTTCCCTTTCCGGCAACAAAACCATATTGTTCCTTCGATATCTGGTGGTCTACATGTGCTGATAGTCTAGCGTTAATTATGCGCAGGAGGATTTTACTTGCATGGGACATAAGTGACACAGGTATGCCAAGATACCTAAGTCATTCCTATGTATGACGTGCTAATATGCATTCCACCACCTATAGCGTAGAGTGCGAAAGGGTATTTTCTTCTACCAAATATAATGCAATCATCTCAGATGTAAATTAAATGATAATTCCGTTAACTCTTTAAGTTTTCTTACGTCACACTTTCAAAGGATTCGTAAATAAGAATAATTTTATTAAGTGCCTATCCGATCACCGCATATTTATTTAATTATAATTGGTACTTACCGCGTTGGATCACTTGGATCTCATAACTTTCAATTTAAGTGATTGCGTGCACTTGCAATTTAAATATCTCCTTAGGTGCTAGTTATCAGTGCATTCTTAATGTAATTTTGATCGCGTTTCTAGTTATCCTTAAATTGATAATACAAATAATCTTTATAATACCTTTTTGCTACTTTTACTTTGTATGTTGTATAAAGTTTATTAACATATTACTACATATACACACATTTACACACATGTACATATAGTTACTTTGCTAGTGAGATTCTGATTGTTTTTCCTACCAAGTAGGTTTCCTATCATTTTTTAAGAATTTAGAATTTTTTATTTCATGAACATTATGATTAATTTGTTGTATTATTTGGTTTCAACAACTTTTAATGGAAGGTAATTGAATGATACTGGTGGCATTGTTTTGATTACGTCCACTATGAGTTTTGGAGGACAATTTGAAAAAAAAAAAGTTTATTTGGGTTTATTTGTGAAATTTTGATTTTCTGGTTATGGTCGAAGTTCATATTACTTTTAACTATTTATATATTAATACGTGAAGAGAAAACTTCACTAGACGAACATTTGTATTAAGAATTTGTTAAAATTATTTCATTTGATTACAAGTTTGATGTTTAAGTATTGGTAATGATTGGGGATGTTAGGCGAACTTACATAAAAATATGATACCAGTTTGTAAGGCTATAAAAATGTGACAAATTATATAAATATTTATTTTTTCTGAAATATTCGAATATTATTCGAATATATTCGAATAGGGCTGAAAAATCATTCGAATATTCGAATACCGAAAAACATCGAATATTTGCAATCCCTAATTGCCTGCACAGTATGTAGAGCTGCGGGTGCAAGTGAGCAACAGTACCTTTAACCTCGACAATGTGCGGCTTGTCTCCGGGCGCATGCGTGGTGGACATGATGGTGAGCGCGGACACGTGGCTGACGGAGCGCACGGTGGCCACGCACTGCCACGGCGCGCCGAACAGGCCGCACATGGCGTTCACCGTGGACATGATCACGATGTCCATGTGGAAGCCGCTGCCCTTCTTCAGCTTGCGCTCCGGCTTGTCGATGATCAGCCTGAACCACGCAGACGTTACGTAATGTGCATTGTTATTTATTACACTAAGAGTCGCGGGAGCACATTCATTTATATTATTACAACAAATATCTAAAAGCTTTGCAGTTTACATTCATTCGCTATGCACTCAGCTTATATAGCTTAGCTTATATTCCATAAACCTAAACTTAGCAAACCTAAACGTTTGAAGGGTTAAGATGAGTACTCATTATAATCAGAAGTGTACATGTTGAACATTAGAAGCAGTGGTCGGTATCTTACTCAGCGATGTGCGTCTCCATAAAGACGATGATGTAGACCATGAGCGCCGGCAGGCCCATGGCGAAGGCGGCCCAGGCGGGTATGGTGCCGAGCCCGTCGTTGAGCGGCACGAACCAGGAGCGCTGAGCGGTGGGGCTCAGCCCCTCGGGCACGCGCAGCGTCTCCGTCCACACGGGCACCGCGCACGACATCCCCACCATGAGCACGATCGCGATCGGAACACCGAAGTCTCCCAGCGCGCGCCGCGCCTGCAACATATACGCACAACTCACCACACTGACGCACATAACGCTGTCGCTCGCAGATTGATTGTTTTACACAGATACTTCACTTTATTACATTCACCCTGAGCACGGCCACGTATGGGATGTGAGATATGGGAAGAGTAACGAGACAACCTTCTCCCAGCCTCCGCTAGAGAATGGGTGGCGTGCGTCGGTCAACATACCTGTACGTACGTACAGTGTGTAATTAATTTGTTTAGTTCGAGGCGTGTAATGAAATCTCGTGAGGCGGTACTGGTAGGTTACTTACACTGCGGCCGAGGAACTTGCCATTGCGGAAGATGCGCAGGTAGTAGGCGATGACGAAAGTGGACAGCGTGAGCATGGTGCACCACAGCGCCGTGTTGGGCTGCGGCGGCACGGCGGCATGCAGTGGCGCCGCTGCCTCGCTCGCGTTGGCTGCAACCGTAAAACCGCTTCGGTAATATTCCATCCATAGATAGCGTAAGCAAGAGCACGTGCTACGGCAGCCCACCGAATATGTGGTCATAATTATACTCACATGCATCAGTGTATGCTGCATATTATGTATGTATACCTGCGAGCGTGGAGTTGTCGAGCAGCGTGGCGTTGCTGAGCAGCGCGGGCGCGTCCGTGGCGTTGGCGACGTACTGCACGCCCAGCGGGTGCGTGCGGAACACGTTGATCAGGCTCGTCACCGGCTCCCCGATGAAGATCAGCGAGATCAGGAACGCGAAGATATCCTCCGTGAACCTGCACAACACATTATTCATTAGCGCGTGTACAGAGCGAACGTGTACTAAAGTTCGCGCATGGCACTACACTCCATATAAAAATATTTAACAATTTACCAGATGTAAGTACTTATAAATGAAACCAGCACTACACGATTTAAAAATAAATTAAAACAAATATTAATTAATAAAGCTTATTACACTATTAATGAGTACCTAAATGATAAACAAATATAATAAATTTATTTAAACTTCTTATCCATAATAATTAATAAATACATAATTATGCATATAATAAAATTATTTAATAATAAATTGAATAATGGACAACTATTCTACTAGATAGAGTGACATTATAAACACATATAAAAATTAAAAATAGTAGATAATATCTTATTTAAATAATTATAAGTACCTACTCATCTTCCTCTCTCCTATACTTTGCTGTGCCCAACAGGGTCCATGATTGTTACCAAATTTTATTTTTTCCACCTTATGTACATTGTGGAATGCAAATAAAGAATATGCATATGAATATGAATATGAAAATACAAAGTGTTTTATCAAATGCTGTCAAAGGTTTAGACTTTTTGGTGGTTGTAGCGAATAAGTACTAATAAACCAAACAAACACCTTGGTACCTTATGAGGGCAGGTAGCTAAGACTGGAGCTGGAGGGGGAGACAATCCGGGTGCTTACCAATAGTGACTGCGATAGACTGAGTCATCCTTTACATGATAAAAGTTTGGAATACGATAGGTGCTTTGCCGAGCCAACTTGGTAAAAATCTGCAATAACTGTGCAGCAAAAGTTGTTGCAGTCTAATTCTTGAATCTAAATGACCGCATATTTATATGTATACAGGCAACATATTTATATGTATACAGGCAACGTATTTATATGTATACAGGCAACATATTTATATGTATACAGGCAACATGCATACACACTGTACACAGGCATACACATTACACACATCAAAAGAAGTTTGGAATCACTGATAAGTTGAGATATTTTGGTATTGCTTCTATGTGTTGTTTCAATACGACAAACTTCTTTCAAAGTAGTTAAGGTTCTATGTTTAAAAACTCATTTAACTACGTAATTATTTTTTTGATTTTTATTAAAACTAACTGCATTCGATTTTTAATGAAACTAAAAATTGAATAGTTTTGGTATTAAAATATTAACTAAATTTATCTTTTCAAAGTGATTTTGAACTTTTTTGATGTGTGTATGAGGCGAACATGATTCAGTAGGCATGACACACAGCACCTGGTGATCTTCTTGACGGCGACGCTGCCCTCGACGGAGGCAACGCAGAGCGCGATGACGATCATCCACAGGCCGCAGTACATGCGCGCCGTCAGGAAGTCGAACCCGTACGAGTGGCAGAAGTTGGCCAGCGACTCGTCCAGCAGCAGCAGCGGGCCCGTGGCGCCTGTGATCATCATAGGTTGCCCCGACACCAGCGCGAACAGGACGCCGCCTGCGCACGTGAACACCTGCGCATACACGCCAACACGGTCATCGAACACTCAGGCCACAGCGTACATTATAATATTATACTTCATCCGTATCCGTTTCATGCACAATTTAAGGATACATTAGCAGTCGTTAACATTAACCCAGCACTGCGCGTGTAACCTTCCGCTACACTTCACCTACTTCAGGGTAGTTCAGTGTGTGCGGTCGCTGGGCGTCGAATATGCTAAGTGCAGTCTATGTAATCTGTGCTACTGATCACATACCAAAGTTTCAGATATGCCAATGTTGCCGTATGTCTTCTCAGCGAGCAGACCGCCGAAGGTGATGGCGGAGGAGAGCGCAGCGAAGTACATGAAGATGGTGGCCGCCAGGCACTGGCCGTTCAGCGCGTCCCGGAAGTCCGACACGTAGAACGGGTAGCGCCGCTTCATGTCGCGGATCACGCCTGCCAACAGTGCCAACACACCCCATATATTTCAAAACATCATGGTGATCATGGATATTGAATACTTTATGAAAACTAGAGTACCTACATTATGTTTAAAAAGATTGGCAACAGAAAATATGCATTTTGTTTTCGTTTAAAAATAAATGCAAAGTTGAAGCAGAATGTATTTATTATGTATATAGCAGAAATGACCTACGTCAGAATTTAATCTATGCTAAGCAATAGAGCAACTAATGGTGCCCCCGAGTGGAGATGAACTTGGCTAGGTGTCATTATGACGGACTGAACATAAGGTATCGATATAAAACGTGTCACTAGCCGTTGGACATACCTTTAATTTAAAATGTTCAATAGTCGATTTTTTGACCATTATGCTAAGTTTTACACAGTCCCTTTATTATTTCCCGAAAAAAATATAATTTGCAGACCAACCTGTATCATGCATGGTATTGTTGTCTCATGCAAACACGTTTGAAGAGTGTTATCTACTTATTAAAATCTACGAGTGGGATTTTTATTTTAATAAGTAAATGACACTGATTAAGTATTACATTGGCATGTTTGATACTTTTACAAAAACGAAATTATTTTATTGTGTTAAAAATGTGTGTCTTATGGTGGAGGTAAGAGAGCTTCTCAATCAGATGTTTGATGAAAGTGGATCGGACGCTATGGACTTGAAGATGGCCAGCGAGATCTCCGTATTCCACAACTCGACTTCTTCGTATCGGGCTTTGTGAACAGTGAAGGCCGAAGTTTACGCACAAGATGCGTTTGAAAAGTTAAGGACGATGTCTGCTCGGTAGTTTGTTGCGAAGACTCCGAAACAGTCGAAAACAACATCAGCTGGTTCGTTTAAACCGTGTATTGAAAGCAGGGTTGGCACTTGGAACATTTAAAGATTTAAATAACATTAAAGGTTAAGTGTACATTTTATTTTGCTTTAAATTTGATTCTACTCCTGCTGAGGAAGTCAAGGGCCAGGTCTTTTGTTTGTATCCTTGTACCTATCACTGCAACTGACACGGGTGTTTTCATGACACAGTGCCACTCATATTTGTTGTCATTGTCAATGATTGATACAGTATGAAAACCTCTGATGAGTACAGTAATTTTATTTTTTATTTTTATTTAAACTATAATCTTCAAACAAATTTATTCCTGAACGAAAACAAATAGTAACATAGTATGTTAACCGGGTTTTCATTTACTGCCCAACGTAGGGTCACGCTATTTAATTATTATAATAGTGTAACAGTCAGAACTCACCGCCGAAAAGCCGGCCGGTCCTAGCGAGCGGGTTGTCGGGCTCCTTGCCGGGCAGGCCGCCGGCCTCCGCGGCCAGCAGTGCCTTCTTCTCGTCGGCGGGCGTGGGCGCCTCGCCAGCCGCGCGCTTGCGCTCCAGCGCGTCGCGCTTGCGCCGCCTGATCATCTCGCTCTTGGCGCGCAGCTCCTCGAACGGCAGCAAAGCCTGGCGCTCCCAGTCACCTGGCGGTAACACGATGGAGTCGTCCAGGAACTCGTTGATCGCGGAAAGTAGCTCGCGCCGGTCGTCGGCCTTGTACGCGATCGAGTGGAACGCTGGGTTGGACATGAGCGTGGAGATGGAACGGCCCACCTCGTGGTAGTCCAGGTCGGCACCGCTGGGGCCGAGCAAGATGAACATGAAGCGCACGGGCACTGGGACCTCGGTGATGGACGGCATGAGGATGCCCTGCGCTAGCCGCACGAAGGCGATGGTGGGTTGTTCGAGGAAGCCCACGGCACCCACCAGCACAGTGGTAGCCTCCGCGTCACCCGGGATGCGCTTGAGGATGGAATCGTTGTGCGGGCGGCGCAACTCATCCTGCGAACCGGCGGCCGCGTCCACGGCGGCCAGGTACTCCACCTCGCGCAAGTCCAACCCGCCCGCCGACGACTTCTTGCGCAGCTCGGCGCGCTCCAGCGGCAGGGCGTACGAGCTGCGCCGGCGCCGCGGGTCCGCCAGGTTCTGCACATACAACCAGTTGAGGATCTCGCTCGCATGCACACATGCGGCGCGTGCAATGTTTCATATCCAGTACCTACACTATCAAGATTTTATTTATTCCCGAGAATTTAAATAAATATCGAATAAAAACCCGGAATCGCCCGAAAATTGCTCAAGACATTATATATACCATTTGGTATACGAGCTGATTGCGAAAAAGCGAATATTTGTTCATAATATTATTCGAAAAAAATAAAAAGTTGATAGTGCAGGTCTGGTAAGCCAATTCTCGTAATTGAAAATGTTTAAATTATATATATGTTCAATCCAGTATCAATGTCATAAATGTCACGAATGGTATTCTCTTAAACCGTCTTAAACTAAAAACATTGTCAAACGTGAACTTATATTAGAAAGTCAAATCGGTATTCTGCTAACATTCTGAACAGGCGCAGATAATAAAATTGGTATTCTCCGTCCATAAATAAACGTCAAAAATGAGATTGAAATGAGTCTGTAAGTAGACTGAATTACGATCATACTGAAACCGGACTGAACTTGTAAGAGAAGTAGAATACAGATTTTAGTCAATTATTTTTTTATGTAGTGATAGTTTCGAGCGTATGGCACTCGTGGGTTGCAGCTGAAAACCAGCGTCAGGTGGCCAGTATCTCTGCCTCCTGACATTATGCTGAGCTGCGGCCTTTTGGCACAATAACTCATTTTATGTTTTTTTTTTTTTATTTGTTTTATTTATTTTTTATTGTGCTAATAAACTCTTTTTCTTTCTTTCTTTCTTTCTTAGTGTGCAAAATTTGCAGAGGTCGTCAGTGTCCGTTCCCAAATGAAACCGCAAAACTAAAATTCACTCCGAAACAAAAAAACAATTGATTTTGTATGGCTTGCGCTAGTAAATAAGAATAGTAAATTAAGAAAGAATTTTAGTTTAGTTTTGTTGTGTATCCCAATACTGCGGTTACATTTAGGAACAGAGACTGAATCACTCTACAAATTATGCGCACTACATTAAAAGTTATCCTGTATTATCTCAGTTCGGTCAACTTTCAGTCATAGTGTAAATTAATTACGAGAATTGAGCTTCTGGTATGCATGGATACTGACCCCCTCATATAAGTATATTAAATGGATCCATCATAGTAAAATAAGCACTCAACAAACTCAAAAAATATAATGATGCTTGATATAATAATATGTTGAAGAAAATAAAATACTATTCAACATACATAATTACTATTAGTCACAATGCAATGTTGATCCATAGCGAGGGTGAGGGTGTGTGTATGTATCCATCGTCGTAATTCTCCATGTATCGACAATGCATGTCTGTCGATGAATGTGGAATCCATCGATTCGATAAAATTGTAATTTCTAAGACCTTTGTAACTCTAGGAAAACATAAGAGTGTTGGCAGAGTTACGCGATCAGGTACAAAGATACATAATAACTGATAGTGATTGCTCTGTGCATATTGCCGAATTCCAAACATTTGGCATCGGTTCATGAGAATACACAGCTTCGCGTATTAGCTATATTGACAAGGCTTCAGTATTGATCTACCTATAGGTATACGTATGTGTTTATTTGCTTGTACGCAACTGATATAGTATAAATAGGAACGTGGGCGAAGTCGACATGGTAAAAACAAGATTGTGACTACATTTACTTGCCACAGACCAGACACATCCGTTCTCTGACTCGGCACTCGACTAATACCTCGTTACTGTGAACGCATCGAGATATCGCAATATGATCATGGTTGATTGTGTGTTCTAGCAGTAATTTGATTAAATTATCACTCATGTCCGCCGGCTTGTCAAAGTGGGCCGGACTTACTATGCCTGGGCCAAAATTCGACCTGAATTTACAAAATATTACAAAAATAAAAAGAACAGCAAAGATCATTATGACGATGGCTATAAAATGCGGTGTATGCAAAACCAATGTGTTCCAGGTGTTCCTACATTATTGTCTTCGTGTGGGATTAAATATCTGAGGACCTACAAGAACGGCAGGAAGGCTTGTAGCCTTAACGGTGCACGGTGGCACCAATTAGCGTTAAGAATCTGTTAATGTTTTTTTTTTTTTTTTTTTTTTAATCTTTATTTGAAGAAGGTTTGTTCATACATGAACATGTCACCTCCATAAAGCAACAAAACAAATCTTAACACTTTGGAACTAATATTAAATTATAACTAACTTAAAACTATAGAGGAACGATTTTTAATGCCGATCTGCGTCAGCTTATACACTAATTTAGCTTCCTCTGATAGAGGTAAAGACAAAACAGTGTTACACCACCCCACGTCATAAGGAACCACATCAAGTTCGGTTCGCATATGATGTCTAAAAACTTCGTTCCTGGCACATTCCATTATGATATGATAAACATCCTCAATCACCCCACATTCATCACAATCCGAGGAACTTGCTTTTCTCATCAAATGTGCAAACTTATTTAATGGAATGTGACCGGATCGAAGTCTGAAGCTCGTTACAATATCATGCCTTCCCACATTACTCCTATCAAACCATGGAACTCGAGGTAAAGTAGGCTGCATAGTCCTGTACCAAATACCTTTGGTTAAGGACCGTTCATCAAAATATTCCGACCATATTTTGGTACAGTACTCTTTAACATTTCCCAACAGATTTGTATAATAAGGCAAACAACATAAACCCACACCTTCAACCGAGGCTTCCTTAGCTAATTTATCGACTAGTTCATTTCCCGCTAAGCCAATGTGAGAAGGTATCCACTGCAGAACTACATTTATATTTTTTGATCTTAAATCATATATACTATTTAAAATATTATATGCCAATGGAATGCCTCTTACCATAGCAGAGCAACGTTCCAAATGTTGTAATGCACTTTTAGCGTCCGTAAATATAACAAAATTATTTATATTATTTATTGATTGAATATATGATAATGCCTCCGCAATGGCAATGAGCTCAGTATACATAATTGATATATTGTTTATTATTTGAAATTTCATGTGGTTTTTCGTTTGAACGTCTAGAAAAGCAGCACCTATCTTCTCTTTATCTTTGGAACCATCTGTATAAATTTTATAAAAACTAGAATATTTTCCACGTAAATATTTATTACATAACAAAAGCAAATTCTGATTATTGTACTGACGTTTAGGTTTAACTAACGATTCGATATGAGGGATTATAAAACTTGTATCTAGATTAGTAATCCAAGTGGTTAAGGTAAACATTTCCAGTTGTTTACTTGAATGAATAGGCAATAAATTAAAATTATTGTGAATTGTTACTAATAAAGGAATTTTTTTACGTCTCCAATATAAATTTTGACATAAATTAGAGAGTTTACTTAATACTGATATTAAACTGTTTTGAACGAGGGATTTTGACTTTAACCAGAACTTTCCAGCTAAATAAGTACGACGAACAAACAAAGGTTGTAACAATAATTCCGCCTCCATAACGTGTATCGGTGTACTTTTAATAAATCCACCTATTAAACGCATATATTGGTTCTGAACTTTGTCTAATTTTGCAATGTGACTCTTACAACTAGTGTCATATAGAAAACTGCCGTAATCTATACGACTTCGGACAATAGATATGTATAGACGCCTTAAATGATAAGGATGTATACCCCAGTCCGACCCTATCAAAACCTTAAATATATTAACAAAATTTAAGCACTTTTCTCTAACTTCATTAATGTGTTTGGACCATCTCAATGAGCGATCCAACCACATACCTAAGTATTTAATATTTTGAACATTTTCTAATGTAACTCCATTTATGTACAAATTTAAATTTTCTCTAAACTGCCCAGTTTTAAAGATACAAACCTTACTTTTGCTTGGTGAGGCCTCTAAACCTAAACTTGAAAGAATTTTATATAATATATCTAAAGAATTTTGTAATGCTATAACACCATCGGAAACACGATGACAAGTATTATATAACACAAAATCATCAGCGTATTGAGAGATAAAGATATGTTTTTCAACATATTTACAAATGTTAATGGTTGCCACATTAAATAGCAAAGGGGATAGAGGGTCCCCTTGCGCTAATCCCCGGCCAGTCGTTCTAGTCAGAAATCCATCTTTTGTCTGTATTTTAAGATGTCTCTCGCTCAAAAAGTGCCACAGATAGTTACATATCTTAGCTCCAGCTTTTAATTGATGTAAAATACTGAGTAGTACAGAAATATCAACATTATTATAGGCATTATCAATATCAACAAAACAACAAATAGTGTGAAGTCTGTCTGAAAACCCCTTTTGAATGCGAGAAACTAAACAACTTAAGCTATCCAAGGAACTTCTAGACCTTCTAAAACCAAACACATTATCCGAAAATATATTATTTTTTTCTATAAACCACTCGAGCCTTCTATTTATTAATAAATGAAAAGTTTTGCATAAACAAGACATCAAAGAAATTGGTCGTAATGAAGAAATCAGATTGGGATCTCTTCCAGATTTGGGGATTGCTATTATACCAATATCTCTCCATTGTGTTGGCACAAAACCGTGTGATAAAAACTGGTTATATAAATGGAGCAAAATAATTTTACCATTTAATGGCAAATTGTTTATCATGGAGTATGAAATACCGTCACATCCAGGAGAAGTATCCTTTGATTTTATACATTTTATTAACTCATGCATGGAGATCTTACTCTCTAATTTTAAATTAAAAATTGAAAATGATGGTGGACTGGGACTAACATAGTCGGGTGTAAGGCTGCGAAGTAAATTATTAGCTTTAATACTATCCACGTAATTCCTTGGTGCTGATGACCTGTAGCCTTTTATCCACTTCATCTTACGCCACATCTCAGATGCTGATACCGTCTCATCAACTGAAGAACAGAATTGATTCCAAGCATTAGTTTTAGCTTGACGTATTGACTTTTGCGCTAATCTTATTTTCTCTTGTAATATACTTAAATTAAGAGGAGTAGGGTTTCTGCGAAAATTACCTAATGCTAATCTGCGTACTGCTACAACCTTAGATAGCTCAGGATTCCAAAATGATTTAGAACTAAAATTTGAATTAGGATTTTGATTAATTTTGATTAAAGGAATATGCATATCAGCTGCTAAGTTTATATAATCGACAAATACGTCATATGCTTTTTGAAGATTTTCAGGAAGTGTGAGTTTAAAAAAAAGGTCTTCTAAGCATGAACTATATGAGTCCCAATCAGCGTTTTTAAAATTTCTTTTGATAAACAAATTCGTGTTCATGTAACTTTCACTGGAGATTTTTATCATAAGGTGATCACTTCCAAGAGTTTCATTTAAAACAGACCAATTAAATTTAAGTGCTACATCTGACGTAACTAAGGACAGATCGGGGGAAGATTCTTGCAACCTACCATCAACTAATTTTACCCGCGTTTTATCACCATTGTTAAGGACCACATAATTATTATCTATAAGGGAATCCAAAATTTGTACTCCTCTACTATCTGTTCTGGTAGACCAATTAAAATGATGAGCATTAAAATCCCCCACTACTAATGTTTTCCTGTTAAAAGCCGATAGTAAATTATTCCAGTCTAAATTACTAGTACGAACGGAAGGTGGACAATAAATTGACAGAATATTCTCTATCAAAGGATAGTTAAAAACTTTAACATGAAGTACTTCTATGCCCGAATTACTTATTTGAAAATCTCCAAACTGAGCTTCCAAAGACTTATGAGTGATGATAGCTACGCCTCCATATGAATCATCCCTATCTCTACGAAATATATTGTAACCACTTATTCTAAGAGGACTATCGGGTTCTAACCATGTTTCGGATATAGCGGCTATGTGTATTTTGTTCTGAATTAATAATTGTGACAAACATAATAATTTAGGTTTAAGGCTTTGGGCATTCCATTGTACAACATTTAATTTAACATATTTTTTACTTCTGTCCATTAAGAATATTCATAAAAAATTGCAACAACGGTAAATCCGATAAATTATCGACTACTAACAGAATTAACCACTCAATACACAACTTAAATACATTTTTGATTTTAGCCTGTAAAGAACAATTCTTACGGAAAATAACTTCTTTCAATTTTAACAGCAATTCGTCAAAAGTAATCTTACAGTCCGCTTTACCTTTTAATTCGTCTTCTGCTCGTTCATTGTCCCTTTGCACATAGTCACTTTTATAAAATGATGCATCATCTGACTCGTTTCCCAGATAAGAATTCCAATCGGAGAAGTTATTGTCATCGTTCCTCCGCTTTTTCTTCTTAAAAAATCTTTTATTGCTACGTGTGGATTTGTTAAGTCCCTGATTAATTGAAGGAGTCTGTTCCCGATGAACATCTGCCGTAACTTTCACAACTTCTGAAAATGTGGGGATATTCTCAACCAAATTAACGGGTGTATTAATGACTGAACGATGTTCGTCTATAATTTCTTCTCTTAAAGTTCTCGGTGACGTAGCTGGCACATACATAGTAATAGCTCTTTTATATGTGCAATTAAACTCCGCCATGATCTCGCGTATTTTTCTTTCTTTAAGGTAAGTAGGGCACGTTTTCGCTAAAGCCATATGCTTCCCAGAACAATTAACACATCTAAAAATATTAGTCTCGCAATTTGAATGATTGCCACAGCATTTGGGACATACGATTTTATTGGAAGGGCATGTTTTGGTAGTGTGTCCAAATCTCCAACAATTTGAACACTGTGAAACTGGATAAACATATGGTTCAACCTTGATTCGTAATCCATCAGTATAAACATACGGAGGTAAAGAATTGCCTCTAAAACACAATCTTATGACTTCACTGGGAATCCATCCTTCTTTAGCGCGACGATTTAATCGCTTAACTGAAATTATTTCCTTTGTGTTCGGACAGGTTATGCTATTCAAAATTTCTTTTTCGTTTAATTCTAGATCCACATCTTTAATAACTCCATGTGAAAAACTAACCTCCATGTCCTTGTGGACTCTCCATCCCGTTTTCAATAAAGCCTCACAGGAACACAGCTTATTCATATTTAAATCATCTTCAAATTGTATGCGGACTCTATAGGCATTCAAATATCGAACTCGAACAATGTTATTTATATTATGAGTTTTTAATAACTTGGCTAAAGCAAAAGATTTAGGTAATTTATTAGTGCAGGAAATTGTAACTTCTATTTTATTACCTTGCCCATTAGTACTGTTAAACTGCCTCAATCTTTTTCCTTGTCCTGCACGTCCTGCAACTGTCCACTCTTCATCTGATTCTTCTTCTTCTCTATTTCGTTTATTTGGTCTATTTATGTTTATATCCCTATATTCGTCCCTCTCCAAAGTATCCATCTCCTTTATCTCATCAATAGATAGGTTCTCCTCATCGGATTGATCACCCATAATGACAAATTATTGTATCGTCCAACAGCAAAGAAAAAACGGCCGCGCACCGCGTAGGTGCGGGCACCGCTTTACTTGAAAACGATTAAAACTCAGGGATCACTACTAATTATTAATAATTATCATTAATTAGCACTTTAATTATTATTATTAACACTTAAATAAAATTATTTTATTGGATAAAAATAAAATTGAACTTCCCGCCAATTTTGACAGTTGTCTATGCTGTTAATGTTTAGAAACAGATGTGTAACGCTGTGTAACGCTCATTGGTTTTGGTTCATGGTTCCTTAAACCTGAAGTGTGGTTGTGTCTGTTTGACTGACCATTGTTAACTGTCGTTTAAAATAGAAAAATTCTTTGAGGTCCAGACGAGTCTCAAGGATTGTAATGAGCGATCAGTTATCTAAGCAACGCGTAGTTGTCACTCCCATAGGAAACTTTTACGTGTCCTATATCAGACTTGAGAATTATTATGAAAGTGTGTGTTTAGTCAGGTGGGGGATTATGTAACAAATACAGTTTTTTTATAGATTCCATATTTTGTAAGTGTCTTTTTCACACTTTTTCGTTGAGGTGAAGTGATCTTTAGATCAATCGAAATATTCTCACGGTGGGTAAAGCCGCAGGTATGTATAAATATGTGTAATCTGTGTCCACACGAAATTCAGTGAAGACTCAGGATGTCCACCTCCCGTGTTGTCTGACTGGTTTCTGACTAGTAGGTATGTCTCAACAGGAAATGTACATGACGCGCCGAGCAGATGATGATGATGATGACGAAACAAACATCAAACCAAACTAGGTGAGCACTGAACAGCAACTAGAATCAACTAAATGTAATCACACGAACAAAAATGATCGTCATCTACGATGCAACGTCTGTCAGCCGTACGATGACCAAAACGAACTCTATGGCGGACACAAGCTGGGTGATGAAGGAGGAGTGATGGAGTGGACTACTGGCGTCTGGCAGGTCGTAGTGAAGGTTACACGAACGAGGTGCGGTGTGAGGGGAGAGGAGGGGCGCACTCGCACAGGGGTGGCAGCGGCGTTGCGTACGATGAGGTGTGCGCTGTGACGGCGGCACGCGGCGCTGGCGCTGCACACGGAGCAGCGCGCGCGCGCGTTGGCCAGCCCGCCCTCCTCCATCCACAGCGACTGCGGGCACCGCACACAACACTTACTACACTCCGCTTACTCTCCTACATAGGTACCTACGTCATAATATAATTATGCCCATACCACATGTTGACACTATCGAAGGTAAAGGACACACACACACATAAGCCACGTTGAGTGGAGATGCACGAGCCCAAACGTCACATGGAAAATTCGAGCTCGCTGTCGACATTTTTGTTATCATACATATTGATAAAGCGCGTTATGTCACGACTGTTATTTGTTACGGTAGCGACCGAGTCCTTCGTATCGGATTGGCCTTGAATATTTTTACAAATATACATTCCAGCACATGCGAAACGTCGGATTATCGTCACTTATAACATTCGATAAACGTGACTCGCTATCTGACACGATAGATTATCTCATTCATTTATCATTTTTGTATTTTACGTGTCGTTATCTAGGAACCGATAATGTTCATTGTGTTATACCGTATGACGACGATTAAATGGATACGATGTTTAGTGGAAGGCGTGATCATGAAGGCCGCGCCACGACTCACGCCATCAGCCTCTCAGCGCCACAAGGAGCACCACCTCGATCTCTGGAATTCACTGGTTATTGTTTAAGATCTACGACTTTGTACCAACGCCTATTCCTTGAGTAATATTGACGACAATAGAACTCTGTCCGCAGAACGTGAGCAACTAGGCTCGGTCGGCGCGCGAGCACTCACCTGCAGGCTGGTGTAGGACGAGTGCTTCCGGCTGCTGATAGAGAAGCGGAAGCGGTCGTCGTGCACGTGCCGGTGCCGCAGCAGCAGCGAGCGCATCACCACCGGCTTGTCGTCGTCCTCGATCAGCCCGTCGGACACCATGCTCTCCACCACCCTACAGTCACAACGTGCACTCGTTACTATTTTCTCTTCACTGTTAACTACTGCGAAACATCAACATCCTTTTTCACTCGGAGCCAGGAAAAACAGAATCATTGTATCATTTTATCCAAGTAATGATGCTGTTTGAGGGGCTCGTAACTACAATGCTTTTAAATCAATCTGCAAAGTGAAAAGCTGCGCTTGCTACGGGCATTCCTTGCCCATGCTTATCATTCTGCTCACATCGAGACCCTTCCGTGCCTTTAAGAGCAGGTTCCACAGTGGGTCCCGGTTGTACATATAAATGACGGTGAACCTATGACGGTTGTCACGGTCAGCAGCTCGTAAAGCCCGCCAACCGATCTAACCTTGGCATATCGGAATCTCCTAGTAATTGGGTTGCGGAGGTCAGACAGCAGTCACTATGTTTCAAATACCGGTATTCAGCCGCATCTAGATAAAACAGAAGCCGACCTTAACATATCGTAGTCCCGTTCTAGTTACAGGAAATAAATAAACCAATGGTTGGGAAAAGGCTAGGCAGATCAATAATATCAAGAAAGTGACCTGTAGGCGACGCCGGGCAGGTCTTTCTCGTCGAGGTCCAGCAGCACGACGCCGGTCTCGAGGCAGCGGCGCAGGTTGAGCAGCGAGTGGAAGGACAGCGAGGCCACGTGCGGCTTGCCCCAGCGCGCCGAGCCCTCCTCCACGTCCTCCTCGTACTTGATCCAGCGCGCTGTCTCCTTCCACTCCGCCTCGCCGTCCTCCGTGGCCAGCAGCTCGTCCAGCTGCACGAACACCTGCACCGCAACACACGACCTAGTCAGCCGACGCGCTCACCGACAAGCGACACCTCGTGTATGAACAATTACAAGTGGATGCGAGTTCTTACCGAGTGCGGGCTGTGATCATACATCTTCTTGTAGGTCGTATCTGACAAAATGTTTTGGACTTTATCGCCGCCATCCTTGCGGCCCACGTGAACCGTAGAGCCCTGGAAACGTACAACACGATTCACAATAAACAAATAATCTGACAGACTTAGTGTGTCAGTACCTACCTACGGGATAGCCATACCAGTGGACATGAGGAGTCAGGAAAGGACAACCGATTGAACTTTAAAATATATATATATAAATTTAATATATATAAAACTAAACTGCGGTTGCAGAGCATATCACAATTAGTCCGTTTTGAGCCCCATGTCCAGAAGCATCTGTGGTGAAGTTGAAAGCGATGTGTGGTACCCGGGGTTGTATCTTGTGGCGGCGCAGCGCGCGCGGGTCCTCGCTGCGGTGGCTGTGCAGGTCGTCGGCGTCGGCCTCGGGCAGCGGCTCCTCGACGGGCTCGATGGACACGCGCCGCTCCCCCGCGCCGCCCCCGCGCGCTCCCTCCTGCAGCGAGTACTTGCGCGACTTGTGCGGGTGCAGGTGCCTGCTGCAACATGCATTACATACACGCTCAGTATCACCACATCGAATGAACGAGCTATGTCGCCTGAGAAGGCGTTGAGGTAATTGTTCGTAGATACTTGTCTCTACATGGAGGATGATTGAAAGGACCCAAATATACAAGGCAGACTAGTGACTCAGTGGCAGACGATGCTAAATGTTATATCATAGGAACATAATTTGTTGCTAGAAAGCCATTCTTCTTCTTCAACTGCCGCTCTACCATCCTCTTGGAAAGCAGTAATATCTACGTATAAAATGATGAAACTACATTTATGTTCATTTCTATCTAAAATCGACAAAAGGACAAAAAAATCAGGTATAAAGGTTTGTGAAACTGTATTATAATTTAATTATCTAGTTGCATCGTCCTATCTCTATACACATAGGTACCTATAGCGCACGCGCACACGGTGAAGGGTGCAGTACACACTAACTATCCGAATTCCTACACTGGTATGTGACGAGTGACACTAGCCCCGAGACCTATAGAGCGTCAGGGCGGCGCAAAATTTTGGGGCATTATGGGTGACTACCAGTGGCGAAGAGTCCATACAACCCGATTCCCATCGGCTTCCCTTTAGGAATTGGATAATGCATAGACTAACGTAATATTATATTCTTTACTCATCCCAACTGACAAAAAAAAGCATGTCGCATGTTCAGTTAGGTCGAGCTCTTTTAGACGTATGAATTTTTGTCTTGCCGCACTAATTGGTTAGTGTGTTTTTTTTGGAAGACTTTTGGGACGGCTTTCCTTTTGAAAATTTTCACCCTTCGCTACTGGTGACTACCCTTTCTGTTATAGTTAAAGAGATCTGGTGTTAGGAAACTTGAGGTGAATTTTGAAGATATTATGAACCCTGTTATTAGATTTTATTAACAAGGTACAGTCAGCGAGAAAATTGACAATTCTCAAAAAACTTATGTGGGACTCAATCGACTCAATAGAGTCGATTGAGTCGATTGAGTCGGTTGTTTGGAGGAAACATTCCTGTTGGGTAATAACCCAACAGGAATGTTTCCTCCAAACAACCAAAGAAATCGTACTTACCGAATTTGAGAAAAAAACAAGAAATCAATTTCCCATACATGTTCTATGACAACATACCTACGTATGGCGATGGACGTAATCTGAACTCACTGTATCTTACACTGATTCATTAAAGTCATTGGTCTTCATGCATAGCATTGTACCGTACCGCGCCACTCAAATGATTGTTTTTAAATTATTATTTTCATTAAATTACTTATTTGCGTATATTTTATTACAGTTTTAGTGTACCTATTATGACAATAAAGGTAAAGGTATGCAGGTCTGCTGGAAGAGATTTCTTTAGTAATAAGCAATACGTTTGTGTCATCTTTCCTATTTAATTGTAATTATTCTTCTTTCTGTGTGTACATAAATTGTTAAATAAATAAAATAAATTCCAAATCAAAGTATAAGATAAGCATACAAAAAAGTTTAAGTTTTCAACTCTACGGTCACCGTAGCGCTATAAGTAAGTCACACCTGCTGGTCCAGCAGCGTGCTGCTCTGCTGCAGACTACTACTGACTACTGTAACTGTGCCTGTGGGCATGCGCATGCGCGTACACTGCTGCCCTCCCACCACGGCTATATATTTTATTATTTTAATGAAAACTTGATTGTCTTCCGTTTTGAGTACTTACCTAGTGAGTATGTTACCACTTACCTACATTAAACTCTGAAAATATGCATTTAAATCGTGCGAAACGAGATTAAAAGTATCTTTGATGAAATTTATATGGTTATAGGTACTACAGAGTTCTTGAGCTGCAAGTTTCATTTAGGCTCTAGCCTACAAACTATAAGAACAGGCGATGCAAATCTGTCTTGTTTTTCACCAAATTCCTAACAATCGCCAAAAAGAAATTACCATAATTAAATAATGAGTAAAACATTGTGAGAACGTGTAGCGGCGTATATTATTGAATACTTGTGATGACGGCCCATCCGTCGCTGCCGCTCGCATTCGCCACGGCTCACGGCGCGGCGGCGGCTCAGCGGCTGTACATCCACGCCTGCGCCCGCGACGACTTTGTACCCACCTCTGGCGGTCATGTACCAGCAGCCTACCGAGTAACGCGCCCACATGTACATAATAAGTAGCGGTGTATTGTACAGCTGTCCCAAGTGATGCATCGCGACCATAAATTTGCCAGAGGCCGCGTGCTCCGCGGATGCCGTCTACGTGGCGCCTATCTCTAAAGCCTAGGTTCGCTATTCACACTCAGTAGGTATTCGTTGTAATCGGGTTGGACTTCACCAGAACCGGTACGCCTGTTTTAATAAAGGGTTGAATGAAACACGCAAACGCGACAGAGGACTACGCATCGCGTCGTCCTCAGCGTTAGTGATGTCAGTGAGCGTCATAACTTTATGTATATTATTATGATGCAAGGAAAATGACAATACCAAGGATTTCTAAAATTCGGTACCTACAATTTTTTTATAATCAAAATAAAATTTAAATTAATTTAAAAAATCAAAACACCCTACTGCTTAAAAAGTGAACTTAACAATTACTATAATATACAACAAGAAGATAACAAACGGATAAAATAAAATCGACCATTTACAATGAATTTTTGTCTACGGCCATCTGTTATTTCGTTGGTGAACACGGCCCTTATTATAGTACAGATTGGATAGTATTCAAAGCGTTTTCGCTATCATTTTAGTCACAGCTGCAGCGCTCACAAAGCTAAACGACTCCCTATTTATTTATTCATATTCTTTATTGTACACCAGGTAATAAAACTCATACAGATACATTTCAAAAACATTACCAGCCACGGGCACGGGTGACCACTTTCAAAAACATTACCAGCCACGGGCACGGGTGACCACTTTCAAAAACATTACCAGCCACGGGCACGGGTGACCACTTTCAAACCGTACGAAGACGACAGACGCTTTTTTCCTCCTTAATCTAATTAGTGGAATTATAGAAAGCAGCGAGCTACATAATGTTAAATAATATGATATGATAAACATCCCGACTCGACCGTCCTAGGACAAACATCCGGCATCGGCAGTCCTAGGACAAACATCCCGATTCGGCAGTCCGAGGATAACCATCCCAAATCGACCGTCCTAGGACAAACATCCGGCATCGGCAGTCCTAGGACAAACATCCCGACTCAGTCGTCCTAGGACAAACATCCCGATTCGGCAGTCCTAGGATAACCATCTCAAATCGACCGTCCTAGGACAAACATCCGGAATCGGCAGTCCTAGGATAACCATCTCAAATCGACCGTCCTAGGACAAACATCCGGAATCGGCAGTCCTAGGACAAACATTCCAAATCGGCAGTCCTAGGACAAACATCCCGAATCGGCTGTCCTAGGACAAACATCCGGAATCAGCAGTCCTAGGACAAACATCCCAAATCGGCAATCCTAGGACAAACATCCCGAATCGGCAGTCCTAGGACAAACATCCGGAATCGACAGTCCTAGGACAAACATCCCGAATCCGCCGTCCTAGGACAAACATCTGGAACCGGCAGTCCTAGGACAAACATCCCGAATCGGCAGTCCTAGGACAAACATCACGAATCGGCCGTCCTAGGACAAACATCTCGAATCGGCCGTCCTAGGATAAAAACTTGCACATTGTTTACTATTCCTTACTCTATAGAATGAACCTCGGATATGACGCCGCTGTCCCAAGGCTTCGTAGGCAGCACAATAGGCTCTTGAAAACCGAGACGGATAGCGACATTAGTCCAGTAGAAATGTGTTACGGACAATCTACAACGTGTAATAAGTAACGCAAAACCTCACACCCCAATTAGAATATCTAGTTAAAAGCATAATTCAATAACTAAAACTGAACGTTTATAGTTATAGTTATAGTAAAATTGCGAAAAATACATTAGCTGCTACAAGTAATTCAATATTACTCGACTACTTAAGGCTGTATTTCGTTAAATACAGCCTTAAGTAGTCGAGTAATTCGTACTTTTGAGAGGGTGAAGTATGAACTTAAGCTCCGCCCACATGGGGAGCTTAGTTCACGCATTTCGTTAGTATTGCGCAATTGACGTATCAGACTGTGTCACACACGTGTCACAGAATAGAAATATGGCACGACAAGGCTGATAACACTGCCATGCCATAGTAATGTTAGACTAAAATCCAAGCCTCGAGACAATAACCTACCCTCCCCCACATCTGTAGGCGTCGTCCATTTCCGTAGTTATATTTACTAAGTTCGTTCAGAGGGTTGCTTTTTTACCAAAAAAGAAATAGCACATTCGTTTGATCAAAAGTTCAAAACCATATTTCTAGTTCATATTCCTCGCTATTTGGATAGCTTCAAAATTGAGAGAAAGAAAGAAAGAAAAAAGATTTATTTCGGACTCGCACAAGAAATTACATTTGATAAACACACAAAAAATTAAAATACACCCGCGGTCAAATAATACGCGTCGATGACGAAAATCCCTTAACTTGCAAATTATGGTTTATACATGCATGAAATAATACCTTAAAATGTTATCTACAACGTTATTAAAAAAAGTTAAAATTATAAAATCCTCGCATTTGGAAATAAATTCAATTCGCGGTTATTTTACTTTTGTTTGTTTTCTCACTTTTGTTTACAATCTATCAAATCAAAATGATAAAAGGTGGTCATTGTGGTCTTTCACCATCATTATTGAATTACTATAATTATCATGTAAACCAGAAGAATGTAAACGTCACTATGTTAGAAGAAGGCAGAAGTTGGCGAAGTACAGAAAGAACAATAGGTGTGTCACTTTCTACAGTGCATCGAGTCGTCCAACGTTTCCGAGAAACTGTGCAGAACATAAGAAGACCAGGAACCGGCAGACCGAGATGTACTACGGCTCGAGAGGATCGATTTATTGTTACGACCATGCTCCGAAATCGGCACCTCACGGCAGTTGAAGTAACGAATCAACTTCGCGAGACCCGTAGAGACGACGTAAGGTGGCGGACTCCTTGAAGCTGATTTGGCCCCACATAGACCCGCAAATGATCCAAAACTAGAAAGGGAACATTGGGTAGCAAGATTACGTTACGCCCGCGAACACACACAACGGGAGACGAAGAATGGGCAAGAGTAATATTTTCTGACGAATCCAGATTTATGCTGTATGCCCATGATGGGCAGCGAAGAGTCTACAGACGGCCAGAGAAACGTTTTATTTATACTGTATGCCCATGATGGGCAGCGAAGAGTCTACAGACGGCCAGAGAAACGTTTTATTTATACTGTATGCCCATGATGGGCAGCGAAGGGTCTACAGACGGCCAGAGAAACGTTTTATTTATACTGTATGCCCATGATGGGCAGCGAAGAGTCTACAGACGGCCAGAGAAACGTTTTATTTATACTGTATGCCCATGATGGGCAGCGAAGAGTCTACAGACGGCCAGAGAAACGTTTTATTTATACTGTATGCCCATGATGGGCAGCGAAGGGTCTACAGACGGCCAGAGAAACGTTTTATTTATACTGTATGCCCATGATGGGCAGCGAAGGGTCTACAGACGGCCAGAGAAACGTTTTATTCCAGCTTGTTTTGCCGTTCGGCGGTGGATCTGTTATGGTTTGGACTGGAATATCTTCAGAGTCGCACGGAATTAGCACTGATAGAAAATGGTACGCTAACTAGTGCAAGATATGTGGAAGAAATTCATAATGAGCATGTCGGCCCATATTTGATTAAAATGGGTGATAATTCAATATTCAAATTCATGCATGACAACGTCAGGCCACATACAGCTCAAATTGTAAATGAGTATTTTCAGGACGTTGGCATCAATCGCATATTGGACTGGCCCGCGAGAAGTCCGGACCTGAATCCAATTGAACACGCTTGGCACGAGATTGGGAAGTGTGTAAGAACTAGAAACCCGGCCTCAACTACACTTCGAGACCTGAAGCATGCGTTAGTGGGAGAATGGACCAATATCCCGCAACATTGCATAAGAAAGTTAATAAACAGCATGCCCATTCGCCTGGCCGCTGTGAGAAAAGCCGGTGGAAGCAATTCAAATGATTAATTAATAGTAGATTATTAACCAAGGGGATAAAGCAGTGTCTTCTGTCGCGGGTGACGATTTAAATCGCGAGCGTAACGAAGGACTCGGAGGTTTACTCCCGAGCGTAGCGAGGGTCTTAAAAACTTAAATCACGAGCGAAGCGAGGGATTTAAGACGAGTCCTGAGTGTAGCGAGGGATTTAAGTTCACCCAAGACTAAGACAGCTTTATCACTGAGGAAAATACTCTACTTTTCGTACCATTTGCGAAAAAATTTACACAATAATAATATGAGATAAGTATTTATTAAAAATAATGACAATTAAAACGCATTTATTATGCAGTTATGATTATTAAATAATATTTCGAAAACCGACGAGGCCGTATGAGGTTGATGCCTTTGCTTTTCCGACAAAAAAATATTAGTCTAGGAATTTGCCGCGTTTTTGTTTTCTTCAAATACATAAACGTTAAGTTTATTTTCATTTATTTTTATAAATAAGTTAATGTTCTAAAAATGCGTATTCCTTTTTCAAAAAGATGTATAAAGCTTTTTAATTATACAAACTCAATGGTGTAAACACAGATGTAGTTCAGTATAAATTTCGGTAACTATTCCAAATTTAAATCACATTCTCCCCCTAGAGGATGAATGAAATTCAGTACAATTTTCATTCCCTGTTTTTAACAGATTAAAAATGACTATTGTTATGTTCGCTTTTTGTGGCATAGAATGTCACTTTTTTGAGCAAGTGGTACGAAAAGTAATTTTTTGTTATGTGAGGAACCTTTATTTTTTCAGCGTAAACATTTAATTATTGATATTTTGTTTTTTTTTTATGTAATTTTGACAATTAAACTGATGTTTCCAACATTTGGTGTTGTTTCATGCCGCTAACTCTATTATTTTAAGAGTAACTAGCGTAGGTAGGCAAAATAATAAGATATATAAATTGGTATTTGCGGCATTTCCGTAAAGTCGATATACCATGAAGACAAGTACTTATAATAAAAATAAAGAACATTATAACACATTTTACAACATTTTGTAAAATATCATTGGCGCTAGGTACGAATATCTACAGAAAATCGAAAAAATTGACCTTGATTGTTTCATTAATTATTTCTATTAAGTAGATAGGTACCCACTGAAAGAGATAGATTTCTAAAGAAAGGTTACTTATGTACGGTCACCTAAATCGTTTTCAAAGTTTCAAAAGTTCAGAATGGGGTCTCCATATTTGTTATAATAGGTATAGACCTTCTTGGTCAGTACCTACATAATCACCCAGATCCAGTAGAGATTGTTCCGCACTAATTGTACCTACATAAAACTAAAAACACACCGACGCGACTGGCCGGTATCTGCAAAAGATAAAAAATTATGGAACCGCGGGCAGGCGTGCGCGCGGGCTGGCGAGCGCGCAGGCAGGCGTGCGCGCGGGCGCGGGCGCCTCGGTGCAAGCTGGAGAATTTATCGGTTTTATTGAAACCATCAAATTTACGATTACATTATCCGTGAGCACGTACGTACCTACTGCTGGCCATATTAATCAATATTATAATTATTATCAAAGGTATCGTGCATTGACCAATCACAATTACTAAGCAACGTATCTAAGTGTACTATGTTTTTTTATTTATTACCTACTTAGGTACTTGTCTTATTTACCTTTAATACCTTACCTTTGGTATTTTACCTTTACCCTCTCTGTACATTCTAGAAATTTGTATATTGGTTAAACAGCATCCTAATCTCTTTGTTAAAAATATAGAAGTCCTAAAAAGAAGACTTAGGTCCGCTACAGAACAGAAACTAGTGGTACAGCAATGTAAGCTGTAGATGATTAAAAGGAATGTTGTCCATAATTATGGCAATCAAAATGTTTATCAGTCTTCCAAATTCAATAAAAACTCTACCGAGCAATCTTTTTAAAAATAAACTACGTAATTGGCTTCTGGATCATTGTTTTTACTCGATCAACGAGTATCTTGACATAAAATAGTTTAAATATGATTGACTACAAGATGTGTTTATTCGATTAAGTAAATATTTATGAAGTCTATTATTATAATTTTTAATATATTAATATTTCTGAATTTAATGTTAATTCTCTTTGACATATTAATTGACTTTTATTTCCTATTATTACATATTTTATCTACTGCAATGATATTTGTACACCATAATGGTTCCTACATAATGGAAATTGTAGTGATAATTTGTGTGTAAAAACTTTTATTGATATTTCGCATGCCTGTAAAGGTAGAATATGGTGTAACTACTTAATTACATATTATAACATCCGATATATAAATTATTAAATATATTATTTGAATTTGAATTTAGTAAACAATCTTCACACAACTCATTAAAATGAAATAATCATAATATTTTATAAAATAGGAACAACCATACAATAAATCGTTTAAAATTTATATTTGGTAAAAAGTGATTAGTTATCAGACAGTTAAAAACATGATTTATATATTTTTAAATAGGTAACGTTTTTCGTTCAAAAGACAAGTAAAACTTATTTACTAAATAAGACAAGTAAGAACAATCAGAGTGTGCGTGCCCCCTGTACACTGTACATACCACAGATATACATCTAATTAAGACAAGTAAGAACAATCACGAGTGTGCGTGCCCCCATGTACACTGTACATACCACAGATATACATCTAAATAAGACAAGTAAGAACAATCAGAGTGTGCGTATCCCCTGTACATACCACAGATATACATCTAAATAAGACAAGTAAGAACAATCAGAGTGTGCGTATCCCCTGTACATACCACAGATATACATCTAAATAAGACAAGTAAGAACAATCAGAGTGTGCGTATCCCCTGTACATACCACAGATATACATCTAAATAAGACAAGTAAGAACAATCAGAGTGTGCGTATCCGCTGTACATACCACACATATACATCTAAATAAGACAAGTAAGAACAATCAGAGTGTGCGTATCCCCTGTACATACCACAGATATACATCTAAATAAGACAAGTAAGAACAATCAGAGTGTGCGTATCCCCTGTACATACCACAGATATACATCTAAATCTGTGGTACACACCTACTTGTTTACTAACTAGTCTAACTACCTAAAAGAATATTAACTAGGTAGGTATGTAGGCACTTCAAATACTTATAATACTGGAATTATTTGGAATACAATGTACTGTGTATTATGCAGGTGGATTTTTGAGACTTGGCAGTAAGGACAGGTGTCGCAACACAAAATTTTAGCGGACCAACTGGTGTTAGAGTAGTGTTTAAACCGCAAAATCTTTTCCCATACATTTCGCAGGAAATGTGACTCCAACTTAATTTAATACTTAACAAAACGTTTTATTCTGGATAAACAGGAAGCAAAAAGAAGACTGGTCGCAAAAGAAAGCAATAAAATTTTAAAATTTTATTAAATTATTATTTTATTATTCTCGCTATCCTGATCTTACGTCTCTTGATTTATTTATCCACAAAATACCTACTATCTGAAAAATGAACTCTACAAAAAGAAATACGACAGTATTCAGGCACTGAAAGATGTACTTCAAACGATTCTGTATGGAACATAGAAATAATAAGTAGGGCTCCCCTACATAGATAAATAATAAGTCTATGGTATGGAAGGAATCCAAGTATATTATCGGTTGCTAGGTACCCGCTCCGTACAAGAGATGACCTATGCATCCGTCAAAACGGCGACCATTTTGAGCACCTAAAATCGTAGAGCACACACGTATGATTGCTTAAATAAATGTACATAGGTATTTACCGGTTTTGTAAATTGGATGATTATTATTTAAAAAAATACATACATACGTTTTCAGTTTATTATTGTGTTTGTTTTAGTACTTAAGTTGTACAAGGTTGTGGAAGCCACGATGATTTGCTATGAAATGTAAGTTTTTGCGATTTCTGACCTTTCTAGTACTCTAACTAATCTCAGATGGTCTAGTAGAGTCTTATGATCCTTATAAGAAACAGGATCGATTGGCATCAAAAAAAGTTTATGTGCAAATTGTCTATTTCCTTGCTAACTGTATATTTTTTTTCAAATTCTGTGAATGCAGGTCAATATATCTCCAAATGCTACGGACAGTCTCCTAAGAACGTATTCCTGTAGCTGCAACGGTTATGGTACTTGCCCGTACTGCTCCTTCTCAGAACTCCAGCCAGTACTTATAAGGGCCTACTTGATTAGCAGAGGTCCTTGTAAGGGTTATAGTATTCATCATTATGAATAACTTTGTCCCACAGTGAAAGTTGTTCCTAATGACGAGTACTATAATATAACCCTTGAAAAGGACCTCTGCTATTAAAGTAGGACATAATACAGGTGGCGCAAAATTTTGGGGCATTAAGGGTGATTTCCCTTTCTGTTATAGTTAGAAAGTTCTGATCTTAGGAAACTTTAAGTGAATTTTGAAGATATTAAAAACCTCATTATTAGTTTTTTGAAAAGAGGTACCTACAATAAGCGAGAAGATTTAAATTTCTTAAAAATCTTAAGTGGGGCTCAATCGTCTCTAATTCCCAACAGGAATGTTTCCTACTAACGACGAAATGGTAATTATCAAACTTGAGAAAAGTACAAAAAATGATTTCCCATAGTTACATTTTCTATGAAAACATACCTTCGTATTCAAGTAATCTAAAATCGCTCTACCTTACATAACTCTGATCCATTAGGTAAGTTTATTGTTGTACATACAGATTCAAACGCTCATAAAATAATTTTAAACTGGTTTTAATTTAGAAATAGTAGATTGTTATACAAGGGTCGAAAGGAACCAATTCCCATACGAGGTATTTAGACGCCCGAGCGCGCGAGGGCGGCTATAGTCCGAGTAGGAATTGGTGACTCTTCATTTCGAATTTATGGAAAGTAAAAAATTGTAGTTTTTCTAAAATTTAAAAAACAGAGTTAGTATTCCGAGAAATTCTCTCAAATTGTCTTTTTAAAATTTTAAATATGGAACACACCGAGTCACCGCCGCCCATAGAAATAGTACAAGGTACTATATATTATCTCTATGCCGCCGCCACCGCGGTCCCTCCCGCTTCATAGGTATTTTTTAAAAATTCACACTGGCTGTTTATACACTCACAGTACCGCAGCATGATTTTTTTAAATCGTTTTTTTTTATTATGTCAAAATTTTCAGTCTACTTCCTAACCCAATTTAGTTCCATTTTTGAAATTCATTCCGGCCCTAGGTTGGCAAGTAATTACTATGAGTCTTTTCCGTCATTTTCATAGTCTACTTAATAACCCAATTTCGTTCTATTTTTAAAATTCATTCCGGCCCTTGTGTGGGAAGTAATTACTATGAGTCTTTTCCGTCCAACGGTGGGAAGCAGCGTTTTCGACCCGCTACTCAGATCAAACAAACACTACTTTCCGAGCATGAGATATGAAAAATACTTTACGGATCACGCGGAAGGCGGGGCGCGTGAATATAATGTTTAGAACAATAAACTTAATGGATCAGTGTAAGATCCAGTCATTTTAATAGAAAAGGTATGGAAAATACACTCGGGAGCAAAGAATCCGGGTCACCAACATAATGAACCTTAATATCTCGGAAACTAAGAATGATAGCTCATTCAAATAAAGAGTATTTTTTAGACTATTTAATACTACACAAGTTATAATACGCTTCGAGAGCTTGAAATTGCATTGATAGAGGTATGTGAGAATATTCCCCAACATCGCCTCAGACACTTTGTGCCATATGAATCGCATGACATCTGTATTGACAACACACGGAGGTAATACAAAGTACTAAAAGTGAGAATATGATATAAGTTTCTATAAAAAGTGAGTATATTAAAACAAAGAAATATTTAGTTACGCATTTTAAATTAATGTATTTTTAATAAGTAAAATAAATAATAACTAAGAAGTTTTATTAATTTTATTCAAGTAATAGATATTAAGTAGTCTATAAAATACTTTTAATTTGATTGTCCTAACATTCTTAGTTTCCGAGATATTAAGGTTTATTTAGTGACCCGGATTCATTGCTCTCGAGTGTAGTTGTTGTATATTTCTCAATTTCGGTAAGTTTGGAGGAAACATTGCTGTTGGGAAATATAGTTCATGGAGCCCGAATTCAGTTTTTAGAAAAAATGGAAATTTTCTCACTGAATGTACTGGCCATTTTTCAAAAACTAATAATAATTATTAGTTTATGGTTACCTTAAGTTTCCTAAGACCAGAACTCTCTAACTATAGGTAACAGAAAGGATAGGCACCCATAATACCCCAAAATTTTGCGTCACCGTGATACTTAGGTAATCTGCAACCGCTTGAATAAAACGATAAAACTGATGTTTATGTTTGTAGCAAGCGATACAGTTAGTTGTTACGTCGATCCTCTATAAGCTCAGTTTAATACGTAGCGCATGTCAGACCATTCAACGTTGTAATGTGAGTGTTTATTGTTGCGGAGCTTTCGCATGCAATGTTCCGTGGCCGAGGCACAGAGGCCAAGGTCGCGGCGCCGGCGCGGCGCGCCCTCGGGCCGGCCCGGGCGGCGCGCGGTGCCAGGCACGGCTCCGCTACGAGTACGAACCGGTGCAGCGGCAGTGTCTCGGTCCTCTGACGTCCTATTGATAAATTGTCAAGTTAACTGCACAATATCGTATTGTCAACAGGATGAACATCACAAACTTCCCGAGTACCCACTATCCGAAAATGACAACCTGCTCTCCAAGCCATTAATAGGTAAAGCGTGATGCCGTGGCTACCTACATCAATCGTTTGTTGCAGCGAGCATGTATGCACGGAGGTTGATAAACTTAGACAAAATCACGTTACTGAAACTAGGACAACGTGCAGTACCTCGACGTTTACCTATTCAATAATACCACGCTGGCTCGTGGAATCCTCTCCTGCGTAGGCAACCCATAGAGTCGGCTGAGCACGACCGTCCCATTGCCAACTAGGCACATGACCTATTTATTTTATTTAAAAGGTACGCTACTACGGGTAACAGGAGTAGTGCCTTCAATATACCTATAATGATCGTACCTACCTATTAGGATTCCGCCAATATATTTAAGTAGCTAATTAGTTAAAGTAGACTTCCGTGAACATAATTATTAGGTATAATGGTAGCGTGGAGATGTCAGTAGTACAATCATAATTATAAAATGAGGTAGGTATTGTAGAATACATGCGTACGCAGTCGAGCGCTGGGCTCCCCACGCAGCCGCTGTGGCCAAACAGTGCTCCACACACGGAGACGCCGCGCCGCGTCGAGTGCATGTATCGGCGCGAGTCGGCGCACACGGCGCCATGCAGTGCGTGCGGGGCGGTGTGAGTGTATGGCGCTGCAGTATGGACACGGTGAGGATGAGGGCTACATGCACACGGCGAGGCTCACCGCTGGTGCGCCAGCTCCGAGGCGCGCGCGTACGTGACGGGCATGCTGGCGGCGGCTGGGGCTGGGCAGGCGAGCGTGGCGGCGCTACGGCCGCGAGTAGCGCTCCCGTGCCCGGCCGCGGCCGCCCTGCAATGCCAATGTCACGAGACCAACTATTTTTGTCACATTACCAACTCGGGTGTCACTTCCGCAACGCTCATGTGTTGCGCTCGCGCGCCACCGCGGCGCGGGCGCCACTCTCCCGTAGTACGCAGGCCGATCTTGGCCGCTGTCAAGGCGCGCGCGCACCCGAGCGCCCGGTCGTGTAGTGGTACAGAAATAACCTCTCTCCTCTCTCTACTCTACCTTCAGATGAGCTTCACTCGAACCACTTGACACGTACTATCACTATTATTGTAAACTGTTGTGAACAGTCGTTGTGCACATATAAATCACTCGCGTCGTGCGTACTGCGGGATTTTTACATTTGTTTGACCTGCGTATGTACTATTTATAAGAATAACTTTCAGTCTGCTACACTTCGACACTTCGTACATTCCCAACTTTATATTATATATATTATAAAATTTATCAATATAATATGTATAATATATAGGTATAATTAATATAAAATGAAAAAGAAATCGAAAATTAACTAATTATAAAAAGTCCTAATGCTGGGACCGGAATCGAATCTCAAGTCTGTCAGCTTGTCTCCTACCAGTTAGCGCTAGGTTGCGTGGTTTATATCGTGGTCGCGATAAGAGTTCAAACAGCCGGCTGTTGAAGATCTATCGCTTAGTTCTCTTCAGATTAATCACTAAATTGATGATTATGATTGATGATCATACATATTATTTACTTTAAAAGGTCAATCCCGTAATGCTACGGTGAAATCCCCTTAATCGGTCAATATTTTTTTCCATACATAATACCCTTGTAACGTGTAGGCATAATAAGTTTTGTTAGTCTATGTAACTAAGTTAAAGAATGACGTAACTAATAAGAACTATTGTACCCATATCCAAGCCAGCGACCGCTGTTACTCAGTTGTCCAATAAACCTCGCACTAAGAACACGCCTTTCTTTGCCACCCTCCTGATCAACCGTACCACACCCACATTATCAAAGCGGTACCACATCACACACATATATGTATATCAAATCGGCAAACACTTAATGTGTTACACAGTACACTGCTCAGCTCCTGTGAGTGATAGCATGAAGATATACATTAATCATAAATCATTGATTTTTCTCGACCCCGTAAAGTCTAAAGTCAAAATCGTGCAATAAAACATTATTTTTGCACACAATCAATCGTGACCTCTACTTCGTACGGGATTGCTTGCAATAGAGGGGTCTAAGCTGTATCTCAGGATCTAATCAACCGATTGCGATGAAATATACATCAGGTGCTAAGTTAGACTAATACCTAATAAAGTAAAGTTAATTAAACTGTTTGGCCGTTTTCCCGTTATGAGAAAAAGACGACAGAGATACAAGAATTCAACAAATTATGGTTTCGTGATCTATTGCTTATTTCTAGCCTATTTTCGCGTAAATATTTTCAATGTAAGACATTTCGACCTCGACGATGTTATTATACTCGTAGTAGATATAGATGAAGCCTATTAGATAGAGGTGCTTGTGGCTTGAAGTTATTATCCGATGCTGAACCTCATCTGTATACGGACACATTCCGGCGGGGGCGACAGCACAGCCACGGCCGTCTGTACAGCTATGTGGAGGCCTATGGCCACTCGGAGCACGGGAGGCATTTGATTTTTTTTACGATATCTTAAATACATGTGCCTTTATTTAGATACTGAGATTTGAGAGTTGTTGGTGGTGCCCCCGACGTGCAGCGGTGCCACGCAATTGTACAATATATCTTATTTATCTGGGACAGTATACCGTGGTACGGGGTAAACTTCAACCAGAAGAAAATGTTCCTGGACTTTCTTTCGCGACACATGCTTTTTTATGAAAACAGTATTGGCATAATATTAATTACTCCTAACACGAATAACTTCTTCTTGAATAATCTATTTATCTTTGCCAATTATACAAAATGAACCTATAGAAGTTAAATAGTTAACTTAAACAACTTTAGAAAAAGGTGTCCGGAATTATAACTTTGGTTATACTCGTAAACAAAAGCTTCTATTTTCACAAAAAAAAAGAATCTGTCAATTGCCTCAGTCACCATGGCCTGCCTTGCTGCAGAAGTGCAGGTCGCATAGCACGGCATGCCAATAGTAACGACACTACCTATCCGCCGTGCCCTCGTTACCGCTGGAGTGCCTGCTGTTTTAGAACCCAGTGACCTCGCGCGATGATGGCCAGAGATCACTCGTGCCGACTCGAAACAAGAAGAAGAAGATATTATGTTACTTGTTAAATGTTCTCATGAATCGCTTCCAATCACGTCAAGGAATTCAATTCATAATACACAATTTGGCCATGCAAATATAATACTTACAGTGGCTTCCATGGCCATAACGACATACCATCTGGGGGCCTAAAAAGGCCACTTTGAGCAATTCATCTAATGATCTGCTTAGTAAAGCGGCCTTTTTAGCCCCCCAGATGGTATGTCGTTATGGCCATGGAAGCCACTGTAAGTATTATATTTGCATGGCCAAATTGTGTATTATGAATTGAATTCCTTGACGTGATTGGAAGCGATTCATGAGAACATTTAACAAGTAACATAATATCTTCTTCTTCTTGTTTCGAGTCGGCACGAGTGGTCTCGTGGGCACGCTGACGCCGCACCTAGTGGGAGGGTTAGCCAGCCAGCAATCACGTGCGCCACACGAGCTCGCGTCACTCGTGGAGGCCCTGCCCTTGCACCACATAACGTGAGTGCATGTCCTTGTGCTGCGAGCACCAGGGCCGGCTCGAGCGTCTCCCGAGCGGATCTATTCCAAGCGCCCCCCCCGCCTCACACTACTCGCACAAATCCTAATACCAGTCCATCACCTATAGACATTTCCAATGACTGACTGTTCTAGTGAATGTTCGCCGGTGTCAGGTGTACAATTTGGCGCTTGCCGACCAGTTGTTGAGATTTTTTGCATCATTCTGTCGCTCTCGCTGGTAATAAATTTTCCTGTTTTATATTGTATTTTTTTATATTAAAATATTTTGTTGTTTCTCGTTCATTTAAATACCTACCGGGATGACTCTTTTATTAAAACTGCGAGTTAAATAAATGTTGTGTTCATATTACATTAATCTACAATAGTACATGGCTAATGCTAATGGCTACATGCCAAAAAGGTTTCTGTATAATAATCTGGTGTAATGTTCAGCATTGGAAGTTTCCAGCTGATACCCTGTGGGCCGTGACCTTTCGCCACGGGCCAACTCCGAAGGCGAGGAGGACAAGTGAAGTGCACGAGGAACTAGTTAGTGCTACACTACACACGAGTGTTAATCATAAGTATCGGTAGTGGTTTATTAAAGTTTATTGATTGATCCATAGGTAACCGTCGTCGTCAGTATTGCACATTTGCGCGTACTGCTGCATTTTGGCCTTGTATATTTGAAAGTCTTAAAATAATGTCGTAAATCACTCAAATACGGGAGAGATACCTCCTGGCTAATATACCTTCGAAAATGGAGCGCTGTAAGGGATATAACTGCGTGCGAAGTGAGCACGGTGTAAGGGCATGTACTCACATGTTCCTCTGCGCGCGGCGCTCATCGTCAGCGTCGTCGAGCGTGTCAGCGTGCTCGGCGCGCTCGCCGTCGAACTGCACGTGGCGGTCCTCGTCGCGCGGGCTGCCCTTGCTGCCCGCCGAGCCCGAGCCCGACCACGCGCCGCCCGACATCTGCGACACACCACACACTGAGCACCAGCACACGCCACATTTCTCGCCTGATACGTTTATGACCACCATCGTAATCAGTCATGTCGAGCTAGCTGGTGACCCGATTTCATTTGATCGGGCTGAATACAAGTACTTAACGAACAGAATAACTGTGGTCATCAGCGTGATGGGAGATAGGATCTCAATCACCAAGTTATACAACTGCGCACAATTTATTTTTCTGACACGACTTCTAAGTTTACAAAAAATAGCTTTTGGATGACCAAAGTATTTGAACTCACTAGGTCGCCTACAGACCAGGACTGCCTCATGCTGCTCGGTGCGTGCCAGCACAGCACACATCGAGCAACAATTAAATGCTTGATACCCAAATAGGTATGTAATAGTAATGAGCCACAGAGATTTGTTAAAAAAAACGGAATCCTTTTTCAAGTAGGTAATTAGTCCGAATTACGAAAAGTTAAGTTAGTTTCCATAAATCATGTGGTAGGCAAAGTGTCGCCGGGTGAAGTCGGTGGTGAACTGGGATCGTACTGGCACGGGCCCCGCTCGGCATGGCGTCCTTCAGCGATGGTGGTCGGGATATCGATCGTCGTAATGTCTGTTGTCACAACAGGCGGGCTCCGCCCGGGCCGCGCTCCGCCTGTCTGCATGCTCACCTGGTGCTCGGAGCCCGTGCTGGCGGGCTGCGGCGCCGACACCTCGGAGCTGCTCACCGAGCTGGCGCCATCTGCGCCACACACGAACATTATTACATCGCCTTCAAGAGCCAGAGGTATCCTAACTTACGAAGGAATAGGTAGAGGGATACGAAACTATACCTGCAGTGAGTTAGGTAACATAAATGTAAGTTAAGACTTGGCAGTCATGGGGAGGCCTCTGCCCAGCGTGAGCAGCGCATTGATGCAATGATGCACTGTATTCGAATCTGGACCTTTGATAATCAACAACTGGCTGTTATTTGGACTTCGGTCTACCGCCTGCCGGATCTGTTATTTACAATGGAATCATTGTGTATTTCAAATTTCCGATGATATTCTTATTATATACTAATGGTTTGGAAGAATAAACAATAAAAATACTTATATAAACAATGTGTTTGTTGTATTGTAACCCTATGCCTAGTGCCTAGTAACCAACTACCTAGTACCTACTACATTAATTACTAACATATTTTGTAACTATTCATTGAAGAACCCATAAATAGATCTCAAAAATGTCTTTAAAATAAAAATAACTAAATAAATTTCGTAGGTACACATGGGAAATATAAGTTTGTTTGCTCTAAAGTAAGTACTCACTATTTAGATGTCAAAATCAATATATGTACTTATCCTATAATAGATACACACAAAACTACATTAAAACTTCAATTTAAAAAGAATTGTAACTTTTATGTTAATATTTGTTTTTGAAATAACATCACAACATTATTTAGGTAATCATTTAGAAGAATTCAAAAGTCACATCAAACTAAAATTCAGTTCCAAGCAATTAATACATTAAATGTCACCATCATCCTTTAAGCTCTTGGCTTTTGTGTAGTTCACATCACAACTTACATCATTGTGGACATCTGCTGCTCACTGCTGCAGAAGTTATGTTTGAGACAAATACAAGTAAATAAATAGCGCGGAGGATAGTGACAAAAAGTGTACCATTGTATCATTATACTTATCCAATCCATAAACTAGGTCCAGGGTTCGCTCTTCGTCGTGTAACGTACTATAACCAAATAAATTATAACTACGGTTCATACACCCGAATAGCGTGTAGGGTTGGGCCCACGACTTGCCGAAACGACCTAATGTTAGTGCCTAGTGTATGTAAAACTATACAAACGAACTGGTGTTAGTAGTGTATGTATAAACTATACAAATGATCTGATGTTAGTAGTGTATGTATAAACTATACAAACGACCTGATGTTAGTAGTGTATGTATAAACTATACAAACGAACTGGTGTTGGTAGTGTATGTATAAACTATACAAATGATCTGGTGTTAGTAGTGTATGTATAAACTATACAAACGACCTGATGTTAGTAGTGTATGTATAAACTATACAAACGAACTGGTGTTGGTAGTGTATGTATAAACTATACAAATGATCTGGTGTTAGTAGTGTATGTATAAGCTATACAAACGATCTGGTGTTGGTAGTGTATGTATAAACTATACAAACGAACTGGTGTTGGTAGTGTATGTATAAACTATACAAATGATCTGGTGTTAGTAGTGTATGTATAAACTATACAAACGATCTGACGTTAGAAAAGTATTTAAAAAAAAAACAATCATCTGAATCAAGAACAGGAAATGAAGCGTAGATTTATTTTAATTTCGTGTTTTTATCTGAATCTGTCCGATTGAAATTATATTCGATTAGGTACCTATCAAGAACATTAAAGTATTACGACATGCGTACCGGCTGTAACACAAGTCGTGTAAGTCCCACCAACCACGCCCTCTATACTGCTTATTGAACAACTTTTACTATGGGACCAAACCTGAAATAGTGAAAAATATCCGCTATTCCATACATTAGTCGAGTAATTGAATTATTTATAGTAAAACGCGTGGTTTATGGGAGTTTAAGTAGGTAAGTTTGGTAGTGTTGATAACATTAACAAACGTGTTTACGTCTGGCTACTTGGAGGCTGTGACTGACGCAGAGTTGGCGAGCGCCGATAAATATATTTCAGCCGAGACTTGTATAGTACTTTACTGTAATTTGCGTGGAAACAATAAACAAATTCATTCAAGAAACATTATGAAAACATCCACAATACAGTATTCGCGCCATTAACACAGAGAGCATTTAGTTGTATTTAAAACTTTTGAAAACAAAATGCGTATTCATCTTTGAAAATAATAAATATCGTGTAGGTAGCCTAAAAACACCTAGGTAATTTATGTTAGTGTGTATAATATATAATTATATAAGTATACTTCAACACCATAATATTTATACAGGAAAAAACATCGCGAGCGCACTAAAAAAAGCAAACTGTCCAGCAATTCCTTTTTCATCTCACTAGCTCGGAAAGGCTTTCTTTATTCGAAAGTTATTCAAAATTCGAACGTGACGAACTATGGTGTAGAGCACAATCCTGTGCCCCAAGACTGTTGTAATCACGAGAGCATTCTGCCGCGAGTGAGATAGCAGGAGTCAGCTGACGCGGGGCCATGGACAAGCGTAGAGTGGTGAAGAAAAACAATTCAAATATAATTAGGCATCTAACATTTTCCTCGCTGTAGTGAGATGAAAAGTTGTGTGTTTAGCACGGCTGCAAAATTATTTGCGTCTCGTGCCTTTGAATCCCTCACTTCGCTCAGGACTCTATTCCTAGAGTCCTAAGCTTGCTCGGTATTCAATACAAGCACTCGCACCAAATAACAACTTTGCAGTCTTGCTTAACAAATAACTATTATTATCGTGTTAGAAATTGCTGGCGTGTTATTTCGTTGCGTAGGAAGCTACCGAAAAGAGCCGACTGATGTAGTTTTTGAAATAATGAATCAATGTTCGAGCAAGTGGGAAATAACTTTATTACTATCGTGAGAGACTAAACTCCGAACTAGGTACCTTGTAAGTTTTTTACTGATCATGAAGATGGGACTCATTGCTTATATTATATTAATTACCTTAAAGATCGTAGTCTCATATTGATACTTTGTTTATTAGGTAATTCTAAATAAAATTCATTTTAACTGCCCTCGACCTCGCTCGAAGTGTAGTCTATTAGGTACCTACGCATAGTCTACCTAGGCGCGTTGACTTAGCTCGGACTTTACTTTAACTTTCCTAAGCTTATTTATATTATGCTTACCATAGTAAATTGTACTTTGATTTAGAATTTATACATAGCCATAACACGCTCAAATTGTGTAGAGCAATGCTAAGACTGACAATTCAATAAATAAAAGTCAATAAAGAAAGTACCCAGCAAATTCCAAAACAAAATCTGAGCAAAGTCTAAGTACGCTATGTAGATGTCAGCCTTAGAGTTGTAAGTGAGACTTCATTGGTGATGTGCGTATCCCAGGCTATTGGGAGTGAGCGGAGTGTACTCACCGGGAAGATGTGTGTGTGTGTAAGGGGGCGGCGCGGCGCTGTCGCGGCGCGGCTCGGCGGCGGCGCCGGGCAGGCGCGGCGCGGCGTCGCCCCACACCACGCGCTCCATCTCCTCGTCCAGGCGCACCTCGTCCTCGCCGGCCGCCTGCGGACACGGGACGCGCGTCAACATTAGTGTCACCAAGCAGTGCCTCGCAGTCTACTCGTCGCTGGAGCAGCAAGCACGGGCTTGCTACGTCACTCCCTGTGCGCGCAGGACGCTTGCGAGCTTCATCCAGATCGAACTGCTAGACTAACTACATACTCATATTAGCCGGACGGAAGACCGGATTCGAAGATTTTCCCAATAAACAAATCCGAGCTCAAATATCTAATCTGAAATCATGCCCAACGTGACATACCCTGAGCAGCAATCTGACTGGGTTGACACCAGCGGCAGTCAATATAATGTTCAATAGCCACGTACGAGCAGGTCCTACCTACATGATAGGTACAGTGCGAACATTCGCGTCATGGTTTGATTTGCGTAGTAGGTACATAACTATTATAATTTATCTGTGGTTCGACGTCAACCAGTGATGGTACTGGTCATAGGTACCTACATACAACACTGGATGGAGCCTGTGTGAGCGTGTGCCGCGGTTCATTACCCTATCGTTATACAACTTGTAAATTTTTTGCGCATCTTGATTATTATTAGGTAATGAATTACCTGTACTACGTGTACATGTACCTACTAGGTGTACATAAAATACACCTTACTGAATGTACAGGGCACATGCACGTCCATGAGAATTTATTTAGGTATGGACAAATAGACGTACCTACCCCTGCCTAATACGTTTATGTTGGCCGGACAGCCGGACAGCCGGACAGCCGGACAGCCGGACAGCGGGCACGATTGCGACACTATAATCGATTGGGTTAGAACACAACGTCTATTTTACTTTTACCTCTAGTCATGAAACGGCACTCGGCAGCCGTGTTACGAATGTAAAATAAACCATTTTTATTCAAACCAACCTCAAAAAATTTAAAGTTATAAAATAATTTTCATACAAAACTTAACAGCTTCTGAAGTCGGTGCCACTGCCGCACTAAGGTGCATTGAACAATTAGAGGCCCCGACTTCAGAAGCTGTTAAGTTTTGTATGAAAATTATTTTATTCTTACATTTTAGTTTTTTGAAGTCGGTATTCACTTATTTTTAAAGTTTATTATTTATTTTTCTATTTTGTGTGGCGTAAACAATACATACATGCGATTACAGCAATCGCGAGTGATATGCTGTTGCATTGTCTATCTCTGAAAGTATAGGTACAAATTTAACTGAGACCAACCACCTCGGTAGAATGGTCTTTCAAACAAAAAAGAATCATTAAAACCGGTTCACAATTGGCGAAGATATCCATAAACAAAAATTACATTAAAAAAAAAGTACATACAGTCTAATTGAGAACCTCCTCGTTTTAGAAGTCAGAAATATGTACATTGTACCTAACATATTTCTGACTTCTACTGACTTTTACTTGTCGTGCATCAAAATCCAAGTAGAAATGTCACCTTTATCTGTTCTACACGTGTAAATAAAAATAAATTTGGTTATAATACGTTGGAAACTTATTAAACTTTGCCCGGAGATCGTGATGTGTGTAAAGTTATGAAATTTTAAATTAGTTCCTGTGGACAAAATGCGTGGTTCCATTTATAATGTGATCTACGTCTGCGGCACCTGTAAGCGACTCGCCCGCGCCGAGACAGTGGCATGCCCGATAAATGTCAACCGTCCCATCCTTCACAATAAATTTCCGGTAGTTGTTCGACATTATAACTTCGTCCATAACTGCACAGACAAAACCTTCGGTTTCCCCAAACAAGTCCCCGAAAAGTAGCCAGCACGGGTAGCCAGGCTACAGACGCTTTAAGGTCAACTTCAGCCCATGAAGGGCCCGGTAAAAGCGTCCGTGTAGCTCTTTGCTTTGCCATGCCTCCCTGCAATCATTGGTACTTAGTACGGCAAGTTTGCGCCCGATGTCTTCATCCAAGGAAAGTGGGGTGAGGCCTTTGTCCACTGCAATAACATCACGGTGCATCCCCCAACATCAGCGTGGAGAAAGTATTCTGAGTGAAACTGTTCACCTCACGACTATGGAGGCTCTTACTTTTATACTATTATTATTATTCCGTTTATTTATTTTAAATTCATTTCTGAATTAATTTATTAAAGAATAAAGAATAAATTAAAATTAAAAACAATTATAGACATCAATTGACATCGGGAACAGGGTCCAAGCTACCGGCGGCGGCGGCTCTGGCTGCAGAGAGAGGAACCTCCTCAGAGTGTTATTATTATATTGATGTAGGTAATATCGCCAGATAGCTATTCAAACCGCTTACAGAAGACGCTTAATTATAATGTAGTGTTAATCAATAAGACGGGCGATAAAAAGTTTGTACCATTGTGATAGGTACGAGGTATTCTCAGCCAGCGACCGCTGAGCACTGCAGCCGGCGAGGCAGGCGCGGCGGCGCGGCGCAGAGTTCCCCTGACAATGACACGAGACATTTATAAATAAACAGTCGCGTGCGCGAGCTCCCGATCTTGAAACACTTTGTCGCACATACTATTATGTTTTAGTGACGTTTAAATACAGTCATGCTGCGTGCCACTGAAGTGTTCCAACCCCTCAACACCCAACACAAGGGAACTGCGGTGGAATAATGTGCGCGACTAGCTTAAATACAAAATATTCGTGTAAAAGCAGCTCCCGAAATAAACGTAACCTTGACCGAGCGCCCGGAAACACTTGGTCAAGGCCGGGAACTCCGGCCGCCTGCCTCTGCCTGCACGGCTCGGCCGGTGCCGTTAAAGCTTACAATGTTCAAACCCTTTTACTAAGGTATTTATTTATTTTTTAATAAGTAACCACCGTTCTAGATTAGGGGAATGTATAACATTATAGACACAGCACTCAAAAGAAAATAAAACTTAAGTAAATAATAAAAGTTGTTATTATTTATTAGTTCGTAAACCGAATTAACATTAATTGTTAATAGGAAAAATAAACCAATATGTAATAAACAGTCATGCTTTTATATACTCATAGTTGTTATTAATTTGTATTGTACAGTGGATTGCAAAAGTGCAAAATGTTGAACGTAAGGATTGTTACCGAATGCAGACCATCCCTTCCACTTTACGCGTGTACACTACAAATATAATATAATGACAGATGGAGATAATATTACGAGTTGTGATCGTCTGAACCAAGTCAAACACTAGCTTTTCTCGATCAATATGTTTTCCGTCCTAGTTCCAGTTATGTACAGTGAACGAGTTGTGTGTATTACTAGTCAATATCGAACACGTCTAGTCATTTCAGTCATCTATATAACTATTATTACTCGTATATTATATAGTGAACAGTACTAGAAAGAACAAGTAGTACAAGAGTAGTAGAACTTTGTACCCCATTTTAAGCATAAAATATGGCGCGCGCGGAGGAGTTTGCGGTTTGGCATAGTTATAGGAGAGCAGAAACATAAAATTACGGTCGAATTTGGACCACTTGTTCAGAATGTTTTAGAAGAAAGCTAGTTACCTAGTAGGTACCAGGTAAAACACAACGTGGAACCATTACTAATTGTCGACCCCTTGCAGACGAAGAAAGAGATGGCGAGATACACAACGTGAAGATTTAGAAAGAAGTAGAAAAACATTAATTAATCATCACACAAACCAACACACGAAACTAAAATGTGGACCGGGTTGGAGTGTGGATGATAAATGTGGACCGGGTTGGAGTGTGGATGATACAACCGCGAGGAGTGATTGAAGGGGGCCTACCCGCCTCCCCGCCATGCGCCATGGCGGCTGGCGCTACGACTAACTAGGGATGAACACGGTTAAAAATAGAAATCTACATTGATAAGCCGGCTCACCAAAGGGATGGGACGGAAAAGATTTTATTTGTAACAACTCAAAATAAACCTATGGAATTAACTTAGAACCCAAATTTCTGCCATGCCGATTTGAATTCGATTCCATAAGACATACGGTTTATCTTGAGATAATGATTTGTTACAAATGAATACTTCTTGAGACTTTCCCATGGCGTCCCTTTGGTGAGCTCCGGCCATTGAGCTGATTTGTAGTAGTAGTAGCATTTATGGTAGATCCCCGAGATGGGCCCATAAAAATTCTGATTCTGATTCATCTGATCAAGGAATACAAGATGTAGGAAGGGAACTCCTCAACGGATAATAGCAAAACATTCGCCACAAGTATTCGGCGTTTTTCTTCTTGGGCTTGCGTATATAAACTAAAAAAATACTTAAAAAAGTGAAATCATTCAGAAAATTAAAACTTATAAAATAACTTTAACCGCTTTAAAAATACAGCTTCTGAAGTTGGTGCCACTGCTTAGCTAAGATGCATTGATGTAAAGGGCCGACTTCACAAGCTTTTTAGTTTTTTAAGGAATTTGAGTATTACGTTTCTTTTTATTATGGTTTTTCTTTTTGTTTTAGTTTTTTGAAGTGGGGCTATACTTTTTTAAGTAGGTATTTTATTTTGAGTTCAGTGGCATATCAATATACCTCCATATAAACATGCGATTAGGTCCAGCAATTATTATTGCGAGTGATTTGCTGTTATATATATATATATATCGATTGAAGAGTTGCATTGTCTATCTCCGAAGGGCTCTAATATTCTTCATCTAATTTAAATGGGACCACGTCGGGAGAAAAGGTACACGTTCAAACAAAAAATTAAAATTAAAATTGGTTGACTATTGGCGAAGATGTCGATAAACAAAAAGTTACATACAGTTGAATTGAAAACCTCCTCCTTTTTTGGAAGTCGGTTAAAAATAAATAATAAAAAAGTCTAGACTTCAAAAAACTAACGCCTTAACCCTAGATAGCTAACCTCCGTCGATTCGACCGCGACGGGTACCGAGACTTAAAACACCTTAGGTTGGCTTCGAGTAGTGGAAATACAGAACATTTTTATTTGTTATTATTTAACCAACGTTTTAGTACGATCAATAATAGAGTTAACTAAGTAGTTATTAAACATCAGTACCGGCCATGAGGTACACACGATGACATATCAAGCTACATAATTCCAGTATGAGCTGACCTCACATTGTGTAGGCATTCTGTACAACGAGAGGTCAGCTTATACTGTTCGATATGTTATCGTGTGTATATACTTACTCGTACGTAGGGACTGGCGGAATGATTGATCCGTTCAAGGGAAAAACGATTCCTACAATTTTATTACATTTATAATGTTAGTACCCATTAGGGTCAAGTGAATCAATTATTGTATTGTGGTTGGTGAAAAATTTTGCGCCGTGATACTTATTTCTTAGAAGAGTATTAAGTTTATGAATAATACATCTTGTGAGATAAGCTCCACTGAGCTACGTAACACACTGTCGTTGTCGTTGAAGGCTGCCGCACCGCGCGACACTCGTTGCCGGCGCGTGCGCAGCGCTGCCTGCTCTTCTTTGTATTCATGAGAGGACGTGACGCATACGGGTCTTACAATATAATTAGCGGGTTCTATCAAACCGAAGCAACACAAAGGTAGCCTTTCCAAAGGCTCCCAAACCGCCGAAACCAGCGCGAAGTATCGCTAGCCACAAGTTCTAGACAGTGTTAGGTTAAACCAGCGCGAAGTATCGCTAGCCACAAGTTCTAGACAGTGTTAGGTTAAACCAGCGCGAAGTATCGCTAGCCACAAGTTCTAGACAGTGTTAGGTTAAACCAGCGCGAAGTATCGCTAGCCACAAGTTCTAGACAGTGTGAGGTTAAACCAGCGCGAAGTATCGCTAGCCACAAGTTCTAGACAGTGTGAGGTTAAACCAGCGCGAAGTATCGCTAGCCACAAGTTCTAGACAGTGTGAGGTTAAACCAGCGCGAAGTATCGCTAGCCACAAGTTCTAGACAGTGTGAGGTTAAACCAGCGCGAAGTATCGCTAGCCACAAGTTCTAGACAGTGTGAGGTTAAACCAGCGCGAAGTATCGCTAGCCACAAGTTCTAGACAGTGTGAGGTTAAACCAGCGCGAAGTATCGCTAGCCACAAGTTCTAGACAGTGTGAGGTTAAACCAGCGCGAAGTATCACTAGCCACAAGTTCTAGACAGTGTGAGGGTTAGGGAGCTTCCTATCATTCATTCATGGCTTTCTAAAACGAGGATGCAGACTGAGCTGATAGTGGACTAACTCATTCGTGAGTTACTTTTGTGGGTACTAAATATGTGGGTACTAAATAACAGGGCTTTTTGTATTACCCACAAATTACATAGCTAGGTCCTAACAACAATACTTATAAAAGTGCCTACGCTGAGGATTGACTGCTAGTCTGCTAGTTCTACAAGCAAACTAAATGGAGCTGTGGCAGTGACACAGTGGCAGTGAGCTTCAACTACCTAAGTAGGTATGTAACATAACGGCCGGCAGTGTGATAATTCGAAAGCAAGTGCGCGCGCGAGTCACGCACGAGTCTCAAGAGCGGTGTGCGCTGGCGCTGCCAGACGCGCGGGCGCCAGCCGCCAGCACGCACACACGCAGCGAGCCTAGCAGCGCCCACGTCCTGGTGACCCACACGCGGCGCGCGGCCGCACTGCAGCGACTGGTGACACGACACACATCAATGCACTTACACTATTCTCCTAAGTACCTATCTATTGACTCTATTATGTAAATACTCCAGTCGTATGAGACCTGATACACACAATTATGTATGGAGGCTTTAGCCCGAACTCAAACACCTTAGACGAGCGAAGACGATGAAACGACACAATGTTGTGACGACACTGTTTGTTTGTTTGTAAATTCTGAAAAGGAATTTCGGCCCGCCCGCCATTTCTAGCAGTCATCAACTCTGAGCTCCATCAAGAATTCCACGTGGCCTATTACTCTACTTTGTCCTCCACTGAGAAGATATATCGCTAATATATTATAACCTAGTACATTCATTTCCAGCCGCGCTTCATCTGTGTAATTTGCACTCACATTCTAATGTTTACAAGTTGAGTTAAATTATTTTCAATTACCCTACACTTACTAACATTTTAAGAATTATCTGTACGCCAAGAAATTATTTTATAGTATATTAGTAAATTTTCTCATGTAAGTGAATATGTGTATTCTTTTGAGAAATAAAGTTATCTCAAACCTGAAGAAGTTTAAAACTCGTGCTATTATAAGATCAAAGACTATAGAAGATAGAGACGTATGGAGCTACATGACTTCTGCACATGCGGCTTCCCTGGCGAGGGCGACCCGCTACTTCCCTTCCCTTCCGCAAATAGAACTCTTGTACCCCAGGGCTACTAACTAACTAACTAAGAGCTATGTTCACGGATACATCTAATAAAGCCACGCAGGTTTGTAGAATTTAGTATCTACCTACTTGTATTATAATATTTATGTTATAGTGGTACTTATTATGGTTGGTCCGTTCCTCATATTCGGCTATCATACACTCATGTCTGTCCTCAGACATGCCATCCACGCCGACTTGCATTCATCCATCATCAAACATTACTTTAGAACATAAAGTAAAGTTAACTCGCACAACTAAACAAAAATAAACGATAGTATAAATACTCGTACACTTAATTTAGATTTGAATGTCAAATGAAACCAGTTTCTTATACAGCCCTTCTAAAATTACAAACATAACACAGTAAACTCAATAAGGTAGGCTCATGAAATGATGTAAGTTTACCACTCACTGCGTCTCTCTGTCACAACAGCCTGGGGAGTAGCCCACAAGTCACATGAGCCCAACGGCCATCCTTAAAGTGACTTACGAGAAACCCATTCGTTTCTCTACTGATGTGTTGTATCAAGAGACCGGCCGGCGTTCTGCGTGTACGTCACTTGTACGTGATGGCTGTGGCGTTGAGGTTCCATAAAAATGCCCGATTCAATCATAGTTACTAGTAAGCGCCCCCATAGATATCCTAAATGGAACAAACCACAAAGTAGACTGCACTTTGGCAACAGATGTTTTCACTACATGGGACCGTCGGTATACTCAAGCAAACTCAACAACAAAAGTAAAATTTTACTGCTACCTCGATTCAAATGTAAAAAGTGTATACACGGATTTGTTTCCGACATGGACTATGGTACAACTGAGGACTTCCTTAGAGTTTAGTTTTAGAAACTTCCAACGCGCGCCGACACACACTCAACTCACTCATTTCACACAGCATATTGAAACAACCACACTCACTCTCTTACTCACCACACACGTCTACATACATACTCGTATCACAAGCTAAGCACTTTTTATGTCAACTTAAATAAGTTAAAAATTTTGTTTACTTTTTAGTAGTTAACTACCTATGTATGGTTGCAATGTAATTGTCCAAACGAAAGAGACTAGCTGCCACGACACAGGGAATCCTAGTGTGGAAGCTAGAGCCAATTGTTACTAGATTTAAGTTTATTTGAACAATATTTTTTTATTATTTATTATAATAAACACATCAGTTCACATTCATTCGTCACAGTCACTCATACATCTCACCACTATCATTAGACCACTTCTTCATATCATCTGCTGCACAAGTGGTTCAGGGACCCTCTGCAGTGACATCAACTGTTCCTACGTCAAAGCGGTCGTTACCTTTGACTTTAGTTACCTTATATAAGTATTTGAGTTTCAGTTTCGAGTCCTGGGCCACAGTGTGTTCGCTGTATTGACACACGATCACCTACTTGATACTCAGTACTATCTTCATAGGTTGTCTTATTGTCTTCTTGTATCTTCAGTATTTGTTTGTATTTGATCTTTAGCTGTTCTTCTTAATTCTTCTCTTTCTTCATTAAATTGTTCTCAGTTTTCTTATTGTGACAGATCAATTAAAGGAATGTATTTTTTAAACTTCACCTATTCCGACTGATATTGATGCTTTTCTGCAAAGTACTATATAACGCTCGAAGCAAACAACTTCTGCACATAATAGTATTAATAATTCCATTTATTCTTCTTCTATCGGCTCCTATCGTAATTTTTATATGCCGTATATTGTCTTTTCACAATATTCTTCGAAATCATGGTTGGCAAATGCTTATTTATACCTCTATCGGTTATTTACCTTTCTGGGTTCCCAAATTTCTGCTGATGTATTTTAAACATCAGTGTTTTAATTCTTGTAGTAGTCTTCGTGGGAAATACCACCTAACTTGGTGAATGCATCAAGTATGGCTAGGATGTGATTATATCTGTTCTTTGTGAAGGTGAAGATCTTTGATCGGTGAAGGGTACGCAAAGTTTGCTCTCCTTCTGAATAGGGGTGAGGAAGCCCTTGCTCCTTAGTTGCTAGTAAACAGATTATACAGCTTGAATAAAATCTTGAATCTTCTTATCCACATCCTTGGTATAAGGTAGAAGTCTTTAATGAGAAATTATCTCATTTTCTATTTAGAAATATATCCGATGCCATGTACTCTTTTATTTCCTTCTTTCTCCATCGTTCTCGGAATTACCAGTTGTTTCAGGTCTCTTTTGTAAAATTATAATTTTCCAATCTAAGGTCTGGGTAAGCTTTTTTTTAATATTTCTGTTATAGGTGAAGTTAGGCCGTATTTCACGTATTTTGTGTTTCGTACCGATTCAAGTAAAGACGATTCTGGAGCCGGGCCTCTGAGCGTCGTGCCGATGCCGTCTTGAAAATAACATGGATCGTATGTTGTCTTCGCGTAGTAGCACGTATTTAATAACATGGATCGTATGTCGTCTTCGCGTAGTAGCACGTATTCCACGAGTTACTCGCAGGGTTGGTACCACGTGCCACGTGCCACATGCCGGTGAATGCGTCTTCATCACTTCGTCTTTACCGTCTTTCTTCAATCTTTGCGTCTTCTCCATAAATTCTTCTTCTCTCTGTTATGGGACGAGCCCCCTAAATTGTGGGATAGAGTTCCAAGGAAAATACGGCTTAAAATTATTTGTAATGTTTTTTATTTCTTCAGCACACAAAACGTTCGTCGTTCATCGTCCAGCTTCCCTCTCTCCCTCTTTATCTCGCTCTCGTATACGTTCGGTTCCCTACAATAAGATTTGCAATTTTCAACCCTATTTAACGCCTTATAAATGTGAGTGTAGTGTGTGCAGTCCTAACGTTTAAGTCAGGACGCGCCCTAATTCGTTTAATTGCTTCAATTTAAGTATTGTACAACTGAAGTTCGACGGACAAATACATCGAAAGACGGAACTACGATAAGCCTCAATTTCTACGGGACTCAACTGCGACAGGACTATCCAGGAGTCAAGACTAACTAGATGCGCAACAACTGGGCAGGGCGAGCACTTGCCGCTACGCCGCCGCCGCCGCGCCGCGCCACCGCAGCCACGCCGTTCCGCCCGCGCCCGCGCTTCCGCTGCCAGGACACCACATCTCACCCGAAATGACGTGCGTGCCCCTGCGTGAGTTCGCGAGCTAACCGTGTAGATCACGCGGCGCCGCGGCCCGTGTCTCCGAAGCTCGGTATCGGTTCAGCTTTGCGTTTTTCCGTCCCAATCGACAAACCGTACGAAATTCCTATTGTCATTAAAATTGCGTAACTAGGCTGTTGTCCGCTCCCCTTGGAATATGAATAGATGTTAAGTGTTTACATACCGCATTAACGTATTCTAGGCGCACTTGCCGTCTGTGTGACATACATCGACGGCGACCGGTTCCTACCTTGGCTGGCACTGGCCGACCGACCTCACCCGGTTGCGATAGCCGACGTTCATTCGAAAACAACTTAAGTAGAATAACTTAGATACTACTGGAACATGAAGTTGTGCTATGGCTGAGAAGCACAAAGTTCATGTTAAGAAATAGTTATTTGATTCAGAGCCCCGCGGGCCGCGTTCTACTTGACCCATAGCACAAACTTATTTTAGTCTTTATTTATTTCGGCACTCTTATCCTTCAAGGATCACAACATGTAGTACATGAGACAGCGTGTCATGGATTGGAAACATTCTGATAGTAGGTATCTACTAGTAGATCATTATTGTTTTTCTGCGCACCTAGAGTCTCGTCTCGGTATTTGGTTTACATAAAATAAAAATCGTTCTATTCCATTCGCCAGTAAACTGCATCCTCACAATCCTAATGTGGCTTCCAGTGTAATGACACTAGGTCATTTGGTCATGTTACGCAGAGAAACAAGGAGAGCAGCGCTGTCCAAGGCCCTAGTGGAAGTTTCTTTTAATAATCACGATTATACGCATCGACCGCGTTCGGCGCTCCGATTGGTGATGAGCTCGAAGCGGACCAATCAGCACGCAGTACGCGGTTGATGCGTAAATCGAGAGAGATTTTCAAAAGAAACTTACACTAGGGCCTCAGATTCCGCAAGATAATTTACGATCAACCATAATGGTCAGAATAAGAATATAGAATATAGAAGTTGAAATAAGTAACTTTGACTTTAGAACTAGTCATTGAAATAGGTAGATAAATCTGTAGGTACCTAGGGCTAATTTACCCAAAATTGGGAACTAGAATAGAATAGAATAATTTATTTCTGAAACATGGGTATAGGCATAGTAGGTATTGCGATACAGCAGTGCGCGCCGCCCGCCGCGGCGCCGCGCCGGCGCCGGCGCGCTGAGGGGCGCGCCCCTCTTCTATAAACCATTCGAAGCAAATCATTGAGCATCGCGCCAATCAACAGACTTTATATTTTGTAATCACAGAGGCGGCGATGTAAAATATGTATTTTTAGATTGTTTCACATACAGGTCTATTTATTAACAGAGTATTACTAGAATGCCAACAAGAGTGATAGTGGCGATGATTAATGATTTTACAAAAAAAGCTTTGTAGCTGTTTTATTTGAAAGGTTTACTTCTGTGGCTGCTGGCGTCAATATGTTGACATTGTCTAAAATTGCAATTTGTCAGGGCGGCCATTTAACTTTTGACGTCTTCTGATAATTCGGTAAATTAGTTTATCTTAAGTGTTTTAAGTGTTTTAAAGGTTATTTTATGGCATCTTTTAAATGATGACAATAAATAATCGAAACTCCCCATAGTTTGCATAATAATAGACTTGCCAAGTCGTATTATTATTTACACCAATACCACACCAACAATGACAGACGAGTTCACAACTTGATGTTATTAGATCTGATAAAACCATAGACTTATTATCTAGGGAGCCCTACTTATTATTTCTATGGATACAATTCATCAATGCTACAACGATGCTACACAAAGTTCCGCGGAACAATGGGTTATATCAATGTTCGTTCATGTCAAATGTGAATCGTTAATGTGACATGAGGTTCTGTCAAGTAAGACATGTTAAAATGCGACATGTCAACATATTACCAAAGTCGATTGCTCCAAAAATTACGTATTTTTATACAAACTTTCATCCCCTATTTTAAGGGTTGATTTTGAAAAGACTGAAGCATGAATATATTTTTTTATAGATCTAACTTCATGACGACAGATTTTAATACAAACTCTCATTTCCACCTGTAAAAACCGACTTCAAGAAACTAAGAAGTGTAAAATCATTGTCTTAAAAAACTTATTAGCTTCTGAAGTCAGGGCCTATAACTCTTCAATGCACCTAGCTTGGCAGTGGCACCGACTTCAGAAACTGTTAAGTTTTTTAAGAAAATTATTTTATACTTTTTAGTTAAGTTTTTAGTATTTTGAAGTCGGCTTTTACTTTTTTAAAGTTTAAGTCTGAGGTGCAGTTGTTCCTGTCGATGTTGCTCGGTGACCGGCATGCGCAAGCGCATGCGTTAGCAGCGCCAGCGATCGCGATCGTTTTCATAAATACCTATTGTTCAAATGTTCCGGCGACCGCATTTCCTCATAAGGTTGTACTAATCCTTATGAACAACTTTAACCATGGGACCAAACCTGAATAACGAATTATTTTTAAAGAGCAGCTGGTTTTCTTTTTTTTTATATCATCTAGTCGAGTAATATTGAATTATTTGTAAAGAGCAGCTGGTTTTCTTTTTTTTATATCATCTAGTCGAGTAATATTGAATTATTTGTAAAGAGCAGCTGGTTTTCTTTTTTTTTATATCATCTAGTCGAGTAATATTGAATTATTTGTAAAGAGCAGCTGGTTTTCTTTTTTTTTATATCATCTAGTCGAGTAATATTGAATTATTTGTAAAGAGCAGCTGGTTTTCTTTTTTTTTATATCATCTAGTCGAGTAATATTGAATTATTTGTAAAGAGCAGCTGGTTTTCTTTTTTTTTATATCATCTAGTCGAGTAATATTGAATTATTTGTAAAGAGCAGCTGGTTTTCTTTTTTTTTATATCATCTAGTCGAGTAATATTGAATTATTTGTAAAGAGCAGCTGGTTTTCTTTTTTCACAATTTCAAATTTCAAATTTCAAATTTTCATTCGAATTTGTTCCCTTCGTACAAGTTGTTCATGAGTAATGATGAGTACCATACCCCCTGCAGGCATCGGGACCAGAGAGGAAGGTCCTCGTATTGTATTGTAATGTAAATAGTCTTCCTTGTATACATTTTGTATTTTGTACCCATTATATATTAATTACAATTGTATTTTTCTCCTCACAAGGTATTACGGAGTATTTTTATAAGTTGCAAGTAGTGTGTCCACAATGCGAATAGTGACTTAAAATTTAATAAAACTTATTTAGTTAATAAATAATAATATAATATTATTAATAAATAGATTTGTTTATGTATTACTTAAATTTTATGTAGATATTAGGTACAATCTTTGCTAGGTAGACCACCTAGATTATAATATGATATGACATTTAGCCCATTTACATCTCATGCACCCCAATGGGCCCCGTTGTCGTGGACCGCTTGCAGGTTCATATGGACCACTTTGGCAATCAATGCTCCAGCCAGAGGACCACGACTCGGACGCACCGTGCGTAGGCGCACACTCGCACAGTACCTACGGAGGAACGACCACAAGGGGTTACATCAATGATGAACCCCAGACCAAAGAACACTGTACCGTCTGAGTCATGAACATGCAGCGATATCTATAATTGCAGTATTACATATTGACAGGTACCTATTAAAGGTAATATTTGAGAGATAGGTAGGTACGTACACATAAAGAAGCGATTGAATTCCCACTGCGCGAGCATGCAATGCAAATCAATCACATGTTTATTACAAACATAAACAAATACCTATCAGCTTCGATTGATTGAATATTTTAGTGCACAACACCGCACATTACGGATGCATCCAGCGTTCGACTGGTCACTGTTGTACTTGTACGTAAGTACTACAGCCTCACGTCTGCGATCCCGGAGGCATATGTTCAAGAGTGCAGTTTTTTACGAATATACCTTTCACAATATTCCACACACACTTATTAAACGTCAGGGGACTCTAAATAGCAGTATTGTTTTGACTTTAAATCAAGATTTCCTAGTATAACGAAGTGAAATTACTTTAAGGCAGTATTTGTCAAGGATTTGGTACTTTTGAGAGATTCAAGTTGCAGGCTAAGCCCCGCCCACTAATAGGGGAGCTTTGTTCACGCTTTTCGCCTGTATTGCGCAACTGATGTGTCAAACTGTGTCACACACGTGTCACAGAATAGCAAAATTAATCAGCAACACGCAGTATGACACCTGCAACTAGGTACTTGATATAAAAAAAAGTATACCTAGTGTCCTACATACATTACGCTAGAACATTGTTTGTAGATTATACACAATTCGCAGATGACCATAATTTTGTAATAGGGGCGAACCTTTGGATTGGCAGCTGGGGCGGCGGGCGGCGCCGGCGCATGCGGCCAGTACGAGACCGATGAAGCGCATGGTAATGTTAGTTGATTTGTCATTATACTCATGGCGATTTCAATTCATAAAAATTACATTCTGCCAAATGTCCTTCAGAAAGGAAAAAATAAATTAAAAACTAAAAAACCTAATACTCGATTACGGAAAAAACGAACTGAAACGCGTGAAACAAGAAAGTATTCCCGTCTGAAATCATTGTATAAGTATAGCCAAGCCAAGTGCGACAAGGCCCACGCCCTTTGTACAGCTTTTCTTTTCTTTCTGGTACTGTGCATTATAGTGTATTGTATTGTAATGTGTAAAGTCTTGTATATCGTGGTCGCATACCATCGTAATATTTTTTTATTAACTTGGTGAGAACAGAACCCTTCATTAGTTATTCTCGGCCTGGGGGGGCTAAGGGGTGTGCCGGACTCCTACCGGCTAAACTGACCACGGTGGTCCGCTTTCAGCATCTATGGTGGACTTAGGGAACCTTTAAAGACCGCGCCGAAGCCCACCACAGTGCCACGCCTGTTAGGGCACATCTCGGTGGGGGAGACTGTAAAGAGGTCCCCCCGCTGAGGCACCGGCTACCCTTGCTGTGCAGTGCACGGCGACACATGACCACAATGTGTCGCCGTCTGCTCGGGAGCCGCTCGATGGGAGCGCAGCAGAGCCGGCACTGTGCGCGCGACCCAGAGGCCGCGCCAGTCGGCGCGAGGCTTGGGCTCGACGCCTCGAGCGTGTGATGTGCACAATCTTGGTCACCTGCAGTGGTTTGCCGATCCTATCGCTATTCAGGTAGGTGTGCACCGAAGCAACCGCACCCGGTGACCACTCGCCTGGCGGTAGGTGAAGCAACATTAACGTACATACGAGTACATACACAGTCAGTGAGATTCGTATCCCTTCCTCTCTGTTGTCATCTGCCTTTTCCTAATTGCATATCAGATATGGGTAGACAGTTGAGCCTAAAACTGTAATGCTTTCTGATAAGAACTCGTGTACTTACACAGTTATGCAATAAATATGATGTATCTTCACCTTTATTATAGTTTGGGGCCGACCCAACGTAGTTCCAACCAGGAGTCGTAGTAGTCGTCAGGCCGACTCCCGGTCTACAAGCCAGGTGCGGCTGAATGTCAGCACGTGGCATATCACACGGCACACAGAGCGACTGCCAGCAGACCGCCGCCGCCCGACGACTGGGAGACACTGGTTAGGTTACACCGGTTGTTTGTTGCCGAGCTGCTGACTCCTGTAACGACTGTCATCGGTATTCGTATGAAACCGGGACCAACTACTTAACGTGCTTGTCGAGGCACGGAGGTGTCTCCGTTTGAAGTAACGGTCACTCATCCAAACACTGACTGCGGTAAACGTTGCTTAACCTCACCGATCGAAAAATCTGCGTGGTAGCTTTGTAGCTACGAGCCTTTTCCTCGTTGTCGTCGCATCGTCGGGTAAATAAGTACGAAAAGGTGCAGTTTCCCAATCTGCGCACTTACACGCGCCGAAAGCGCCGCACGCGCCCTAGGAACCGAATCTTAGTATTCTTTGCATGAAATTATATGCAACTTCGCGCACATAAGAGCGCAGTACACGTACGAGTAGCATCTCAAAAATTTGTAAAATGCTTTATGTATACCGATTACACCCGCATTTGTGAGTGACGTCATCAAGTTCGGCGCGTCCGGCGCGGGCTCGATTCTTATTTTTTTTTTATTAATAAATTGTGACTACAAAGGCCCACTTGTTAGTAAAACCTAAGAACTACGCGCACTATCTTATGATGTCATCCGCATTCTGCGACAACAATTCTGCGATTCCGATAATACTAACTGATCATTCAGTGCGATCGGCGCGTACGGCGCTTTCAGTGCGGATAGGTGCCCGAGACTATCAGCAAATTCGACTCCTGCGGCGCATGTAGGAGCGCGTTCACTTTAAAAAGAAATTAAAATTGATGCTTTAATAAAAATCTAAATGAGATTATGATTATGGGATCATCTCGTCAATTGTTTCCGAAATAAGTAGTGTTTCAATATTGGTAAGCTTGCACGTACTGAGGAAAATGAGTGTCAACGAGCAGAGCAGTGGCCGCAAGACCTAGCGAGGAGCCGGCGACGAGGCATTGCCGAGGCGGCGACGAGGCTTGGCCGAGGCGGCCACGACGGGTAGACGGCAGGCGCTGGCGGGGACCGGTCGCGGTGAAGGGTTGCCAGGGCTTATCATTTCCGGGACAATTCTGGGGTAACGGAGTCGGGCCGTAGTCAAATATGCGAAAATAAATAGGTATTTACGAGTATATAACCCAAAATAATGTTTTTAAAACTTTGGTAGACAATCAAAATACATTAATTTGTGTCATCACTATAACGTAAAAAACTAACAGTGTTCGGAATCCAGGACAGTAAAGTTTAATTACCGGACACGGGCCAGGACCGGTGCGTGGCGGCGCGTGCCCGCTGCAGCGCAAGCGGCACGTGAGCCGCGAGGACACGAGGAGGCCACGCCGTCTATCTAATCCGCCGTCGATGGCGACCCGATAAATTTCGCGTAAATAACGCTATCTGCCGATATCGGCCTTAGGAAGATCTACTCACCTTCGACGCACCGATAACGGCTACCTAAATGATACGGACGCGTCCCTGAATTAAGTGTGTCGATTCGTTTCCGTGATCCGATGTTTATCTTTGTTATAGCGCGAGCAATCACAACACACCGCAGTAAGCGACACTACCATCATAATATTTACGAGTAGGTAGATCTTGAAACTTGTAAGTGTGTACCTACCAGGTACACACTTTTCCGGATTTCAGTTTCAAGACCAACTTTTAATTTTATTATTCGGTAAGTATCGCGCAATCTGATAACAAACTAAACGCGCGGCCTACTTACATGGACGATGTGTGGCCGCCACGACTACAGGTGACACGGAGTGGTCGCCGCCGCGCCGGCGCCGGCGCCGCGGGCCTCTGATAGCAGGCGCTGCACCAGTTGACGAGTGCTCGCGCACTGAACATTGGCGACGTCACCCGAGACAATGTTATTATTTTATTTGCTGAGCACAGTTACCCACATTACATATTCGTGACACGACCAACACGGGTGTAACTGTTATTACTGCAAAACCGAACAAGTTTTAGAACACAATACAATTATCTCATGTAAATCAGATTCCGGCACTTATACAATTTCTAATGTATTGCCTTTAACTATTTGTGTTTTATTTAAATTTAAACATAATTACTCAACTCTTTAGAACGTATGAATATTGTAAGCAAACACAAATTACAGTAACAGAGTATCCACAATATCGTCTGTCATCGATTTGGACCGATTTGTGGACAGTTCAAGAGTCCGGAGGTGGCCGCTCTGTCATGTCACCAGGAGGGCCTGCGCGAGGACCCGCACCGTACCTGCGCAGGCTCGGTGCCGGTGACCTCTGAGTACGTCGCCTGACTTCGACAGTTTTTATTATTTTATGACTTCGGCTTTAACAGCAATTTGTTTATTTCAACGATTGCTCTCGTGTAATAAGCTCCATATTAATTTAAAGCACGTATTAATCAATAAGTAGGAAGGCGCGATAGAACCGTGCAATATACTGGTGTCGAGTACTGTGCCCCGGTACTAGCGCGCCGCCGCGCCGCCCCCGCGCCGCCGCCGCGCCGCCAGCGCTCTAAGCTAGTATAGGGAAATGATAGTGTTTTGGCAAGCCTACTGAGGTTACATTATTTGCTATAATATTTTAAACGCGCCTTATCTTGTTACCCAGATTTGTCATGTGTTTACAAATGATTAAATTTTTTAACATAAGACACATGTCATCATTAGTATAGGTACTGGAAATAGAGATAATATGGAACTACCTATGATTACAACGTACCTGTTAGAACTACGATTAGAATCTTGTGCGGAAACTAAAATATCCAGTTTGATAGCTCAGTATACCAGTCGGACGACCTTATGGAGATCAGTAATAATATTAGGATGTAGATTGTAGGTACGTCGTTATTGATGACGTACGTACTCCTGCCAGGCCTGCTCATCTTCATACGAGCACTTGTTCTGCACGAGGCTGGACGTGCACACGACCGCGACAGTACACGTCTCGCCTCAGGGCACATTGTTTAATGTCACATTATTGATTCATAGGACACTGTGTACCTATTATGAACAGTTCGAAAATCGTTAAAATAAATCTTTTGGGGGTTTGAACAAATAAGCTCTGAGGCGACGATGTACCTACCTACTATATAGACACGCCGAAAATTAAACAAACAAAGAACTAATCCTCTATTAGCTCCAATCATTTCAGTTCTGTAAATAATGTGTGATCTAAAATGATACAACGTAGAGTGAAACAAACCGCTGACGCTGGCCGGAGCCGGGCTGCGTCGCCTGCGCCGGCCGGCCCGTGCCGCGCCGCCTGCGCCGATAATAACCTTACCCGATTATAATTATATGCCTTACAAAAACACATAATCGACTAATGATTACAGAAAAAAGTGACCTTAGAGACGACGCTCGACAACTACTTATAGGCGAGCGGCAATAATAATAATAATTCAGCGACGGCCTCCACGCGGACGCGCCGTGCCGCCATCGCCATGCCGCGCCGCCTCTGATTGATACGTTATGTAAGTGGCGCACGCGCAGCGCCGCCGCCGCCCGCGCCGCCGCGCTGCTGTTTATTGACAATTGATTAGTTCCACTGGCGACGCAGCGGGCACGGGCCCGGAGCTGGACTGCGCGCACTGGGCTGGCGCAACTACAAGCACTACCTATATTATAATATCACACGAGAGGCGCACGTGCTGCTGTGTCGCCGCTCTCGGATGATGCGATCTACACAATTTGTATGTTATCATAAGTATATTAATTCATCACGCATTTATTGGTCGCGTACTAACGAACCTATTGACATCAAACGATGAGTCGGCTGAAACATCGTCAACGTTGTAACGCGGTGTCAATGTACCGCCACGTGGACACATGCGGGTACTTGGAACTAGTTAGTGTCGAGTCGAGTGTGGCTCGGCTGGGCAGCGCGAGGCGGGGAGGCGCGGGGGCCGCGTGCGTGTGCCACAGCAGCGCGCTACCACGAGCTACGTGCCGCTACGTGATGCTACGTGCCGCTACGTAATGCTACGTGCCGCTACGTCCCGCTACGACGGGTAGGCACGAGCTACGCGACTGCAGGACACAGCCGGTCTCATCACAAGAGATGTGTTAAACCTGAGTTTAAGCCAGATCTAACAAGACTAGGTGTCAATCTAAACCTTGATTTAATTCCGACTTTATTACAAAATCAATTTTTTCCGAGGTATTCAGACCGAGCCCGTACATACCAATACTCATCGAGTCTCGGTTCGTATTCACTCACTCACTTACAAACTGCCACAGACAAATACACAGATAACAGACAGATAAACGCACATCCTCATACAAATGTTTCGTTTCATGCACAGTTTTTATGGACGACTTTAATTACATTGTACCTTACAAGACTGACCAATGAGATGTAAGTATAATAAGTGCACTAAATATATACACTTATACAGGTTATTGGTAATTAACTAATACCACCATTATCAACACCTTCTACGAAGAGACCAACACTGAAACCGCAAACAAATAATCAGCTGTTCCATATAAATAATTAAATATTACTCGACTAATGTATGGAACAGCTGACATCTTTTTCGCGATTTCAGACTTGGTCTCATAGTAAAAGTTATTTTATAATGATGAGTACAATAACCCTGTATATACATTAAGTTGATACTTAAGTTTGTTTCGACTACAAAGAGTGAAATGTTAAACTGTTTATAATTATAAGTATTATGAAACCAAAAACAAATTATAATTACTGGGTTTTATTCGGCGCCTAATAATGTATTCAAGAAAACGAAACGCACAGAAATGCAGAAAAACGTAACAGAGTTAAAAATCATCTTCAAAATTGTGCATTAAACATATTAAGTAGTGCCTCCTAGTAGTTAGCAGTTCCGAATCGCGAGGCTTTTAGATAACTATCCTAATACATAAACATGTTGAACCAACACTCAAGCAGTGATAACGTCTCTCAAACCACGGCACGCTAGGAAACGGCCTGGTTTACCACTCACAAAACGGAGTGCTGTCGTTAAACCTTATTTTGTAATAACAATTTACTAAAACCTCACCTAAACCAGGGTTCTACCTTAAACTTGGTTTAATTAAACCTTGGTTTGCAAGAGACCGATAGCGTGGGATCTCAGCACTCACTTGCTGATTGAATACTGATTCGAATATCTTTTCGGAATTGTATCCGCAGAGTAGTGCCAGCGACGCGCGACGCTCCGACGAGTATTCCTCAGCTTTGTACGCTCGACCAAGTGAGTTTAAGGCGCTCTTATCAATTGGCTCTACGAGTATGTCGTTACTATGGGTACACCTTAACAACAGATTTTCTATTGTGTTACTTGACGGGTTAAAAATGAAATGCGTTTGAGTACGCATTCGGCGGTAAAAGACATTTCTGTTGAGAAATATCTCAGCCAGCTGAGAGTTGTATCATTAGCCATTTTAATAGAGATGTAAAGATATTAATATTAATGGGACATTTTGAATTCGCAATTAATAGGTAACAGGTACCAATGTCAGCAAAAATGGACACAACAATACAGTGCACAGCACGGGTGGGCGGCGGGGGGGTGCGGGCGGGGGCGGGGGCTACACTTGTCATTGCGTTTGCCTTGTTTTCGTACACTTTACGTTCTTCGTCTTGGCAATGGCTTAACAAACTATTATTAGTGTTATGCTATCTATATTTTTTAAACACTAGAAATACTACTCGTGAAATACATAGCAGTAAGTATGTACTCACATTGTTTTGTTCAATGTAGTTACCTATACCTACGTACATATTGATATTGGCAGGTATGCGAATGCTTTTCATTTTCACAATAGGAGGCGGAGACAACGATCGGGAGAGCTCTGCGTAATCCGCTAAGTGATCTGCATCGGACTCTCGGCTCCGTCGAGCGGAAGCCGAGGCCGGCTACCATGTGTAGCATGCACACTAACTGAAAACGAGTAATTCAATGGATAGGTATATGTATTGACGGCAGCTGTGAGCGACTGCCGGGTGGAGTCAGGAACACAATACACGACGTGAACCAGGTGCCCGCCGTCCTCCGGACCCTCATACATACACCTGCGGTATGTCGTCATGTAGTAGTGGAGCCCGTATCGTGGTCACTGGTCAGGCTCGCGAGTGACCGCGCGCACCTACCCGCGCCAAATGCACCGCATCGAACGCGCCGCCGCGCCACAGTGGACTGGATTCAAAATTTTGAGACATACGGCTTGAAATTTTGGAATCGGGTTCTACTAGTCAATATAATACGATTATGCTCCCAATTTTTTTTTGTCTATATTTAGTACTCGAAAAAAAAACCCTTTTTATGGAAATGTAATGACGGCATCGGATTCTACTCATCAATATAAACTTAAACTACTTACTCTACAAATATTTTCGATTAGAGAAGTATTTTCAGAGTTATGACGATTTGTATTTTTTTTTTGTATGGAGACAAAGACTAATGTGCGTATATCGCGCGTACCGCACGGTCCCTCATTGATGTATGCCAGCAGCCATTAACAACCAGAAATGCATATACGTGATGCTCGAAAATGCACGATTTTCAGGTAATTTAACATTTATACTGTTTTTTCCTACAATGATGATACATTTACAAGATTTACATTAATTTCTCTTTGCCACAGCACCGCCCCCACAGGTAGAGATCTAGGAGCACTTTCTTTCGAGTGGTTTCCCCAGTCGGCCTAATCCAGTCCCGATACAAAGAAGTAGGAAAAATCATATCATATCATTTTCAAATATGCCAAAATTCATGTTAAGTCGAACGGTGTCGAAGTTGTACTGGTGATGGCGTGCCGCGTGCAGTACTACTGTACTGCTGAGGACGCACGCTCCAGACGGAGCGCTCCACCAGGTGGCGCTATAGTACGGTAGTCACGGTAAGTTATGTGTCTCTACCCTACCGCCTCGATAGTGCCTACTCGACTTTAGAATAATGAACGAGAACGAATACAACAACGGTCGCGGCCCTCGCGAGCCTTCAACGTGGACTTTATTTTATAACTAACTAAATAGGTGCGACGCACTGAGATGTAAGAAAATGGGCACTAAAAGTTTAGCCGGCACTGGATCTGTCTGAAGTATTCAGGGCTGCTCGAGGCATGTGCATTGCTGATCAGTTTTCAAGCGATTACACGAGTCCCGTGTCGTGCAGCGCGCGCGAGCTTCCACGCTCGCAGGCACCGCCCGCGACGCGCGCTCTGTTTTTCTCTAGGTACAGTACCTACCGCCACAGTCGTGCAATTCACACAGTTCCGTCATCTGCGCGATGGTCGTGTACACCACGAGTAGTTATAATGTTGTGGCCCGCCGCGCACCGGGCGCTGCTGCACGGCGCGGGCGCACCGCGACGCCCGCGAGCGCGCGGCGCGGCCCGACCCCGGCCGTCGCGCTCCGCGGCCGCTAAGGGCTAGCGCACTGCTCTAGCGGAACCACTGCACTCGTTGTCTCAATGACACGAGTATTGGGACCACGATCATATCGCACTTAAATGATATCGATCAGAGAACAGTGCCAAACTATGTAAGTAGGTACTTATTTAAACATAAAAAACGACAAATCTGATTCGCCAGGCAGATTGGATAGTATTCATTACATTACAACAGCTGGTACTACGTTTATGTTTACAATTGTCTAAACAAATGAGGACGCATTGATAGACAAACAAAACAAACAAATTTTTTTTTACAACTTTTAACAAACGCAAGCACCGAAGAGCTCCGCCCCAGCTCTACACCACACGCCGCGGATCAGACCCCGGCGACTGTTTACATATGTGACATTGTATGTTTAACAGATTGTTTACAAATTTAATTAATTTAGAGTCGGATCGCAAGGTCAACCGACCTCCTAACTCCGGCAGCTAGCAGCAGTAGCAGCGAGGTGCGCTGTTGAACCGTAGTTCAGTCCGTGCAAGAGGACACCAGCGTATGATGTTAAGTGAGCTGCAGCTGCTAGAGCCCCGAGGCTGACAGTGCGCAGTGCGGCTGGCCCAGGCGGGCTGGCACCGCGCCGCCGGTACCGCCGCGCGAGCCCTGCTGCTCGTTACCATCATGTTGCGAACCTATATCTATGATTTGATTGGCTTATACGACTTTAATTTTTCGTCCGACGTAATTTTATATGCGTTAACCGTTCTGCGTGTTTGTGTTCATGTGCAATAAATAAATAAATAAATTGTTTTTATGAGAACGGCGCACACAGCGCGTATGTCGACTTGAGTCACGTGGTACTGACCTGCGGGGCGAAGCCCAGGAAAGACAGCTTCCTCTTGCCGGTGCTCATGTCGTATGCAGTTCGCGGACTAGCGAAAAGCGCGGATGGCGCGCGCGCACGTTACTCGTAGTTGCCGGCGGCGCACCGACTGTGCGCGCACCAAGTGGGTGTCGCTCGCGACTTGGCGCTGCCGCTGTGGGCGCGGGGAGTGCGGGGGCGGGGAGCGCGGGGGCGGCGCGCGCGCACCTCGCGGCGCACCACCCCACACACACTCACTCACCTGCAACAAAAACGCACAGGAGCTGTCACGTGTGCTCATGCACAGCATCCAGCGGGTATCCGAGGAAGCGGCCATCGTCGCATCACCGCACTGACAGCGGTGACGTCACGCGACGACGTCACTCTTACACAACAACATGTGCACTGCTTTGAGTAAGTAACGTCGCCAGGCTGGCGGTTGAGGTTGTAACCAATGATTGGTACGTGCCACTGCCTACCAGGCTAACATAACATATAGCTAGCTGATGATCAACAAGTTCCACGCTGTCGGTTACACTTACAAACCAATGACAGCAACAATTTAACGCCTACGTACTGAACTGACTCCTTAGGCAAGATGAACATCTACCACCAGAGAGCTAGCAAAATGTATGGGTTTGACATCAGATCAATTCATGACACCATTCGATATTTTATGGCAATTCCGTACATTTTGCTGGCGTTACTATTCTCCGGCAATCGGAGAGTATCGTCGCCTACCGACTGCGGCTCTCGAGAGCGGAGCATCATAATAACACAAGGGACGGCTGTTTCTGATACCGACGTAGCTAGAGCAGATTACGTCTTATCGTTAAATGTTCTAAAAGTATTGTGAGTAGGTACCTACCTACATTAATAACATTAACTAAGTATGAAACCCGAAACAGTTAATTGGCCGAGCGCGCCCGTACGTACTGCAACCAGTGCCGGTGGCCGGAGGACGGCGCGGCTCCGTCACGCGCGGCCCTCGCGGGACCACACGGGCTCCCCATTCCAGTGTTCGCCTCACATCGTACGCAGCGGGCGGCATCATCTCAGTTATAATATTATCTGTGGGTCTATCGCCGGAGAGGCGCGCCGATAGTGCGCGCGCCCTTATGACACTACATGACGCTTCTGGCTGGGTCCTACCAACGGCTCTTATTGCAGTTAAGTATATGGCTTGAAATAAATACTTCTGCTTATTCGTACCAGGTTCTGTCAGTTAAAGGATTGTTTAAGTTGACGGAACAGAAGCTGCTAAATCGCTACTAACAAAAATTTGCTCAGAGTGTCATCTTAGGGGCGGAGATCGCTTACTTTTACGTACCATAACTTTTTTTTTTATATTTTGCAATTATGAGTGTCTCCTGTCAAATTGTCGCTGTAGACCAAAATAGTTCATCTGTTCGGTAGTTCAGCAAACTAAAAGCAGATATGATTCAGAGAGGTCCTAGCACGAAGTGAATACCATTCATTTATGGACGTACAATAAAATGCCTTGAAAATGAACCATTTGCAATTTGACGCTGCGCTGGTAGGCCCCTGTTTATTATTTTACATATTCTACTAGTTTTACTATTATAGGGAGAGTCGGAATGAATGGCAGAGACATGAAGTGTATGTAATCCTTAAGTTGACTTGGTGTATACACTCCTTTACATGAATACAACATAATATATTATTATTATTGCTTACTTACTCGTAGCTTTGACCATTAGTTTATAGCTAATAGTTAATACCAGTACAGTATTGGTACAAAATAAATGACGTTCAATTAAGGTGGTTGTCTGTTTATTACAACCTCGTAGGAGTCCCCAACATCTCGGACATTAACATGGCTGAATTTTTCTCCTAAATTCACTACAATAATGAGCTATTTTGAAAAGTTGTGAAGGTAAGTACCTATATAGAGAAGCGGAAGATATTTATAAAACCAAACAACAATCTGTAGTCGTATACCTACTACAATCTGTAGTCGTATACCTACTACAATCTGTAGTCGTATACCTACTACAATCTGTAGTCGTATACCTACTACAATCTGTAGTCGTATACCTACTACAATCTGTAGTCGTATACCTACTACAATCTGTAGTCGTATACCTACTACAATCTGTAGTCGTATACCTACTACAATCTGTAGTCGTATACCTACTACAATCTGTAGTCGTATACCTACTACTCGTACAATCTATAATTTTTAGAGAATAGAAACGCCAGCAAAATCTATGGGATTGCCGTTTATGTACCACTGACTCATTCAACAGTATATGTGGCTACAGCAATGCAAACGCAGGAAGGTGAGAAGAGCTCCAGACAGGGCAGCGAGCACAAGCGCAGTCGGAGATTGGGACGAATACCGGTCGGCAAAGATCAGCTACAAACAATGCATTCGATTCAGAAGTGCCGCGGGGTGGTGCAAGTCCTGCGAGAACATTGAATCCTGCCAACAAGTTAAGGACAATACTAGCACAACAGAACTCACCTGGACCTGGTACTCTCCGGTAACCCGACACACTTGTACATCATCGCCAGAAGAGACTATCTAGTCTCATCTGCACGCATAGTATCAGTCTAGACGCATCTGCGTCCTCATAGAAACTCGATTCCCATGTAGCGTCTTCCCACAAGCAATAAACTGGCAAGATGATTCCCTTACACTGAAAGAGTACACTGGAGAAACCGCAATAGGCCATCCATAGCCCCCACTCCATTAAAGAAGCCGTGCCAGACTGTATTCCCTGCCATAATACAATGGGGTGGTACTACTCGCCATGAGACTGCTAGCTAATTATTATGAGAGCGTGAGGGCAACATTACATTACATTATATTATTATTATGACCTTTATTCAATTTTTATACTTACATTCATTCATATTTTTAAATAATTTTACAAATAAAAAAAATAAAAACATTTAAAAATACAAAAGAGTAGGTAGTAGGCCACCGGCATCGGGAACAGGGTCCAAGCCACCGGCGGCTAGGGCTGCAGAGAAAGGAACCTCCTCACAATGCGTGCCGTGTCGAGGAGTACCGCTTTCTGTATCAAGCCCTTGATCCAGCCCCCCAACGAGAGCCTCATAAGATGTTGATCGAGGCTCTTGGCAATTAAGCCATTGGCCGTCACAACTATCGCCACTATGATTGCTGAGTCCACATCCCACATGTCGACAACCTCGTGAGCCAAGTCAAGAAATTTAATTTCGGCTTTCACGAGATTCTCATCATGTGGGATAGTAACATCAACAATCATCGTGCAGCGCGCTGACCGATCTATCACCACTATATCAGGCTTATTGGCAACAATAGTCCTGTCAGTGATGATAGATCGGTCCCAGTACAACGTGGCATGACCATTTTCGAGAACTGGGTCGGGCACATACCTATAGTACGGTACTTCAAAATCCACAAGGTTGTATTTTAAAGCGAGTTGCTGGTGAATAATCCTGGCTACTTGGTTATGCCTGTGCAAATATTCGCCGTTAGCAAGACGTGAACAACCAGAGATAATGTGTCTAAGGGACTCACCTGGGCGGTGGCATGCCCGACAGATGTCAACCGTGCCGTCCTTCACAATATACCTCCGGTAATTATTCGTCATGATAACTTCGTCCATTATTGCACATACAAAACCTTCGGTTTCCCCGAATAGGTCCCCGAAACGTAACCAGGATACGGACGCTAATAAGTCAACATCGGGCCCATGAAGGGCCCGATAAAAGCGTATATATATTATTATTATTATTATTATTACATTTACATTGCTAAGGGATGGAGAGAAGTGAAAGTGATATTCATTCCTAAGCCAGGCAAGGCAATCAGCACTTATGTAATAATAGTGTCATCAGTATCCACCTCCAGTCTGCAGGAGTGGTGTGGCGACATCTAGTGCTACAATGAACTGACTACGTAGCAAGCTTACTGCAATTGGCCATGTCTTGAAAAAAAAAATATTTTTTTTTATATTTTTTTTCTGTAATCTAGACCATTTTGAGAAACTAATTTGCGTATTTTATTTTTCTCGGGCTTGTAGATCGTTTTATGATTTTTTAAAGTTTCGTTTGTTTTACTGCTCTTTTTATTCGCTTGAGACATAATAGCTGTGCTACCATAGCCATACTGAATGGCCGGATTAAAAAAAAAACAAATGTCAATGTCAATTTATGTCAATCAAACTAAAACAAACAAATAGGTTAGGTTGTTTTCGTTTTTTTTGTATTTGTGTTTGATATTCGTGTATTAATTTTAATAAGTAGTTATTCATCAAGATGAAGTGCTTTTTGCGGTTGTGCCGTCATGTCCAAATACCAAAAGTAAAAGCTCAGACAGGTTATTTGTACCAATAACGCAATGCTTACAGAAGTAATCGTGTAGGCAAGTGCACGCTTATGCATTGTTGTGAAGATCATCTTTATGTAAGTACTTAACAAATTTATTTTAGCAGCAGATTATATTATTAGGACAACATAAAAGATTATGTGATTTGCATACTCAATATCTCAATACCCAACTACAAATTTAAACAAGCTTAACTTTTTCAGGTAGAAGACATATGGAATTATTACAAATGTATACAAATGAAGGATATATTGCCAAAGCTTACACCAAATGCAAAATTAAGAAATGTCATGGTAGTGGATAAGGACCCAGTCCTTTGTGATTTGTTGCTGGATCCCACTGTACAGCAACCTAAAAGGAGGAAATTCAAAGCGCCTGTCAAAGTAAGCAATATGGTATATCTTTTACCTGAATAACACTTTTGGTAGCAGATTTCTATTAAAGTTACTTAATCTTTTCTCAGGTGAATGTATCAACAGTGTATTATAAAAATGGTTGATAAAGCAACAAATACAAAGTTCAAAAAACTGTAATGGCAACTTGCAGTTTGACATTATCAATTGATGAGCCATCTACCTAGCTGAATGAGAGCCTAACAAGTCCTTCATTGTTCGGGTGGACTTCTGAAACTGATGCTACAACTGTGGAAGCAAAGAAAGAACTTTGTATATGGGAAGAAATGCTGAACATTATACACAAGAAACCCAAAACTTACATGGGAATACCACAACAATATTCATGGTTGATGTATGTAGTGGAAAAAAGTAATAAAAAAATCAGTACTTCAAGTATAATAATAATTTTATATAAAATAAAAAGTAACAATACATTTGATAAAATGTGTAATATATTTGTCCTATCGAGGGAAGCACCAACTAATAAAGCCACATTTTTCAATATTAATATGTAGTTTTTTTTCCAGTTCTCTTATTACTTGTTATTCAGTTATTAAGTCCCCTTGTTCACATTCTAAATAAAAATCTTGTAAGACTGCAGGGTTTTTAGGAGCAAGTTTAATTTTATTGCTGTTTTTGTAGATATCTTCTAACAAAACATGCTCCGAGCGAACTGATGTCACTGTTGGTTTCACCCAAAAGCGTTGTGTTGATATTGTAGAAGGTTCGCTGCTTTATTTCTCCAACCAAAAAAGTGGGTTTGCACTCAGCCACCTGTAACAAATATTGGTACTTTGTATTTTTTTGTTAGGTATACAACGCTTTACTTGTTAGATTGGTCTTTAGTAGCCCTAGATAAGAGAGAAATGGAAAGAATAGAGGTTTTTGCTTTGCAGTGGGAAAATACAGGTTTTTAATAAAATATTATTAATGCTTAGCATTCAGTGTAGTAAAATTTTGTTTATGAAGCACACCAACTACAAATTTAAAACACACTGCACACAAAGGCGTATTCCACGTGAAATATTTGTGTTTTATATAAAAAAAACAATATAGTTAATACCTATGATGTTTTAATAATAATATATGACCAAAAGCCTGGGTACATACCTGCTGAAGCTGCACAATCTACACAAATTGTGTCTAAAATTATATTAGGTATCCGTTTCTTTAATGTTTGAGGTGACAACATATGACTTGCTTGGTACTCTATGTGTACAGGTAATAGGTACTTTTGCTCCGAGTGTGCAAATATCAGTACTTCTATTTATTTCCACATAACTCACTGCACAGTCTAAATAAGCGTCCCTGGATGACCTAAAATTAAAATAAATACATTATATTAAACCACAGGCACTCGGGGATCTGATAACTATTACTTTTCCATTGTGTTTGGTATTACAACAGTTCACGTTTGTCATCAGCAGCAACCTTATTTTTGTCGTTCTGTTACCATAAGTACGTACTCAGTCGTTAAAACTGATAAGTATTCCATACAACCAGAGATGATAGGTAAGTGCAAGTTAACCTAAGACGACGACAACAAATAACGAATAAGACAACACTATATTACTTACATTAGAGCTTTTGCACCGCGTATTTCGGCTATGTTATGATGAGCAGACACCATCTCTTTAATCATAGCATTACTGATAGTTGGTATATTGCGAGAGTCCGTCTTGACGAAACTTCCAGAAGCTATTTCAATAAATAATCTTTTTCTCAAAACAAATAAACTTCCTCACAATAACAACCGGCACACGTCATTGTGACATTTACATCCGTCATTCGGCCACTTTTTTTTGCTAATAAATCACAGGCAAAGGTGTTTTTCTATACGTTCTCAAACTAGGCCTCGAAAGGTCAAATGAAAGTTATTCATAAAATCACTTATAACTTTATGAATATTAGGTTTTTTTGAAATCTGAATACTGACGTGAGATCTTCTAAAGAAACCCTCGAAATGGTTTTGAGATATTTGATATAAAAAAAAATTGGACATGGCCAATTGGCCTGTATAATACGAATACGACCAATCACATTACGAAGCCTGCATCACGCGAGTAAAAAGACCATCATATCGATATCATTTGACGGCACGGTTGGCGCTGTGGCTAAGCGATTAGCCTTCTGCGCTACGTGCCGCGGGTTCGATCACCGCACGGAACAAATATATGTATGATCTACAGATAGTTGTTTCGGGTCTGGTTGTGTGTGTATGTGACATTATGTTTGTAAACCGTACCCTCGACACAGGAAAAATCCTAGTGAGGGGCAATGTTTTAAAAAAAAGAAAAAAAAAAAATCTAACACATAAAACGCTCCGACAACAACCGTCGGGCCTCGGCCCACCAGACAATATCAGCTTACCGGTTCGGAGGATCCTCCCTTTTCAATGGAGAAACATATCTCCAAGTTCCAACATACCTCTTTCCTCCACAAAACGATGAAATTATGTGAAATATACAAGCCTGGCCGTTGATATACCCGTTAATATACAAGCCTGGCCATTGATATACCCATTAATATACAAGCCTGGCCGTTGATATACCCGTTAATATACAAGCCTGGCCGTTGATATACCCGTTAATATACAAGCCTGGCCGTTGATATACCCGTTAATATACAAGCCTGGCCGTTGATATACCCGTTAATATACAAGCCTGGCCGTTGATATACCCGTTAAGTTCCTCAATTCACGCACTGCATAAAACGCAGAACAATTTTTTTTGCTCGGAGGGGCGATATGTTGTCACTACTGAAAGTTTGACTAGAATCCTTTTAGCATCGATTGTTATCCCTATGTTCTATATTTGACATTGTGTCGTGATTACGAGCACACCGTCACCGCGTCGCGTCGCGTCGCGTCGCGTCGCCGCGTGGCCGGCGGCTGCGCCCGCCGTTGCCGTGTTTCAAAATCTTTTATTTGTTTATTTTATTCTTCATGTATCTACAGAGATGGTACATAAGGTGGACTTAATGCTATGAGGCATTTTCAGCCAGTCAACTTTTGGGTTTAAATAGTACGAGTACATCGAAAAATGTCCATAAAAAGCATACTAATTTTAATTTAAACAATAAGTAGTCATCATTGAGTAACCAACTTATATATAATACTTCATAAATGAAATACATTGTACACGGCTAGTCGAAAATGGTATATTGGTATTGGTTACTGTTACTGTACTCATCATTATGAACCACTTTAACTATGGGACCAAAACAGTACCTAATCACGAAAATAAAATCTGCGGTTCCGAGTAAATATTGAATTACAGATTTGTATGGAGCAGTAGTTTTTTCGCGATAACAGTTCCTTTCCGACTAACTGTGTATACTATACAGATAATTACGACGAAGACGAGGCGACTAGGACTGTAGCCATTTCAAAAGGTCTTCGCGTACTTTATGCCTGCAGGCATTTCATTTACTCGGGGATTTTGTATTCCCAAAGGGAAGCGTTCCAGAATTTGAGGACTTGCTGAGACAGCGAAGGAGTTTCAAATAAAACCAGTCCGGTGAGAAGGAACTGCTTACATTTTCGAAGGCAGCAACAGTGAGAGCTACTCAATTTTTTTTATAGATAAGATACTTTGAGGTAATCAGGAGTACTTACACCAGACGGAGATGCCGCGTCGCGTCGCCTCCTCCGCGACCACTCGCTGCTGTGTGTTGGGTAGTGCGGGAGCCTCACCTGAGACTCGGCGCGCTCCGAGCGTGCACCACTGGCACCCGATGCACTAACACTGCACAGTGCGCACCACAGTGTCCACTCACCGACAACACGCGTGCTCGCCGCTACAGCGCGCAACACTCGACTTATTCTCCAATAGCCACTTGCTGCCGCGCGCCCTCCACATATTACATTAAACAATGATCATTATAATAATATGGCGTATTGTTAATCACTGTGTGTGCGCAGCTGTCGCGCCGAGAGCGCTCCTTTCATGATTAGGCAAGCGGCGCTAATTACTTACCACGTGTATGGGCGAACCCCGTACAGTCGGTAATAGTTCAAGTAAATGGTATACAAGTATTACCGGTATCGGCTAGTGCTGTGCGGCCGGGGCAGCGCCGAGCGAACCCGAAGCCCCGCAGCGAGGCGCCCGCCCGCGCCGCACGCGATGTTCCTGCAACTATTTAGGTGTTGTTCAGCCTATAATAGCCCTGAGGCGGTCCAGTAACATGTTACAGGCAAGTTTCGTATCAAACATCATACCTTGTTATTAGTGTATTCGTCTCATACTAGTACCCACCTACGAGTCACGCTCTGAAGACACGTGCGGAGACGCTGCGGTACTTCGAGGTGGATTCTTCATCTGCGCATCACTAACTTTTCAAACTAGTTGTATGTGCTTATCGGTAGGCACGCGTACCACATTTTAGCACTCGACTTACGATTGTAAAGCTGGGACTTCAGTTAAAGACAAAATAGCGTTCAAACACATTTTATTGCTCCGATCACGCTCAGATGAAGAACCCGCTTCACTTCACTATTTTAATATAATGCCTCCAAAAACCCGCTTCCACTAATTTTATTGTAATTTTAGGGTGAACTGACACTTGTTAAAATATGACACTAATATTTTTAATAATTTCATTCAGGTGGTAACATAGAAATATTACAAGTTACAAGTATACTATATATTATCTCTATGGGTGGTAATTATAAACCGAGGCTTCTTACGTCATTGTTATAAACTATCGTATAGTGCCACCATAGAAATAGTACAAGTACTGGAACGCTTAATAGTGCCGTAAAGCCGGTCTGAGGGAGAAAACTTTGTGGTAGCCGTGTCCTTGTCTAATAGGGTGACCATACATTTTAGTTAAAAGTAGGACATGATAGAAATATTTAATTATGTTATGAGAATAGTTATCAGGTAATTAACTACTGATATCGAATAGTAAGAATTGTTTTTTTCCTAGTAAATAGTGTAATATACAGTGTATCTAAACGTTCTTACAAATATACATACACCCTTTTGGTTATAATTAGAGTCACAGGCAAGGCATAATATATAAATAGGCATATGCAAGGTTACTATATAATAAAAAAGAAAATTTAGAGAAAATTTCGGACATTGCGGAAAAATCCGGACATTTTCTTATACACAGATTACGTGTATAATAAAATGTCATGCGTGAATATTCCGGACATCTGGCAGCTCTAGTCATAGGAAACATTAGATTTTAACATTTTAAGATACAAATTTAATTCTGACCGAGATTAATCCGGATTTAATCCGGACTGTATGTTATGTGAAACGATCTAAAATAAGTACTTGGAGCAACTATATCCCACAAAATAAAAATATATTGTCACACTACTCAATGAAACTTACCTATGGAACGATATTCCACAACCAGGATAATATTCTCGCTTGCACCCAATCATAAATCAAGTATTTACCATCTTGTCGCCAAAAAATTATTCTAGGCACAAAAATAATGTTTGATCACGTTTATTTCTGAACTATGAAAACCACGAATGTTGACAATAGGTTGACAACTAAGTTGACAATGTAAGCCATTTTGAATGATGTAGTGTTTCCCGCATGCAAACTTCTTTAACTACTGGTATCCAAATATTGTAATAATCAATCTTATTGAATAACGTATGGAAATAATAATATTTAATATAATATTTAAAGCACGTCAATTATAATTTTTATTATGTTTATTTTGATAGCCGTGGGTAGAAGTTTCATTAGTTCTAATATGTATGTAAAAACGATTCTGAAAATACCAATTTAGTAGATTACTAAGTTGATGAGTAATGGCCATGTGTGCGAGAGGGACACCGCTGAATCTCGGGTGAGTTTCATGTGGGCACAAAATTTCGTACAACTAATTATAGCAGTAAGCTCTCTAGTTATAGGTACTATGTATTATCTCTATGAGTGCCACAAACTTATCTGACCCGGTCGTGGCGTCGCTGCCGTCGTTTTTTTTACCAATGTCATCTCCGTAACGACGTTAGTTTCAATTTTGGTAACCGGGTCAGATAAGTTTGTGGCACTATACGCGGTCTACGACTACGGTCTATAGTGCCACAAACTTATCTGACCCGGTGACCAAAATTGGAAATAACGTCGCTACGGAAAAAAAATGCAAAAATGACATCGAAACTTAGATTATGTTTACATCATAGAGATAATACTGTTAGGAGACAGCGGTGACAGTGACAAGTAGCATCACATCTCTACGCATTTATAAAACGGGATGTCACACAAGATCAGGCACATTTCGCTTGTCAGCCGTCGGAGGGTTCACACGTCTAAGCTGTGTCATCTAAAAATTGCATATAAGTCGGTTGTGATTATTTAAATCGTTGTTTTGTTAAATATTTGATTAGTAGTAAACTGTTCGTATCCGTTATTTCTTTTTTTAATAAAACTCACTTCTGGTTCCTAAAAATACATAGAACCTATAACTAGAGAGCTTACTGCTTTATTTAGATGTACGAAATTTTGTTCCCACATGAAACTCACCCAAAATTCAGCGGTGTCCCTCTCGCACACATGGCCATTACTCATCAACTTATTAATCTACTAAATTGGTATTTTCAGAATCGTTTTTATGTAATATTAGAACTAATGAAACTTCTACCCACGGCTATCAAAATAAACATAATAAAAATTATAATTGACGTGCTTTAAATATGATTATTTCCATACGTTGTATTATGATTACAGATTATTACAATATTTGGATAGCAGTAATTAAAGAAATTTGCATGCGGGCAACACTACATCATTCAAAATGGCTTACATTGTCAACTTGTTGTCAACCTATTGTCAACATTCGTGGTTTGGTCGGGTTAGGTTTGGTCGGGTTAGGTTTGGTCGGGTTAGGTTTGGTCGGGTTAGGTTTGGTCGGGTTAGGTTTGGTCGGGTTAGGTTTGGTCGGGTTAGGTTTGGTCGGGTTAGGTTTGGTCGGGTTAGGTTTGGTCGGGTTAGGTTTGGTCGGGTTAGGTTTGGTCGGGTTAGGTTAGGTCGGGTTAGGTTAGGTTAGGTTAGGTTTTTTTTTTTTTTTTTTTTTTTTTTTTTTTTTTTATTACCTGTTGTCCTCTGACATTGGTCATCAGAGACCTTATCTATGCTATGCTTTACTTTCATACCAGTTCTCGCTTTAATTCCTCTCGTACTTTCATTCCTCATACTTGATCTTTCTTTCATCCATTCGTCTTTCTCTCTTAAGGGTAGGACGCCCTTCTACTTATCCCTATTCTGTACTACTTTTCTTTTTATTTTTATTACGGGTAAACAGAGACACAGTGTTTTTTATTTACGTTTTACAATCTTTCTTATTCTATCTTATTTATTATTGCTATTCTATATAAAGTATAAAATTTATTACATGTTATTCTATCTTATCTATTTTATATTCATCTTAAATCTAATTACATTTTACGGGATTTTACAATTTCACTTCAAATACACCTTTAATAACATTTCAGAGCCTTACCACTAACATCAAATTTTAACGACTCAGGTTCTTAAGACTAAAGTTTACAACTAAATTCTTATGGTTAACAACTAATATTTTATAATCTTCAATTTCACGGCGATTACTTTTTTATGTATTCTCATAATACATAATAGTATATCTACTTTCTTAGACTTTATTATTTTTTATGACTTTTTTGGCAATTTCCTCACAGTAAATTAAAAACTTTTTCCTTATTTTTGTATCTTCCATTATCGTCGGTATGTTTTCTAGTTTTATTTCCATATCTATTTCGGATTCGAGGTCGTATTTGTTTATCGCGTATATAGGGCATTCCGTTAGCAAGTGTGGGATGCTCTCATTTTTAGATGGGTCGCAGGGACATGCCGGGCTCTCCTTGCACTTGAAGCGATTCAAGTACTCGGAGAACCCGCCATGCCCTGTAAGCACTTGAGTTATTATCGGGTTGAGGTCAATTTTCCTAACGATGGGGTAGGCAGCAATTGCAACAGGGAAGAAAATTTTTGTCGTTGAGGCCGTTTCGCTCGACCCGTATCTCCCGCTCCATTCGTCAAGCGACTCCATTCGGATTTGTCGCTTGGCGAATGACGCCGGACATAGGTCGTAGTGGGGCCTTGTCTTGCTGCCTATTGCTGCTTCTTTTGCCAACACGTCTGCCCTCTCATTCCCCTCCATTCCCGCATGTGCCTTAATCCAGAACAGCTGAAGGGATTTTCCACGAAGTTTCAGTGCTTGGATGTTTCTTTGCGTTTTAAATGCTAAGGGATGGAGAGAGTCGCCTCGGGTGACGGTTTCTAGGGCTGATCTTGAGTCGCAATAGACCTGGACAACGGTTGAGGGGTGTTTCAAAGCCAGCTCCGAGGCCCTGTGCAGAGCCAATAGTTCGGCTTGATAAACGGTGCAGAAATGATCCAGTTTGAACTTTTGGGTTTTAACCTCCACCCCGTTTTCCCACAGACTCAGCGCTGCACCGACTTTGCCCTGGATTTTGCTTCCGTCGGTGAAAATCTTTGGGATTGTGAGTTCTTGCTGGTCCATCTCTGCATCGTTCATCACGCACTTGAACTGTAAACCCACTTGGCTGGCTGGGTGTGGTAGTTCCGTGTAAGGAACTGGAGTTTCAATGTCTCGGTCTCCTGTCACTCTCCGAGAGTATCCTCTTTTCTCTTCATAGAAAGAGGCTGCTTCCCGGATCCTAAGGTCCAGAGGAAGCAGTCCGGAGAGTAATAGGGCCGAGTTCAGCGATGTTGTCCTGTACGCTTTTATGATCTTCTGCACAAAGCCCCGCTGGACATTGTCCAGCTGTTTCTTCATCCCCTTTTTGTTCGTAGCCGGTGCCCAAGCACTGGCAGCGTACATTATTACAGGCTCCACCACTGCGGTGTATATGGTCCTGACTATTTCGGGCTTCAGGCCCCAGCTGATTTTGGCGGCTTTTGACAGCTGTTTATATAGGTTTAACGCCTTCCTCGTGACGTTCGAGGCGTGTGCGTTAAACGTCAGCTTATCGTCAACCGTGAGCCCCAGTATCTTGATTTCCCGAGACAGGGCAATGTCCTCGCCGCCCATGCGCAGAAGCGGTGAATCGTATTTCAACTTGTTTGTGACCACCATCGCTTTGGTTTTGTGGGGCGCGAACTTAAGTTTGTTTCCGATTCCCCACCTCTGGACATGAGCGAGACTCTCATTTGCCTGTCTCTGGACACCAAGCGCTGTTTCTCCCGAAAAAATCAGGACCACATCATCCGCGAATGCCTGGCAATAATCGCCACGTTTTTCAAGCTCTTTGAGCAGGGGATCCAGGAGCAAGTTCCAGAACGTGGGCCCACCTATGGAGCCTTGTACGCATCCTTTTGTTGTTCCTTGTGCGAACTCTGCTCCGGCATACCGTACCCTTACCTTCCTGTCCAGCAGATAACTATCTACCAGACGTCTCAGGTTTGTTGGGCACGGCGTCTCTGCCAGTCGACATTTCATAGCCGGCCACCAGGCATTGTCGAAGGCTCCCTCTATGTCCAATGATATGACGACGACGATCTTCTTCTCTTTCAGTCGGTCTCTAATGTGTTTTGTCAGGTCATAGAGGGAGTCCTCGGTGCTGCGCTGCGGCATGAAACCGTACTGGCTCCTGCTAACTTGTGGCGATATATGCCATCTAATGCGACGCACCAGCATTTTCTCCAGTATTTTTCCCAGTACAGGCAATAGCCCAATCGGCCTGTAGGATTTGGGGTGCGCGTAGTCGTCCTTGCCTGGCTTTCTAAGGACAACGACTATTGCCTCTTTCCAGATGGTCGGAAAGTGGAACAGAGAGAGACATTTGTTTAACACTGCTAGGAACAGTTGTGGGTTATGGGCAATAGCCGCCTTGCATATATCCGCTGTTAGACCGTCAATACCCGGTGCTTTCTTTGGATTAAAGCTAGATGCGGACCACATAAGTTCCTCCTCCGTGAATAGAGGATCAAATGTGTCACCATTCGTATTTTCGTTCACTCTATTCGCCAGCTCACGTATCCTACTGTGGTCCGCATTGTCATCCTGTGTTTTATCCTCAGGATAAAACGTCTTCGCAAGCATCTGGGCTGATTCCTCGTTGCTGAGTACACGGTCGTCTTGTACTAGCGGTATGTCTTCCTGCCTATTGGCAGTGCGACTTATTACCCTATAAATACTGTCCCACATTGTCTCTCGTTCCTGTCTTCCACAGAACTCCTTCCAACTGGATGTCAGCGTGCTCTCCATTTTCTGTTTGAGCTCCTCTTTGGCTGCGAGATATAAGCTCAGGACCCATGCTCTGCGTCTCGGTGCGGCACTAGAAATTCTCCTTTTGCGTCTTTTTACCTCCTCCTTCATTCGTGTCAACTCCTCGGTCCACCAAGGCAACCCTGTCCGATTCCTCTTACTAACACTCGGTATGGTTCCCTCACATGCCTTTTCTATTGCTTCTGTGTATCTTTCCGTTACCTTGTCCAAATCTTCTGTCGTTAATATTTTATCTACTTCTGTTATGTTTATGTTTTGTTGTTCCCAAATTTCGTCAAGTTTCCCATAAAATAGTCCCCATTTTGCCTTTTTAGTATTATATTTTCTAGTGGTTCTTACAATGTCCATACCTTTTGATTTTTCTAGTTTTAATTCAAACAGGATTGCCTTGTGGTCCGAGGTGGTGACGTCCCCGGATAGTCTCCAGTTTGACGCACTTCTGAGCATGTCCTCTGTACAGGTGGTAATATCTACGCAGCTGCTGTACCTTTGGCCACCCCTGATGACGTCGAAGGTGGGGGCCATTCCCATATTCAGGATCTGGAGTCCCAGCTCATCGAGGGCACCCGCCAGAGCCTCCCCCCTACGATCTGTCTCCCGGCTTCCCCACCACGTATTCCAGGCGTTGACATCCCCCCCCAGTATCACGTCGCGAACTCCGATCCCTTCCATAACTTTCTTTAGATGGTCCAAGTCTGGCTCTATAGGCTGTCCACCATCCAAGTACACCGACACTACTCCTATTTCCCAGGCCCCGGTCCTCATTTTTGCAACTGCAAAATTTTCTGTAGTTAGGGTTGGGCACTGTGTGAGGTTTATGGTGTCGTCGAACAATACAATGGCCGCTTTGTTGACTTTCTCGGTCTTCCTAGCACACTGCACTACTCGTGTACCCGGATGGCTCTTCATTTCTCCGATCCCACCTATATATGGCTCTTGGACCATTGCAAACGCCAACTTTCGCTTCCCCGCTTCCATGATGAGCTCAGCTGTGGCCAGTTTGCTTCTTTGGAGGTTTGCCTGTACGACGCGATACTGGTGAAGTCTGCCCTCTCTGTTTACTGCGCTCCCGCCCGGGACCACCTTAGCAGTACGCCACCGACAGCCGCGCCAATCCATCCCACTTGAGACGGGTTGGGCATTCGCCGTCGAAGGCGTTGTGATCGGTCTTACCCATCTTTGCGGAAACGCAGTTTCGGCACTTTGGTGGTTCCGCGGCAAGCAGTGACGGGCAGTCCACCCTCATGTGAGGATCTCCACAATGTGTGCAGAGGTCAGCGGACTCCGTACATAACCTACGGCTGTGGCCGAACCGCAGGCAGCGGGTGCACTGAATCAGTGGCGACTGGTCCAGCACACGCACCCGCTGCAGGTCGATATGTACTCGACCCGCGGTCGTCAGCCTCTGCCACACGGCGGGTGACACCTGCAGGATGACGTGGCAAATGTGGGGGTTCCTCGTTCTGCGACGGTACTTCACCCCCATCCTCAGGTCATCTGCAGGCACGTCCCCGATCAGGTGACTGTTTTGGCACTTTAATGCTCCAATAAACTCCTCATCAGAATGGCATGAGAGGACTTCTTTTGCTATAACGAGAGGATCTTTGTTTTTTACCTCCTCCACCGTAAGATTTCCAGCCTTTTTAATCCTCTCAGTCACCCTGGTCAGCTCCTCCCTTGTCTTAAATCCGACCACCACCTTTTGGTCCCTTGCTTTCCGCACTCTCTCCACCCTGGTCCCTTCATTCCTGGCATCTACTGCCGTCCGCAGCTTTTCAAGAACCTCTTCCCCGGTGTCTTTGTCATCGACCGATGACACAACCACCGAGTGAAGAGGCTCCTGGAAGCGCCGCTTCGGAGCGGCGGCCATTTCCGCGAACGAGGGTCCCTGTCCTGCGACAAAGCGAGGTGCCCGCTGCAGGTGCTCCGACAGAGCCCGTGTCTGCAGCTGGCATTCTTCCAGCGCCTTTTTGTGCTGCTGGAGGTTCTCCATTAGCTGCTCCATGAGCGCCGTCGGTTCACCTGAGGTCGGCGTTGGGTCCACGCGAGCCTTTTCGGGGTCAGCTGCCTCTCCGGGTGTTTTGGCCCTCTCAATCTCTCCCTCCCTCACCAGTTGATATAATCTGTCGACTGCTTTGTTGAGTGCGTCCTTAATCTCTTTTTTCAAATTTTTGGAGCTGTCTAGGTGTAGCTTGGCCTTGGTAAGACACGCCTTTGCCTCCGTAGTCCTGTTAATATACTTAACTGGTGGCGGTTCTTGAGGCGGGCTCCCCAAGGTCCTCCCCGGCAGCTCATACGTTCCCGTCCTTGCCCGCTGTGTGGCGATTAATTTGGGCTTAGGCTTGGGCTTGGGGGAGGTAGGCTCGACCTTTTTATTTGGAGGGGTGGAAACGGGTACCTTTGTAGGTGGTGTTCTGACCTTGGGGGATTGCCCCCCTTTTAGTTTCTCCGCTTCCCACTCCCCCACACTACGCCTCACTGAGGGGCCCGCTGGTGCTGTGCTTGCCTCCTCAACACCCGAACTCTCCTCCGCAGCCTTTGGCTTGTTAAGGGGGGTCCTTAGTCCAAACATCCTTAATGAGAGCTTCCAAAATAATTTGCCAGAGGATATTACTTGTTCAGAATTACTGAGTCCCTGTAAAGGGGGGATCTAAGTATTTTGGGTGTAAATAGGATGAAAATAATTTTAGTCCTAGAGTAGGACTTGTCTTGTCAAAAGTGGAAAACAAATAAGGAAGTTTACAAAATAAAGTATTACATAAAACACAATAATAATATTATAAGATTAAAAATCAAAGCGGGTCCAGCCTCTATATAGAGTACGTTCCGTCTGCCCTTCGCTCAAAAGAGCGGGTCACGAGGAAAAAGTCGAAAATAGTCGAAAAAGAAAAAAAAAAAAATTTTTTCCCGAGTCAAATCTCCCAGATGTAGAGCGAATATTGTGAGGACTCTACGTAGAGTCAATTTATTACATCCACTGGATAGCTCCCACCGAGCCCCCCCAGATGAACCCAAACTCGGTATGGTTATACCAAGGGGTTTCGGAGATATCCCAACTTGAAAATTTTGGTTTTTTGCCAAAATAAAAACCGAAAGTGGTTACAAGGGGATATCTCCGGAACCACCGGTCCAAAACCCCGGTGCTTGGGCTCTCCGCGCTTGGCTCGGCGAGACCAATCCTCTGGAATGGCTTTCAGCCTGAAAAAATTTTTCCTCCTGGTAACGCCTGAAAAGTATCTGGTCCTATACCCTATGGTCTGCTGATATACTCAGCGAAAACCCCGGCCCTCTACGACTCTCCGTTCCGAAGATATGCTCGTCGGAATAAAAGCCAAAATGGCCGCGGTGCTGTCAAAGTTGATCTTTGACAGCGAGTATCTTCCTTCGGGAAAGCCGTAGACACCTCGAGTTTGGGCTCTCCCAACTCAGCCTGAGCTCTGCTGTCCGCTGAAACTGCCCTCAGGGTCCCGAAAATATTCAGCTCCAAACCGCCCGAAATCGTGGTGTGAACAGGACGATGGGTCCCTGAGCGTGGAGTCGAAAACCGCTACTTCCTACGACCACCGGTTCAGGAGTTATAACGGTTTGAAGCTGAACAAAATGGCCGCCGAACTGTCAAAAGTCGAATAAAAAAGCCTGTAACTTTTGAACCCTCCGTCCTAGAGAGTCGGGGTTTTGGATGGACAGCTCGGCGTCACTTCAGGTATCTCCTGAAAGCAATTTCAGCGACAAAAATTTTTAAGGCCTGAAACAGGCTGAAAATCCTACAGACTTAAAGCTACTACTGTACTGGTGACCGGAGTGAAAATCCGGTGTAAAAAGGACCAGCGGTTCCTGAGTTATTGCGATTTAAAAATTTAAACCTAGAAACCAAAATGGCGCAAAAAGGTCAAAAAAGCCAAATTGGGAGATAAAGGGCCCGTGTTTGGGCTTATGTGGGTCGCAATGGGTGTATTGAACCCAGTCCCGGTGTCAATTATACCTATTTTCTATTAAATTTTGAATAAAAGCCAAAAAACACTAAAAAATCAATATCTCAGGCGTCGCTGGTCGAAAAATTTCGAAAAAATTATCAATATAAAAGTAAAATAAGGCGCTACGATATACAATTAACAAAAATGATGAAATCTAAAAAGAGAGTTGTAAATTTTTAAAAAATATGATTATTCTGTAAAATATGTAATAGTTTCAAAACTATTTAATTTAAAAATCTAAAACTTAGAATCTCTATTGTGCCGGTTAGCGCGCCACGGCTTGCGGTTGAAAATTTTGAAAATCTTGATTGGGACCGAAGATATTCAAGTCTGAATTTTTCAACTTCTAAGTCCTTTTAAAAATCGAGGGTAGTAGGTAAATGAAAATTTTTTGCAATTACCTTCTAAGCAGTACAGGGAGATGTCTGCTGTAAAATTTGATGCGTCTGGCTCTGCGTTTTCCGATTTTTCAGCCCACGTGGTTATCGGTTTTTTCAGTATAAAAACTGAAGTTCCGGGTTTTCGGTGCTTTTTGGTGATCAGGATGGTGCGCGGGGCTGGTCCCCACCTTTTCCTTCAATAAAAAGGGGGGGTCGTCGATCTTGTTCTCGTAGCGTTTTCAATTGAAGATTTTTCTTCCTTGTTTAACCTCCAAATTTAGAGGTTTTTCAGGTATTCTTGAAAATGCACTGCAATCCGGGTAAAAACTTTCACCAGGGCGTATAGCCTTCACTTTACCCCACTCACTGACACTAATTTCGTTAAAATCCGACCACTTTTTACCACTTTTTAGATTTTTTAACAAGGGAGCGGCTTCAAAAAAAAAAAAACGATCCGACAACCACGGAGGCTGGGGGGGAACTCGGTTAGGTTAGGTTAGGTTAGGTTAGGTTAGGTTAGGTTAGGTTAGGTTAGGTTAGGTTAGGTTAGGTTAGGTTAGGTTAGGTTAGGTTAGGTTAGGTTAGGTTAGGTTAGGTTAGGTTAGGTTAGGTTAGGTTAGGTTAGGTTAGGTTAGGTTAGGTTAGGTTAGGTTAGGTTAGGTTAGGTTAGGTTAGGTTAGGTTAGGTTAGGTTAGGTTAGGTTAGGTTAGGTTAGGTTAGGTTAGGTTAGGTTAGGTTAGGTTAGGTTAGGTTAGGTTAGGTTAGGTTAGGTTAGGTTAGGTTAGGTTAGGTTAGGTTAGGTTAGGTTAGGTTAGGTTAGGTTAGGTTAGGTTAGGTTAGGTTAGGTTAGGTTAGGTTAGGTTAGGTTAGGTTAGGTTAGGTTAGGTTAGGTTAGGTTAGGTTAGGTTAGGTTAGGTTAGGTTAGGTTAGGTTAGGTTAGGTTAGGTTAGGTTAGGTTAGGTTAGGTTAGGTTAGGTTAGGTTAGGTTAGGTTAGGTTAGGTTAGGTTAGGTTAGGTTAGGTTAGGTTAGGTTAGGTTAGGTTAGGTTAGGTTAGGTTAGGTTAGGTTAGGTTAGGTTAGGTTAGGTTAGGTTAGGTTAGGTTAGGTTAGGTTAGGTTAGGTTAGGTTAGGTTAGGTTAGGTTAGGTTAGGTTAGGTTAGGTTAGGTTAGGTTAGGTTAGGTTAGGTTAGGTTAGGTTAGGTTAGGTTAGGTTAGGTTAGGTTAGGTTAGGTTAGGTTAGGTTAGGTTAGGTTAGGTTAGGTTAGGTTAGGTTAGGTTAGGTTAGGTTAGGTTAGGTTAGGTTAGGTTAGGTTAGGTTAGGTTAGGTTAGGTTAGGTTAGGTTAGGTTAGGTTAGGTTAGGTTAGGTTAGGTTAGGTTAGGTTAGGTTAGGTTAGGTTAGGTTAGGTTAGGTTAGGTTTTTTTTTTTTTTTTTTTTTTTTTTTTTTTTTTTTTGATTTGCTAGTTCTCCACCAACAAAGCTGGCGCCTATATAAAACAACCTCATTCATACCAGTTCTCGCTTTTATGCCTCTCGTACTTTCATTCTTCATACTATATCTTTCTTGCATTCTTCCACTTCCAGTGTTATGGGTGGGATGCCCATTTATTCTAACTATTTTAGTCTTTATTTATTCCTTAGTTTGGGAAATAACTTTTTCAAACAATCTTTTATTTTACATTTGTTCTTACACTATACATTGCTTAACTATAATACTTTTTCGTGTATCTATCTTACAGTTTTAATTATGTTATCTTAATTCTACTTTAACAATAGTCCTTATGTTATCTTACTTCTACATTGACAATGTTCTTATATTAAACTATGCTTTTATGTTTTCTTAGTGCTATTGCTTAAGTCTATTTAACTGCTTATTTTTATACAAACTTATTCCTATGTTACCACATAAATATAATCATATATTCTATGAAACATAGATTGGTTTCTTAACTTTTGTTTCTCTCTATGACTTTTGTAGCGATGCTTATGCAGTAGTCCATAAACCGTTCTCTATTTTTACCTTTAAATATCTCTTGAATATTTTCTTTGCATAGCCTAATATCCATTTTTTGTTCCAGATCGAATCGTTCGGAGGCGTGTACGGGGCAATCCAGGAGCAGGTGCGGGATGGTTTCACTCACCCCTGGATCGCAGATGCACGATGGGCTCTCTTTACACCGGAAACGGTGTAGGTATTCGGAGAACCCACCGTGCCCCGTCAGGACTTGCGTGAGTATACCCGTTGGCTGTACCTGTTTCACAATACGGAAGGCTGCTTTAGCATCCGGAAGAAACATTTTCGTCACGGAGGCCGTCTCGCCAGACACATATCTCCGATTCCATTCATCGAGTGATCCCATGCGGATCTGACTTCGTATGAATGAAATCGGACACAGGTCATAGTCCGGCTTCCTCCGTGACGACAATGCTGCCTCCTTCGCCAGCTCGTCCGCACGCTCGTTCCCCGGCAGATCCGCGTGTGCCTTGATCCAAAATAAAGAGACATCTTTCTTTTGGTCCAACGCCTGAGCCAAGTTGGCTCGTGCACGGACCGCCAGGGGATGGAGAGAGCCGTGGCTTGCAAGCGTCTGCAATGCTGACATTGAGTCGCTATACAAACCATAGCTCGTCTCTTTGCGCTTGAGGACCACGTCCGTCGCTCTACAAATGGCCAAGAGTTCCGCCTGGTAGACTGTGCAGTACGCGGCGAGGCTAAGTTTGAGGTTCTGGATTTCGCCTTCATTATCCCACAAGGATAATGCGGCTCCGACCTTCCCCTCAATCTTGCTGCCGTCAGTGAAGATTCGCACTGCCTGCACATTATTTTCGTCTACCTGCTGTTGATCAGCTAGGCACACGAACTCCAGGGGCATTTGCATTGCTGGATGAGGGGCTTCTGCAAATCTCACCACACCTTCAATCTCCCGGTCTCCTGGCACAAACTGGGACGACCCTCTCCTTGATTCATAAAGGGCGGCTGCCTCTTGTATGCGCAGATCTAGAGGTAGTATCCCAGACAGTACTAGTGCCGAGTTTAGAGAGACGGTACGGTAAGACTTGCAGAGCTTCTGGACGAGGCCTCTTTGGACAGAGCTAAGCTTCCTCCGTATCCCCAACTTTTTCGTAGCGGGAGCCCAGGCAGCAGCCGCGTAGGTGACGATTGGCTCTATGGTGGCGGTGTAAATGGTGTGGATCACCTCTCTGTTCAGACCCCAACTAACTTTGGCCGCCCTGGACAGCTGTTTGTAAATCTCGGCAGCTTTCTTGCAGACGTTCGCCGCATGCTCGTTAAAGGTGAGCTTTTCGTCAATCGTTAACCCCAGCAGCCTCATACTTTTGACGAAACCAATGTCGACCCCGGCCATGCTCAGAGCTGGAGTGTCGTACTTAAGCTTATTGGTTATGAGCATCGCACAGGTTTTGTGCGGTGCAAACCTCAGCTTGTTTCGGACACCCCAGCCCTGAACATGGGCGAGGGCTGCATTGGTTATCCCAGTTACTTCGTTGGCTGTGTCTCCATCCACCGCCAGTACAATGTCGTCAGCGAAGGCCTGCACAAAAAGTCCCTCCCCTTTCAAACTCTGGAGCAATGGATCCAGCAACAGGTTCCATAGTATTGGACCGCCAATTGACCCTTGAACACAGCCCTTGTTTGTCTCTCGTGTGCATTCCTCCCCGGCATATCTAACCCTAACTTTCCTGCTGTCGAGGTAGCTGTCAAGCAGCCTCCTGATGTTCACCGGGCACTTTTCCTCTGCCAGCCTGACTTTGATAGCCGGCCACCATGCGCTGTCGAAGGCGCCCTCTATATCCAATGACACCAGGACAATTAGCTTCTTCAGCCTCAACTTGTCCTTCACGTGATTTATTAGCGTATATAGGGCGTCCTCGGGCGTCCTCGGTGCTCCTCTGGGGCATAAAGCCAAACTGGCGAGTACTAAGCCGCGGTACCAGCTGCCATTTGACTCGTGCCACTACCATCTTCTCCAGGACCTTCCCCAAGACCGGCAATAGACCTATTGGTCTGTAGGACTTGGGGTTCAGGTAATTATCCTTGCCCGGTTTCCTGAGGACAACCACTGTGGCCTCTTTCCAGGTGTTAGGGAAGTGTGCCAGTTCTAGGCATTTGTTAAACAGGGTAAGGAATGCGTCCGGGTCCTGGTTGATCGCTCGACAACAGATGTCCGACGTAAGTCCATCCGATCCGGGGGCCTTTTTCGGATTAAATCCGGCCACGGCTGTCCTCAGCTCTAGCGGTGTAAACGGTGGGTCATGGTATTCACCATGCTTCCACTCGTTTACCCGACGTGCGGCTTCCCTCGTAAGCCTGTGGTCTTCATTGTCCTCTTCCGCTGTGTCCTTGGGATAGAACGTGTCGGCGAGTAGGGCTGCCGACTCCTTTGGGTTTAGGAATGCACCATCATTTTGTAGGGTCAGATCTTCTTTCCTCCTGGCGGTCCTTCCGATCACTCTATAAATACCCTCCCATACTCCTTCGCGGTCTTGTTTTCTACAAAACTCCTTCCAGCTAGCGGTTTGGGCCTGTTTGGCTTTGCACTCATACTCTTCTTTGGCCTTGAGGTACTCGTCCACGACCCTCGCTCTCCGGACCGGTGCGGCGTTGCGGATGCGGTTCTTCAGTCTGGTGAACTTCTTTTTCAGCGCAGCGAGCCCTTCAGACCACCACGGGATGGTAAGTTTTATTTTATTTTTAATTTTCGGAATAGCGCTTTCGCAAGCTGTCCCGATTCCAGTCTGATATTTTTCTACTAATTTTTCCAAATCTTGTTTACTTGTAAGGTTTTTAACTCTTTCTATGTTTAGATTATTATCTATTTTAAAATTTGTTAGCGTTTGTTTGAATTTATCCCAATCTGCTTTTTTAGTGTTGAAAATTCTAGTTGTTCTAGTTATATTCATCCCTTTTTCCCTCTGCACGTTAATTTTAAAGAAAATGGTGTTGTGGTCTGAGCTCGTTGCGCCGGTGTCAACCCGCCAGCCATCCACCAGGTCAAAAAGTTCGAGCGAACACGCCGTGACGTCAACATGGCTCTGCAGCGATCTTCCGCCTCTGACTGTGTCGAAGGTAGGCGTATCACCAGTATTCAGTACCTGAAGCTCCAGATCTCCTAGGGTCCCAAACATCTCCTCCCCCCTAGGGTCCTCTGCAGTGCTACCCCACCAGCTGCTTTTCGCGTTTGCGTCACCCCCTATCAGCAATCTACTGGTGACCACTTCTCGCTTGATCTGGGTCAACTGGTCCAGGTAGGGCCCTATGGGTTGGTCTGGCTCGAAGTAATAAGAGACTACTGCGATTTCCCAGGCTTTGGTCCGGATCCCCACCACAACGATGTTGTTCGTGGTGAGTTTCGGGTAGGGGATAACGTCTAAGTCATCATCTAAAACGGCGATTGCCGCCTTAACCCTCCCACTTCCTTCAACTTCGCTCTGGTAGATTCGCGAACCTCGGTAGCTCTTCATACTTCTCGCTCCTCCCACATACGGTTCCTGGATCAGGGCCCATGCGATCTTGCGTTCACTGGCCTCTAGAAAGAGTTCGGTGGTTGCCAGTTCCTTCCTTTGTAAGTTTGCTTGGGCCACCCAGTAGGGTCTTGCTGATGACGCTGGAGTATCTGTTGGGACAACTTTAGCAATACGCAATGGTCATCCTGGCTATTGCGTCCCGCTTTTTGCGAATCGGGCATTCTGAGCTGAACGCGTTGTGGTCGTTCCGAGCTAGTTCGGCTGCTGTGCAGTTCCTGCATGATGCCTCAGTGCCTGCCATCCAGTCTGGGCACTGTGCTCTGAGGTGCGGCCCTCCACAGTGACTGCAGAGATCCACTGGGGCTGTGCAGTATCGTTTACTGTGACCGTACCCAAGGCACCGTGTACACTGCACCAGGGGCGACTGGTCTGTCACTTTTATGCGTTGTAGATCTATATATACAGCTCCAGCCTCAGTTGCTCTTCTCCACAGCGTCGGAGAGACGCTGAGGACAATGTGGCTTGTGTGCGGGTTGCGGGCTTTCCTTTTATATTTGATTGCCATTCTGTCCTCTTTCTCCGGGAGGTCGTCGAAAATTCCCCGATTTTGGTTTCTGAATGCTTTTAAGACCTCATCGTCAGTGTTAACTGAGAGGACGTCCGCTAGCTTTAAGAGGGGGTCCCTGTTCTTGACCTCTTCCACGTTTAAGTTTTTCCCGGAGTTTTCTAGTCTTTTCTTCAGTTCTTGTCTGTCCTCGACTGTGTTGCAGCTCAGAATGATCTTCCTATCCTTTGCTTTCCTGGTCCTTTCCACCCTAATCCATCCCTCCTTGGCTTTCACTGCTTCTCTTACTTTCGTGAGGACTTGGTCGCCTGTGTCGTCTTCGTCTTGCGACGTTATGACGACAGAGTGTAGTGCATTCGGTGGAGGTGGATGCGAGATGAGTCGGACTGTTTCTGCATGCGTTTTGGAACTTGTGATTTTGTGTTGCTGGTCCATAATAACTTTCATATCATCCAATTTCTTCGTATTTTCCAGGAGTAGGCGGTTTTGCTCCTTGAGCTGTTCCATAATCTGGCAGTTGTCTCCCTTGGTCTGCTTCTGGGGCGTACTCTCCGGCTTTTCCAGCGACTCGTTGGTTTGGTTAGGCACTACTCCGGTCTTTTTAAGTGTTTTGATTTCGGCCTCCGCTTCCTTTATTAGCTGGAAAAGTTTTTCAACCGCTTCCAGAACGCTGGCCTTAATTTCGGTCTTGATGTTGCGTGAACTGCTGATATTTGTCCTGGCTTTGAAGTAGTTGGATTTCGCTTCCGCCAAGCGACTATTCAATGCCTGCCTCGGCAGTATAGGAAAATTCAGCTTACTGGTCGATGGAGTTAAGTTTTGGGCCTCCGATCCGGTGGCCTCCAGCCACTCCACACTGCGCCTTACGTTAGTCGATAACGTCTGCGTTTTCGGAAGAGACTTCGGTTTTTCAGCGCTGGTTTTGGTGTTCGGCGTTTGGGTCCCAGAAGGGGATTTTTTCCCCATGCCGTCCGCGGGCTTCGTCGGAGTTTTGCCTATCATGTCGGTGGAGCGCGTCAGTAAAAGGTAAAATTAAATAATTGTCAACCTCGGCTTGCACAAATGTCACAGAGAGAAACAATGTTGGGCTCAATAAAGCCTCCGTGAGACAATGTACATAAAATAATAATAAAATATTAAATAAAAATTTTGGCTCTTCGAGAGAGAGTCTCTACCAGAGCAATCTGGTAGAATTCAATACTTAGTCTAAAAAGAAAAAAGAATAAAAAAAAATTATAATAATATAATAATAAAGAAGGAGCCGAATGCTCAAGGTCAAAACAGGTCACTTCTTAAAAGAAGTCGTCTCTAAGTCCAAAGATACCGGTTTGTCAAGCGAAAAAAGAACTTGCTCTATGTAGAGACGATTTTTTGTACTCATCCGATAGGTCTCCCCAAGCCTTTTAAAACGACACCAAACACGACGCCTATAGCTCCAAGGTTTTCGGAGATACAGCAGATCGAAATTATGGGATATTCACCACTGAATTTGGGATATGAGCTATATTTTCCGAACCCCCGGGCCGAATTGCCTCGTGCTTGGGCTTGAAATGATGTGCTCGGCGAGCCCTATCCAACGGGCAGGTTTTCAGCGCTGAAAAATTTTTTCTCCTGAAAAGTCCTGAAATAGCTTTTCAGGGTTTGCCGAAGTCCAGCCAGTTGCCGAGAAGAAAACCCCGACTCTCTACGACCCCCCGTTCCGGAGTTACGGGTGTTTGAATCTTGCCAAGATGGCCGCCGTAAACGTCAAAGCCAGTATTTGACCTGCGATAACTCCGGTCGTATGCGTCGCAGAGAGCCCGAGTTTGGACTTGTTTGACTCAGCGTTACCCCTTCCGGCCGCTGAAAACGTTTCTGGAAACCCGAAATCCTTTTGTCCCGATTCTCCTGAAACCTGAAGGAAGGGATAGATATTGAGTCCCTTGTCGTGGATCCGAAATCGGATTTTAATTATCGCGTCTGGTTCAGGAGTTAGAGCAGGTTCAATTTTACCAAGATGGCCGCCGAGCTGTCAAATCTCCGATTAAACCCACAATATCTCCGCAACCAGAGGTCGCAGCGAGCTCGGGTTTTCTATGCACAGGTCGGCGCCACTCTCTCTACCTGCTGAAAAAGGTTTCAGGCCCAAAAAAGTTTTCAGCCCGAAAGTGCCTGAAAATGAGCTGGGTCTGTGCCTGAAGTTAGGCTCTTTCCCAGACTGAAAACCGCAATTTCCTAGGCCACACGGTTTGGGAGATATAAACAAAACAAACAGATGTCCCAATAAAACAAAATGGCCGACTTTTGGGATATTCGGCGTTTTTAGGGCTACCTGGCCCAAGTTTGGACTTAAACTAGTTGCACTAGCTATTCTAAACACAAATATACAGTCAAAAAGTAATTTTATCTTATTATTTACAATTAATCAGCTAAAATCGTTAAAAAATCAATAACTTCAAGGTCGTTAACCGGAAAATTTTGAAAAAAATGTTAAAAATACGAGCTAATAGAGAGCTTTATTACTAAACTATAAAAAATATTTTTGGACTTTATCCTAGTACTAAAAAAAATTAAAATGTGGTTTTTTCAGATTTTTAACGATTTCAGGAAATTGACACATCCAAAAAATCTAAAAGTAAAAACTTAGAGTCTATTAATGAGCGCGCAGCGGGCTGCAGTCGCAGATCTTCGCGATTCCTCTCCGTTCAAAAGTTACAATGGTGCAATTTTGCAAATTTAATTTAGTTATATAAATTCAGCCGGTGGGGATATAATTTAGAAAATTGTTGCACTCGCCTTTGTTTGTGATGTTCTTGGTTGGTGCCGAATTTTGTGCCAGTATCTTAACTCCTTCTGTGTTTTCAGCGCACGTGGTTTTTAGTTTTTCATGAATATCTTCCCGAGACGACGCGTCCGGATGTCCTGGAGTGGTCCAGATGGTGGAGGACCAGGATTCCCACAAAGATGCAAAATAAAATTTGGGGGTCGTCGATCTCGTTTTCACGGCGTAAGCGTTTTAAACTTAACCACGTTGCACTTAACCTCTCAGAAAAGAGTTATTCAGGAATAACTATTTCAGCACTGATCACAGACACTTGTTTTAATTGGCACTTTGTGCGGCTCGTTTTTCCGCACACAACGACACTTTACACTAGTTGGTAACTTCACAAAAACCTATTTTTAGCGAATTTTTTGTGCGGAACGCGTGGTTTTTCGCTGCTTACTGCTCAGCGGACCGAGTGCAACTCTGGTTAGGTTAGGTTAGGTTAGGTTAGGTTAGGTTAGGTTAGGTTAGGTTAGGTTAGGTTAGGTTAGGTTAGGTTAGGTTAGGTTAGGTTAGGTTAGGTTAGGTTAGGTTAGGTTAGGTTAGGTTAGGTTAGGTTAGGTTAGGTTAGGTTAGGTTAGGTTAGGTTAGGTTAGGTTAGGTTAGGTTAGGTTAGGTTAGGTTAGGTTAGGTTAGGTTAGGTTAGGTTAGGTTAGGTTAGGTTAGGTTAGGTTAGGTTAGGTTAGGTTAGGTTAGGTTAGGTTAGGTTAGGTTAGGTTAGGTTAGGTTAGGTTAGGTTAGGTTAGGTTAGGTTAGGTTAGGTTAGGTTAGGTTAGGTTAGGTTAGGTTAGGTTAGGTTAGGTTAGGTTAGGTTAGGTTAGGTTAGGTTAGGTTAGGTTAGGTTAGGTTAGGTTAGGTTAGGTTAGGTTAGGTTAGGTTAGGTTAGGTTAGGTTAGGTTAGGTTAGGTTAGGTTAGGTTAGGTTAGGTTAGGTTAGGTTAGGTTAGGTTAGGTTAGGTTAGGTTAGGTTAGGTTAGGTTAGGTTAGGTTAGGTTAGGTTAGGTTAGGTTAGGTTAGGTTAGGTTAGGTTAGGTTAGGTTAGGTTAGGTTAGGTTAGGTTAGGTTAGGTTAGGTTAGGTTAGGTTAGGTTAGGTTTTTTTTTTTTTTTTTTTTTTTTTTTTTTTTTTTTTTTTTTTTTTTTTTTTTTTTTTTTTTTTTAAATGCTAGTTCTCCACCAACAAAGCTGGCGCCTATATAAAACAACCTCATTCATACCAGTTCTCGCTTTTATGCCTCTCGTACTTTCATTCTTCATACTATATCTTTCTTGCATTCTTCCACTTCCAGTGTTATGGGTGGGATGCCCATTTATTCTAACTATTTTAGTCTTTATTTATTCCTTAGTTTGGGAAATAACGTTTTCAAACAATCTTTTATTTTACATTTGTTCTTACACTATACATTGCTTAACTATAATACTTTTTCGTGTATCTATCTTACAGTTTTAATTATGTTATCTTACTTCTACTTTAACAATAGTCCTTATGTTATCTTACTTCTACATTGACAATGTTCTTATATTAAACTATGCTTTTATGTTTTCTTAGTGCTATTGCTTAAGTCTATTTAACTGCTTATTTTTATACAAACTTATTCCTATGTTACCACATAAATATAATCATATATTCTATGAAACATAGATTGGTTTCTTAACTTTTGTTTCTCTCTATGACTTTTGTAGCGATGCTTATGCAGTAGTCCATAAACCGTTCTCTATTTTTACCTTTAAATATCTCTTGAATATTTTCTTTGCATAGCCTAATATCCATTTTTTGTTCCAGATCGAATCGTTCGGAGGCGTGTACGGGGCAATCCAGGAGCAGGTGCGGGATGGTTTCACTCACCCCTGGATCGCAGATGCACGATGGGCTCTCTTTACACCGGAAACGGTGTAGGTATTCGGAGAACCCACCGTGCCCCGTCAGGACTTGCGTAAGTATACCCGTTGGCTGTACCTGTTTCACAATACGGAAGGCTGCTTTAGCATCCGGAAGAAACATCTTCGTCACGGAGGCCGTCTCGCCAGACACATATCTCCGATTCCATTCATCGAGTGATCCCATGCGGATCTGACTTCGTATGAATGAAATCGGACACAGGTCATAGTCCGGCTTCCTCCGTGACGACAATGCTGCCTCCTTCGCCAGCTCGTCCGCACGCTCGTTCCCCGGCAGATCCGCGTGTGCCTTGATCCAAAATAAAGAGACATCTTTCCTTTGGTCCAACGCCTGAGCCAAGTTGGCTCGTGCACGGACCGCCAGGGGATGGAGAGAGCCGTGGCTTGCAAGCGTCTGCAATGCTGACATTGAGTCGCTATACAAACCATAGCTCGTCTCTTTGCGCTTGAGGACCACGTCCGTCGCTCTACAAATGGCCAAGAGTTCCGCCTGGTAGACTGTGCAGTACGCGGCGAGGCTAAGTTTGAGGTTCTGGATTTCGCCTTCATTATCCCACAAGGATAATGCGGCTCCGACCTTCCCCTCAATCTTGCTGCCGTCAGTGAAGATTCGCACTGCCTGCTCATTATTTTCGTCTACCTGCTGTTGATCAGCTAGGCACACGAACTCCAGGGGCATTTGCATTGCTGGATGAGGGGCTTCTGCAAATCTCACCACACCTTCAATCTCCCGGTCTCCTGGCACAAACTGGGACGACCCTCTCCTTGATTCATAAAGGGCGGCTGCCTCTTGTATGCGCAGATCTAGAGGTAGTATCCCAGACAGTACTAGTGCCGAGTTTAGAGAGACGGTACGGTAAGACTTGCAGAGCTTCTGGACGAGGCCTCTTTGGACAGAGCTAAGCTTCCTCCGTATCCCCAACTTTTTCGTAGCGGGAGCCCAGGCAGCAGCCGCGTAGGTGACGATTGGCTCTATGGTGGCGGTGTAAATGGTGTGGATCACCTCTCTGTTCAGACCCCAACTAACTTTGGCCGCCCTGGACAGCTGCTTGTAAATCTCGGCAGCCTTCTTGCAGACGTTCGCCGCATGCTCGTTAAAGGTGAGCTTTTCGTCAATCGTTAACCCCAGCAGCCTCATACTTTTGACGAAACCAATGTCGACCCCGGCCATGCTCAGAGCTGGAGTGTCGTACTTAAGCTTATTGGTTATGAGCATCGCACAGGTTTTGTGCGGTGCAAACCTCAGCTTGTTTCGGACACCCCAGCCCTGAACATGGGCGAGGGCTGCATTGGTTATCCCAGTTACTTCGCTGGCTGTGTCTCCATCCACCGCCAGTACAATGTCGTCAGCGAAGGCCTGCACAAAAAGTCCCTCCCCTTTCAAACTCTGGAGCAATGGATCCAGCAACAGGTTCCATAGTATTGGACCGCCAATTGACCCTTGAACACAGCCCTTGTTTGTCTCTCGTGTGCATTCCTCCCCGGCATATCTAACCCTAACTTTCCTGCTGTCGAGGTAGCTGTCAAGCAGCCTCCTGATGTTCACCGGGCACTTTTCCTCTGCCAGCCTGACTTTGATAGCCGGCCACCATGCGCTGTCGAAGGCGCCCTCTATATCCAATGACACCAGGACAATTAGCTTCTTCAGCCTCAACTTGTCCTTCACGTGATTTATTAGCGTATATAGGGCGTCCTCGGTGCTCCTCTGGGGCATAAAGCCAAACTGGCGAGTACTAAGCCGCGGTACCAGCTGCCATTTGACTCGTGCCACTACCATCTTCTCCAGGACCTTCCCCAAGACCGGCAATAGACCTATTGGTCTGTAGGACTTGGGGTTCAGGTAATTATCCTTGCCCGGTTTCCTGAGGACAACCACTGTGGCCTCTTTCCAGGTGTTAGGGAAGTGTGCCAGTTCTAGGCATTTGTTAAACAGGGTAAGGAATGCGTCCGGGTCCTGGTTGATCGCTCGACAACAGATGTCCGACGTAAGTCCATCCGATCCGGGGGCCTTTTTCGGATTAAATCCGGCCACGGCTGTCCTCAGCTCTAGCGGTGTAAACGGTGGGTCATGGTATTCACCATGCTTCCACTCGTTTACCCGACGTGCGGCTTCCCTCGTAAGCCTGTGGTCTTCATTGTCCTCTTCCGCTGTGTCCTTGGGATAGAACGTGTCGGCGAGTAGGGCTGCCGACTCCTTTGGGTTTAGGAATGCACCATCATTTTGTAGGGTCAGATCTTCTTTCCTCCTGGCGGTCCTTCCGATCACTCTATAAATACCCTCCCATACTCCTTCGCGGTCTTGTTTTCTACAAAACTCCTTCCAGCTAGCGGTTTGGGCCTGTTTGGCTTTGCACTCATACTCTTCTTTGGCCTTGAGGTACTCGTCCACGACCCTCGCTCTCCGGACCGGTGCGGCGTTGCGGATGCGGTTCTTTAGTCTGGTGAACTTCTTTTTCAGCGCAGCGAGCTCTTCAGACCACCACGGGATGGTAAGTTTTATTTTATTTTTAATTTTCGGAATAGCGCTTTCGCAAGCTGTCCCTATTCCAGTCTGATATTTTTCTACTAATTTTTCCAAATCTTGTTTACTTGTAAGGTTTTTAACTCTTTCTATGTTTAGATTATTATCTATTTTAAAATTTGTTAGCGTTTGTTTGAATTTATCCCAATCTGCTTTTTTAGTGTTGAACATTCTAGTTGTTCTAGTTATATTCATCCCTTTTTCCCTCTGCACGTTAATTTTAAAGAAAATGGTGTTGTGGTCTGAGCTCGTTGCGCCGGTGTCAACCCGCCAGCCATCCACCAGGTCAAAAAGTTCGAGCGAACACGCCGTGACGTCAACATGGCTCTGCAGCGATCTTCCGCCTCTGACTGTGTCGAAGGTAGGCGTATCACCAGTATTCAGTACCTGAAGCTCCAGATCTCCTAGGGTCCCAAACATCTCCTCCCCCCTAGGGTCCTCTGCAGTGCTACCCCACCAGCTGCTTTTCGCGTTTGCGTCGCCCCCTATCAGCAATCTACTGGTGACCACTTCTCGCTTGATCTGGGTCAACTGGTCCAGGTAGGGCCCTATGGGTTGGTCTGGCTCGAAGTAATAAGAGACTACTGCGATTTCCCAGGCTTTGGTCCGGATCCCCACCACAACGATGTTGTTCGTGGTGAGTTTCGGGTAGGGGATAACGTCTAAGTCATCATCTAAAACGGCGATTGCCGCCTTAACCCTCCCACTTCCTTCAATTTCGCTCTGGTAGATTCGCGAACCTCGGTAGCTCTTCATACTTCTCGCTCCTCCCACATACGGTTCCTGGATCAGGGCCCATGCGATCTTGCGTTCACTGGCCTCTAGAAAGAGTTCGGTGGTTGCCAGTTCCTTCCTTTGTAAGTTTGCTTGGGCCACCCAGTAGGGTCTTGCTGATGACGCTGGAGTATCTGTTGGGACAACTTTAGCAATACGCAATTGACATCCTGGCTATTGCGTCCCGCTTTTTGCGAATCGGGCATTCTGAGCTGAACGCGTTGTGGTCGTTCCGAGCTAGTTCGGCTGCTGTGCAGTTCCTGCATGATGCCTCAGTGCCTGCCATCCAGTCTGGGCACTGTGCTCTGAGGTGCGGCCCTCCACAGTGACTGCAGAGATCCACTGGGGCTGTGCAGTATCGTTTACTGTGACCGTACCCAAGGCACCGTGTACACTGCACCAGGGGCGACTGGTCTGTCACTTTTATGCGTTGTAGATCTATATATACAGCTCCAGCCTCAGTTGCTCTTCTCCACAGCGTCGGAGAGACGCTGAGGACAATATGGCTTGTGTGCGGGTTGCGGGCTTTCCTTTTATATTTGATTGCCATTCTGTCCTCTTTCTCCGGGAGGTCGTCGAAAATTCCCCGATTTTGGTTTCTGAATGCTTTTAAGACCTCATCGTCAGTGTTAACTGAGAGGACGTCCGCTAGCTTTAAGAGGGGGTCCCTGTTCTTGACCTCTTCCACGTTTAAGTTTTTCCCGGAGTTTTCTAGTCTTTGGTTAGGTTAGGTTAGGTTAGGTTAGGTTAGGTTAGGTTAGGTTAGGTTAGGTTAGGTTAGGTTAGGTTAGGTTAGGTTAGGTTAGGTTAGGTTAGGTTAGGTTAGGTTAGGTTAGGTTAGGTTAGGTTAGGTTAGGTTAGGTTAGGTTAGGTTAGGTTAGGTTAGGTTAGGTTAGGTTAGGTTAGGTTAGGTTAGGTTAGGTTAGGTTAGGTTAGGTTAGGTTAGGTTAGGTTAGGTTAGGTTAGGTTAGGTTAGGTTAGGTTAGGTTAGGTTAGGTTAGGTTAGGTTAGGTTAGGTTAGGTTAGGTTAGGTTAGGTTAGGTTAGGTTAGGTTAGGTTAGGTTAGGTTAGGTTAGGTTAGGTTAGGTTAGGTTAGGTTAGGTTAGGTTAGGTTAGGTTAGGTTAGGTTAGGTTAGGTTAGGTTAGGTTAGGTTAGGTTAGGTTAGGTTAGGTTAGGTTAGGTTAGGTTAGGTTAGGTTAGGTTAGGTTAGGTTAGGTTAGGTTAGGTTAGGTTAGGTTAGGTTAGGTTAGGTTAGGTTAGGTTAGGTTAGGTTAGGTTAGGTTAGGTTAGGTTAGGTTAGGTTAGGTTAGGTTAGGTTAGGTTAGGTTAGGTTAGGTTAGGTTAGGTTAGGTTAGGTTAGGTTAGGTTAGGTTAGGTTAGGTTAGGTTAGGTTAGGTTAGGTTAGGTTAGGTTAGGTTAGGTTAGGTTAGGTTAGGTTAGGTTAGGTTAGGTTAGGTTAGGTTAGGTTAGGTTAGGTTAGGTTAGGTTAGGTTAGGTTAGGTTAGGTTAGGTTAGGTTAGGTTAGGTTAGGTTAGGTTAGGTTAGGTTAGGTTAGGTTAGGTTAGGTTAGGTTAGGTTAGGTTAGGTTAGGTTAGGTTAGGTTAGGTTAGGTTAGGTTAGGTTAGGTTAGGTTAGGTTAGGTTAGGTTAGGTTAGGTTAGGTTAGGTTAGGTTAGGTTAGGTTAGGTTAGGTTAGGTTAGGTTAGGTTAGGTTAGGTTAGGTTAGGTTAGGTTAGGTTAGGTTAGGTTAGGTTAGGTTAGGTTAGGTTAGGTTAGGTTAGGTTAGGTTAGGTTAGGTTAGGTTAGGTTAGGTTAGGTTAGGTTAGGTTAGGTTAGGTTAGGTTAGGTTAGGTTAGGTTAGGTTAGGTTAGGTTAGGTTAGGTTAGGTTAGGTTAGGTTAGGTTAGGTTAGGTTAGGTTAGGTTAGGTTAGGTTAGGTTAGGTTAGGTTAGGTTAGGTTAGGTTAGGTTAGGTTAGGTTAGGTTAGGTTAGGTTAGGTTAGGTTAGGTTAGGTTAGGTTAGGTTAGGTTAGGTTAGGTTAGGTTAGGTTAGGTTAGGTTAGGTTAGGTTAGGTTAGGTTAGGTTAGGTTAGGTTAGGTTAGGTTAGGTTAGGTTAGGTTAGGTTAGGTTAGGTTAGGTTAGGTTAGGTTAGGTTAGGTTAGGTTAGGTTAGGTTAGGTTAGGTTAGGTTAGGTTAGGTTAGGTTAGGTTAGGTTAGGTTAGGTTAGGTTAGGTTAGGTTAGGTTAGGTTAGGTTAGGTTAGGTTAGGTTAGGTTAGGTTAGGTTAGGTTAGGTTAGGTTAGGTTAGGTTAGGTTAGGTTAGGTTAGGTTAGGTTAGGTTAGGTTAGGTTAGGTTAGGTTAGGTTAGGTTAGGTTAGGTTAGGTTAGGTTAGGTTAGGTTAGGTTAGGTTAGGTTAGGTTAGGTT
>OW028640.1:0-15314 GCA_932294325.1 Allophyes oxyacanthae
TTTAAATAGCTTATAAATTAGAGCATAATATTGAAGATATTAAGGAGATAAGTTTATCTTTAAATATTTATAAAAAAAAATTTTTTATTTTTACAATGAAAATGTAAAGTTTTAATTTAAACTATATAAATAGAAATATTAATGGAATTTAACCACTAAAAATTAAGTTAGCAGCTTAATTTTATTCATTATATTTCTTTTTAATTGGAATTATTATTCAATTTTATCATTAACAGTGATATACCTCTTTTTGGTTTCAATTAATTATTAATAAGATAAATAAGGAGTTAATTAACTCTTTCTTTTAAGTCGAAATTAAATGCAAAATTGCTTCTTATTTAAGATAAATTGAAATATCAATATCTTTTGAATGCAAATCAAAAATTTTTTTAAACTATAATCCTGGTAATTTAATTAATTTGTTCAATTTAATATATTTTGGTTTCATTCATGATATAAACCAATTAGTAGAATTAAAATAAAAAAAAATCTAATCTTTGTTCAAATAATAAAATTTACTATTTTAAATAAATAAATAATAGGGAAAATAAGAGCAATTTCTACATCAAAAATTAAAAAAATTACTGTAATTAAAAAAAAGTGAAGTGAGAAAGGAATTCGAGCAGAAGATCTGGGGTCAAATCCGCATTCGAATGGTGAGCATTTTTCACGATCTGAAAAAGTTTTTTTTGACAGAATAATTGATAAAAATATTATAATGTTGGAGATTAATATAATAATTAAAAAAATATTTATTATTAAAATAATTATTTATATTAAAATTATTAAACTTTTTGATTGGAAATCAAATATACTAAATATATTATATAAATAATTAATTTCCTCATCAATAGATTGAAATATATAGGAATAATCAAACTACATCTACAAAGTGTCAATATCAAGCTGCTGCTTCAAATCCAAAATGATGATTTCTTGAAAAATGGTTATTTAAATGTCGAATTAAACAAATTAAAAGAAATAATGTTCCAATAATAACATGAAGACCGTGGAATCCTGTTGCTATAAAAAATGTTGATCCGTAAATTCTATCGGCGATAGTAAATGGTGCTTCAAAATATTCATATGCTTGGAGAATTGTAAAATAAATTCCTAATATAATAGTAATAAATAAACCTTGAGTTATTTGAGAGTTGTTATTTTCTATAATTGCGTGATGTGCTCAGGTAACAGAAACTCCTGATCTAATTAGAATAATTGTATTAAGAAGAGGAATTTGGAATGGGTTAAAAGGTACAATTCTTTTAGGGGGTCAAATAGCTCCAATTTCAATGTTAGGTGCAAGGCTACTATGAAAAAAAGCTCAAAAAAAGGAAACAAAAAAGAAAATTTCAGAGACAATAAATAAAATTATTCCTCATCGAAGTCCTTTAGTAACTAAAATTGTATGTTTACCTTGATAAGTTCCCTCTCGGCAAATATCTCGTCATCATTGATATATAGTTAAAATTACTACTAAATATCCTAAAATTAGTAAATTTATATTGAAATTATGGAATCATTTTACTATTCCTGTAACTAAAATTATAACTCCTACAGCTCCTGTTAAAGGTCATGGGCTATAATCTACTAAATGAAATGGGTGATTAAAATTTATTTTCATTAGTTTACTTCGCTAGAATATAATGTTCTTAAGATTGCAATTACATAAGATTGAATAATTGCAACGGCAGATTCTAAAATTAATAATAAAATTTGAATAATAACAAGAATTATAATAAAATAAGAAGGTATACTAGGTCCTGTTCCTCTTAATAATGTTATTAATAAGTGTCCCGCAATTATATTAGCTGTTAAACGAACAGCTAAAGTTCCTGGTCGAATAATATTTCTAATTGTTTCAATTAATACTATAAAAGGTATTAAAATAAAAGGAGTACCTTGAGGAATCATGTGGATAAATATATGTTGGGAGTTATTAATTCATCCATAAATTATGAATCTTAGTCATAAAGGTAGTGAAATTGATAAAGATAATGTCAGATGACTTGTTCTAGTAAAAATATATGGAAATAATCCTAAAAAGTTATTAAATAAGATAAATGTAAATATGGAAATAAAAATAAAGGTAGATCCTCTAAAATAATTATTTTTTAATAATGTTTTAAATTCATTATGAAGTTTTATTAAAATGAAATTTCAAAAGAAAAAATGTCGATTAGGAATTAATCAAAATGAATAAGGAATAAATATAATTCCTAAAATTGTTCTAATTCAATTAAAGGGGATATTAAATAAATTAGTAGAAGGATCAAAAATTGAAAATAAATTACTTATCATTTTCAATTAAGATTTTTTAATTTAATATTTAAATTATTATTATTTTTAGATATTTTATTATTAAAAATGTAATAATTTATAATATTGAAAATTAGATAGATTAGTAAAAAGAAGAAGAAAGAAATTAATCAATTAATTGGTATTATTTGTGGAATAAAAGAATATTACATTGTAATAATTTAAATTTGACATATTTATGTTATTTATTTAACTAATTCTTTAAATAAATGATTTTATAATATTTTTTGTTTCATTAGAAGTAATTGCTAATTTACTATAAAATGGTTTAAGAGACCAGTACTTGCTTTCAGTCATCTAATGAAGAATAATTATTAATTCAATTAATAAAATTTTTAATCGAAATTCTTTCAATTACAATAGGTATAAAACTATGATTAGCTCCACAAATTTCAGAACATTGCCCATAAAAAATTCCAGGTCGGTTAATAAAAAAATTAGTTTGATTTAGACGACCTGGATTAGCATCGATTTTAACCCCTAATGAAGGAATTGTTCAAGAATGAATTACATCAGTAGCTGTTACTATAATTCGAATTTGGTTATTTATTGGTAAAATAATTCGATTATCTACATCTAATAAACGAAAATTATTTGGGGTAAGATTATTAGAAGAAATTATATAGGAATCAAATTCAATGTTATGGAAATCTGAGTATTCATATCTTCAATATCATTGATGTCCAATTGATTTTAATGTAATTAAAGGATTATTTAGTTCATCTAATAAATATAATAATCGTAATGATGGTAAGGCAATAAAAATTAAAGTAACTGCTGGAAGAATGGTTCAAATTAATTCAATTATTTGACCTTCTAAAAGGAATCGATTAATATATTTATTGAATAATAATCTAGATATTAAATAACCTACTAAAATTGTAATTATAATGAGAATAATTAAAGTATGATCATGAAAGAAAATAATTTGTTCTATTAAGGGTGAAGCTCCATTTTGTAAATTAAGATTAGATCATGTTGCCATTTCTAAAAAAAGGATAATCCTTTATAAATGGGGTTTAAATCCATTACATATAATCTGCCATATTAGAAGTTACTTAAAATAGGTAATTCATTATATGAATGTTCAGCTGGAGGTAAGTTTTGATATCATTCAATAGAAGAAGATAAATTTAAAGTGAATAAAGCAATACGTTGATTAATTATAGATTCTCAAATAATAATTAACATAAGTATTACTGCTAATAAAGAAATATATGATCCTAAAGATGAGATAATATTTCAAGAAATATAAGAATCAGGGTAATCTGAGTAACGTCGAGGTATTCCAGCTAACCCTAAAAAATGTTGAGGAAAAAATGTTAAATTTACTCCGATAAATATAATAAAAAATTGAATTTTTAATAAATAGGGGTTTAAAGATAAACCTGTAAATAAGGGATATCAATGAATAAACCCCCCTAAAATAGCGAAAACAGCTCCTATAGATAGAACATAGTGAAAATGAGCTACTACATAATAAGTATCATGTAATGTAATATCAATTGAAGAGTTAGATAAAATTACTCCTGTTAATCCCCCAACTGTAAATAAAAATACAAATCCTAATCTTCACAGAATTGAAGGGGAATAATTAATTTGAGTTCCATGGAAAGTTGCTAATCAACTAAAAATTTTAATTCCTGTTGGAACTGCAATAATTATTGTTGCTGATGTAAAATATGCTCGAGTGTCAATATCTATACCTACTGTAAATATGTGGTGTGCTCAAACAATAAACCCTAATAAACCAATTGCTAATATTGCATAAATTATTCCTAAACAACCAAATGTTTCCTTTTTTCCTCTTTCTTGAGAAATAATATGGGAAATTATTCCAAATCCTGGTAAAATTAAAATATAAACTTCTGGGTGACCAAAAAATCAAAATAAATGTTGATATAAAATTGGATCACCTCCTCCAGCTGGATCAAAAAATGATGTATTTAAATTACGATCAGTTAATAATATGGTAATAGCTCCTGCTAAAACTGGTAATGATAATAATAATAAAAATGCTGTAATTCCTACAGCTCAAATAAATAATGGTATTTGATCAAAAGATAAACTATTTAATCGTATATTAATAATTGTAGTAATAAAATTAATAGCTCCTAAAATTGATGAGATCCCAGCTAAATGTAGAGAGAAAATTGCGAGATCAACAGATCTTCCTCCATGTGCAATATTAGATGAAAGTGGGGGGTAAACTGTTCATCCTGTTCCTGCTCCATTTTCTACAATTCTACTTGAAATTAATAAAGTAAGTGACGGGGGGAGAAGTCAAAAACTTATATTATTTATTCGTGGGAAAGCTATATCAGGGGCTCCTAGTATTAGTGGGACAAGTCAATTTCCAAATCCTCCAATTATAATAGGTATTACTATAAAAAAAATTATAATAAAAGCATGAGCTGTTACAATAGTATTATAGATTTGATCATCTCCAATTAAAGATCCAGGGGTTCCTAATTCTGCTCGAATTAGCAATCTTAATGAAGTTCCTACTATTCCTGCTCAAATACCAAAAATAAAATATAGAGTTCCAATATCTTTATGATTTGTTGAATAAAGTCATTTTCGCTAATAAAATGGCTGAGGTTAAGCGATAAATTGTAAATTTATTAACGAGAATATTTCTCTTTTATTATAATATTTTATATAGTTTTAGCTTTATATTCAATAATGATATAAAATTGCAAATTTTAAGGAATAGAAATTTAACTATTAAGGCTTAAAGAATAATTTCTTTATAAATAATTTTGAAGATTATTAGTTTAATTTAACTTAAAACCTTAATAAAAAAAAAAAGTTCTAAAGATTATTCCTGTTAATGAAATAAAAGAAAAAAAATTAATTATTTTGAAATAATTATTTTTAATAGATATTTTGAATCATTTAATTTTTAAATAATTGAATATAAATGCAGAATAGCTAATCCGAATATAAAAAAATAATATAATTAATCTTATTATAATAAAAATAAAAGTTAATATATATATATAATTAAAAATTAAAAAATTAATAACAATTCATTTAGGGAAAAATCCAATAAAAGGAGGTAATCCTCCAAGTGATAAAAAATTAATTAATAAATTAATTTTAATAAAAAAATTTATATTATTGATAAATAATTGATTAATAAAATATATATTTAAAATATAAAATAAAAAACACATAATTCTGATTAAAAAGGAATAAAATATAAGATAAAATAATCATAAATTTTCTCTAATTATGATAGATGATAACATTCATCCTAGGTTATTAATAGATGAAAATGCTATTAATTTTCGTAATGAAGTTTGATTTAATCCTCCAATAGCCCCAATAATAATATTGAAAATAATGACAATAATAATAAAATTTTTGTTAAAATAATAAGATAAAAGAATTATAGGGGTAATTTTTTGTCATGTTATTAATATAAAATTATTAAATCAAGATAAACCTTCAACAATATTAGGGAATCAAAAATGGAAAGGTGTTGATCCTATTTTTATAAGTATTGAAGAATTTATTATAATAGAAATTAAGTTATTTATTTCAAAATTTTTTATTAGGGTTATTTTAATTAAAATCGTAAATAAAAAATTAATTGAGGCAATAGATTGGGTAAGAAAATATTTTAATGAAGCTTCAGTTGCTAATAAATTATTAGAGTTTGTAATTAAGGGGATAAATCTTAAAAGATTAATTTCTAATCCAATTCAACACCCAAATCATGAATTTGAGGAAATAGAAATTAATGTGCTAAAAAATAAAATAAATAAAAAAAATATTTTATTAGAGTTAAAATAAAAAAAAATTTAAAATAAGAAATATAATTTAATTTCTAAAAAGAATTATAAATTCATTATAAATATATTTTAATGTAGGATGCATATTAGTTTTTGATACTAAAAGATATAGTTTAACTCTATAAAGTATAATAAAGGTAAATAATTTACTTAATTTATCCTATCAGAATAATCCTTTAATCAGGCACTTTATTTTTAAAAAAAAGGATTTCCTTTATAGTTGGGGTATGAACCCAAAAGCTTAGTTTAGCTTATTTTTAAATTATAATTTTTTTATTTATATATAAATTTATTGAAAACGGTTTATATATATTTATATATATATATATTAAATATTTATATATATTATAAAAATATATAATTTATTAATTTATTAAAAAAATTAAAATTAATTATATTAATATAATATAATCTATATGAATTATAATTGTTTAATATATAATTTTGTATTTAATATGAATATTATAAAAAGAAAAAAGAGAAATTATTAAAAATTTAATAATTTATATTAAATATTTTAATATAAAAAAAAAAAAAAAAAAATTCTATTTAAATAAATTTGTATATAAATAAATTTTTTATGGTTTATAAAATTTTATTTAAATTTATTTTACATATAAATTTTAGTGTTAAATTTAGTTTATTTTAATAATAAATTATGTTTTAAGTAGTAATTAATATTAAATATTTAAGAAATTAAGATTTAGTAATATTTTAATTAATAACAAATTTTGTGCCAGCAGTTGCGGTTATACAAAAGTTAAATTGAATTTTATTAGTAATTATTAAACATAATTTATTTTATAATAAAAATTTTAAATTATTAGGTGAAATTTTAATTTAATTAAATTTTATATTTAAAATGTGAATTAATAAATTTTATAAAAAACTAGGATTAGATACCCTATTATAAAAAATTAAATTTAAAATACTAAAATAGTAAATAATTATTTATTGAAACTTAAATAATTTGGCGGTATTTTAGTTCATTTAGAGGAATCTGTTTAATAATTGATAATCCACGAATAAATTTACTTAATTTAGAATTTTGTATATCGTTGTTAAAAAAATATTTTTTAATAAAATTAATATTTAAAAATTAAAAATAAAAATTAAATCAGATCAAGATGCAGATTATAATTAAGAATATAATGGATTACAATAAATTTATTTAAATGAATATTAATTTGTAAAAGTTTAATTGAAGGTGGATTTAAATGTAATTTTATTTAATTTAATAAAATGATTAAAAATTGAAATATGTACATATTGCCCGTCGCTTTCATATATAATAAGTTGAAATAAGTCGTAACAAAGTAGAGGTACTGGAAAGTGTTTCTAGAAAGAACAAATTAGAGCTTGATAATTAAGTATTTCATTTACATTGAAAAGATATTAATAAATTTAATTAATTTGAGGGGTAAAAATTAATAAGTTAAAATTAATAAAAGAATTTTTAAATAGAATATTTAATGGGGGTTAAAGTATTTTTATTGAAAAAATTAATTAATTTATAGTGAATTAGTATTGTGAAAGAATTTTGAAATAGTTGAAATAATAATTTTTTTAAAAGTAATTTTAGTTTAATGTATCTTGTGTATCAGAGTTTATTTAAAAAATTTTTAAGTTTAAAAATTCTCGAATTTAAGAGAGATAATTAATTAATAAAGTTATTGTTGCATAAATATTTTTAATAATTAGTTGGAAATGAGATGTTAATCGTTTTTAAATATATCTAGTTTTTTTAGAAAAAAATTTAATTTTAAATTTTATAAAAAAAAAATTAATTAATTAATTTTTTTTTTATAAAATTTTATATTTTAGGGGATAAGCTTTAAATTAAATTTATATAAGATTAAAGTTAAATTTATTGAAAATTATATAATTTATATTGTTAAAAATTTTTAGTTTATTATAAATAATTTCATTATTGATAAAATTTAATAAAAATTTATATTTTTATAAAAAAAAAATTTAAAATAAAAAAAAATTAATTATAATGATAAAATTAGTATATTAAATTAATTTAATCATTTATTATTAAGGTAAATTAATTAAAAGGAATTCGACAAAATTTTATATTCACTTGTTTATCAAAAACATGTCTTTTTGAATTTAATATAAAGTCTAATCTGCCCACTGATTTTAATTAAAGGGCTGCAGTAATTTGACTGTACAAAGGTAGCATAATCAGTAGTCATTTAATTGATGACTTGTATGAAAGATTGGATGAAATATATATTGTCTCTTAGTTAAATATAGAATTTAATTTTTTAATTAAAAAGTTAAAATTATTTAAAAAGACGAGAAGACCCTATAGAGTTTTATAAATGAATTAATTAAGGTTATTTATAAATTTAAAAATTAAAATTAATTTATTTATTTTGTTGGGGTGATAGAAAAATTTAAAAAACTTTTTTTAATAAGTAAACGTATATAAGCGATTAAATGATCCAATTTTATTGATTATAAGAAAAAATTACCTTAGGGATAACAGCGTAATTTTTTTTTTTAGTTCATATAAAAAAAAGAGTTTGCGACCTCGATGTTGGATTAAGATAAAATTTAAATGCAGAAGTTTAAAATTTTTGATCTGTTCGATCATTAAAATCTTACATGATCTGAGTTCAAACCGGTGTAAGCCAGGTTGGTTTCTATCTTTTAAAAATTAAAATATTTTAGTACGAAAGGATTAAATATTTAAATTAAATTTATATATTTGAATTTTATTAAATTAAAATTAAATTTATTAATAATTAATAATATTTATTAAACTATTTTGGCAGAAAAATGTAATGATTTTAGAATTCATATATATATAATTAATTTATATAGATAGTAGTGTTCTTATCTGATATTTATATAATTATAATTGGATTATTAATTTTGGTTATTGGGGTTTTAATTGGGGTTGCTTTTTTAACTTTATTGGAGCGTAAAATTTTAGGTTATATTCAAATTCGAAAAGGTCCTAATAAAGTAGGTTTAATTGGTCTTTTACAACCTTTTTCTGATGCTATTAAATTATTTACTAAGGAGCAAACTTATCCTAATTTTTCTAATTACATATCTTATTATTTTTCTCCTGTTGTTAGATTTATTTTATCTTTAATAATTTGAATATTAATTCCTTATTATTTTAATATAATTAGATTTAATTTGGGGATTTTATTTTTTTTATGTTGTACTAGAATAGGTGTTTATACAGTAATAGTGGCTGGTTGATCTTCTAATTCTAATTACGCATTATTGGGGGGTTTACGGGCTGTGGCTCAGACTATTTCCTATGAAGTTAGATTGTCATTAATTTTAATATCTAGAGTTATTATAATTATAGATTTTAATTTATTAAGATTTTTTTATTATCAGAATATTATTTGGTTTGTTTTTTTGATATTTCCTTTATCATTATGTTGAATAAGATCTAGATTAGCTGAAACTAATCGAACTCCTTTTGATTTTGCTGAGGGGGAAAGAGAATTAGTTTCAGGGTTTAATGTTGAATATAGAAGAGGAGGATTTGCATTGATTTTTTTAGCTGAATATTCGAGAATTTTATTTATAAGTTTATTATTTGTTTTAATTTATTTAGGGGGGTTTAATTTAAGATTTTTATTTTATTTAAAATTAACTTTTATTTCTTTTTTATTTATTTGGGTTCGAGGTACATTACCTCGTTATCGTTATGATAAACTTATATATTTAGCTTGAAAAAGATATTTACCTATTTCTTTAAATTTTTTATTATTTTTTTTAGGATTTAAGATTTTTTTAATTTAGTTAATTTTTTTTAGTATAAATTAATAGAATTTTTATTCTTTCTTAAGTTTTCAAAACAAATGCTTATTACAAGCTCATTAATTTAAATTAATTTAATTGAATAATATATTATCTCAGTATTTGTTAACAAATGGGTTAATAATAAAATATGAAAAATAAAAAATAGTCAGTAATTGTCCTGTAATAATGTATGGGTCTTCTACTGGACGAGCTCCGATTCAAGTTAGTAAAATAATAATTGTTACTAATGATCAAAGTAAAATTTGATTAATTGGGTAAAATTGAATACCTTGAATTTTTTTATTAAATGTAAATGGGAGAATAATTAAAATTAAAATTGATATTACTAATGCAATAACTCCTCCTAATTTATTTGGAATTGATCGAAGAATAGCATAAGCAAATAAAAAATACCATTCTGGTTGAATATGGACTGGTGTAACTAAGGGATTTGCTGGAATGAAATTATCAGGGTCTCCTAATAAGTAAGGATTAGTTAAAGTTAAAATAGTTAGAATAAATAAAAGAATAATAAATCCAATTAAATCTTTAAAGGTAAAAAAGGGATGGAAAGGAATTTTATCTAAATTTCTGTTTAAACCTAAAGGATTGTTAGATCCTGTTTGGTGTAAGAATAATAAATGAATTATAGTTATTATTAAAATAATAAATGGTAGTAAAAAATGAAATGTATAAAATCGTGTTAAAGTTGCGTTATCAACTGCAAATCCTCCTCAAATTCAATTTACTAGTATAGTTCCTAGGTAAGGAATAGCAGATAATAGGTTAGTAATTACAGTTGCTCCTCAAAATGATATTTGACCTCAAGGTAATACATAACCTATAAAAGCTGTTGCTATTAGTAAAAATAAAATAATTACTCCTACTATTCAAGTATATTTTAAATTAAATGATTCATAATATATTCCTCGTCCAATATGTAAGTAAATACATACAAAAAAAAGTGAGGCTCCGTTAGCATGAAGGGTTCGGATTAGTCAACCGTAGTTTACATTTCGGCAAATATAATTTACTCTATAAAAAGCTAATTCAATATTAGCTGTATAATATATTGTTAAAAATAATCCTGTTAAAATTTGAATAATTAAACATAGAGCTAATAAAGATCCAAAATTTCATCAAGCTGAAATATTTGAAGGAGATGGTAAATCAATTAATGATCCATTAATAATTTTTAAAATAGGGTGTGTTTTTCGAATTGTAATAAATTTGTTATTTATCATTTTTTTTTTGTTAATTAATTTATTGATCGAAGAGGACCGTAAAAAATATTAGTAATTTTTACTACTGCAATTAATGTAATAAATAGATAAATCACTAATATTATTATAATTATAAAAGTTTGATTATTATATAATTTATTTAATCTAACTTTATTTTCATTATTAAAGAATATTATTGAATTAAATAAATTATCTATATCTGAATTAATTGAAAGATTTATTCAAGAGATATTGTTTTTATAAATTAATATAGAAGTTAAAATAAAAAAAAAAAGAATTATAAAACTAAATTTAACATTAAAATATGAATTAAATATTTCATTAGATGCAATTCTTGAAACATAAATAAATAATACTAATAATCCTCCTAAAAAAGTTAAAAATAAAATATAAGAAAATCAATAAGTTTTAATTATTATTCCTGATAATAAACAAGTTAATATTGTTTGAATTAAGATTATTAATCCTATTGATAGAGGATTATTTAGGAATATTATGAAAATTGAAATTAAAATAAGTATTAAGGAAAAAATTATTTTTGTTATTTCAAATCAAAGAATAGTTTAAATTAAAATAATAATTTTGGAGATTATAGATAAAGAAATTCTTTTTCTTTGAAGTTTTTAAAATAATTAACTTAACTTTGATTTACAAGACCAATATTTTTTTTTTAAACTATAAAAACTATAAATGATAATTTTAAATATATGAGTTGTTTTTATTTTGATATTTATTGTTGGTAATTTTATTTTTATTTCTAAACATAAGCATTTATTAATTGTTTTATTAAGTTTAGAATTTATTGTTTTAAGAATTTTTTTTTTTATAATAATTTATTTAAGAGTAATTGATTATGATATATATATATATTAATAGTATTTTTAGTCTTTTCTGTTTGTGAAGGTGCATTAGGTTTATCTATTTTAGTTTCTATGATTCGAACTCATGGTAATGATTATTTTCAAAGATTTAATTTATTATAAATTAAATTTATTTTTAAGATTTAATGATAAAATTTTTATTAATAATAATTTTTATAATTCCTTTATGTTTTATAAATAATATATTTTGAATGGTTCAAATAATATTATTTTTTATAATATTTATATTTATAAATTTAAGAATAAGATTAAATTTATTTTGTAATTTTAGATATATAATATCTTGTGATATTATATCTTATGGTTTAATTATATTAAGAATTTGAATTTCTATTTTAATAATTATAGCTAGAGAAAATTTATATAAATTAGGTTTTTATGTAAATTTTTTTTTATTTAATGTAATTTTTTTACTTATTATATTATATATAACTTTTAGAATAATAAATATATTTATATTTTATTTATTTTTTGAGGGGAGATTGATTCCAACTTTATTATTAATTATAGGTTGAGGGTATCAACCTGAACGAATTCAAGCTGGTATATATTTATTATTTTATACATTATTTGTTTCTTTACCTTTATTAATAGGAATTTTTTATATTTTTAATGAAATACATTCTATAATAATTTATTTTTTAAAATTTATAAATATAAATATATATCTATTATATTTTTCCATGATTTTAGCTTTTTTAGTCAAGATACCAATGTATTTTGTTCATTTATGACTTCCTAAGGCTCATGTAGAGGCTCCTGTTTCAGGCTCTATAATTTTAGCTGGTATTATATTAAAGTTAGGGGGTTATGGCTTATTACGTTTAATAGTTTTTTTACAGGAAATTAATTTAAAATTAAATTATATTTGAATTGTTATTAGTTTAATTGGTGGGTTTTATATTAGTTTAAAATGTTTTTGTCAAGTTGATATTAAATCATTAATTGCTTACTCATCTGTTGCTCACATAAGAATTGTAATTAGAGGAATTATAGTTATAAATTATTGAGGGTTTATTGGTTCTTATATTTTGATAATTGGTCATGGTCTGTGTTCTTCTGGAATATTTTGTTTAGCTAATATTAGTTATGAGCGTTTACATAGTCGTAGATTATATATTAATAAAGGAATAATAAATTTTATACCTTCAATAAGATTGTGGTGATTTTTATTAATATCTTCAAATATAGCTGCTCCTCCTAGATTAAATTTAGTGGGGGAAATTAGTTTGATTAATAGATTAATAAGTTGATCTTGATTATCTATAATTATATTAATATTAATTTCTTTTTTTAGAGCTGGTTATAGATTATATTTATATTCTTTTGTTCAACATGGAAAATATCATTTTGGTGTTTATAGATATTATATGGGTGTTTCACGTGAATATTTGATATTAATATTACATTGATTGCCTTTAAATATTTTAATTATAAAAATTGATTATAGAATAATTTGATTTTATTTAAATAATTTAATTAAAATATTGATTTGTGGTGTCAAAAATATGAATAAAAATTCATTTTAAATTATTAATAATATAAAATATTCGATTTGTTTTATTTCTTTTATTTTTTTATTTATAGCTAGAATATTTAATTTTTTTATAATAATTTATTTTATTATAAATAATATAGTTATTCTTTTAGAATGGGAAATTATTAGTTTTAGTTCTATAAGAATTATTATATCAATTTTATTAGATTGAATATCGTTATTATTTATAATATTTGTTTTTTTAATTTCTTCTGTTGTAATTTATTATAGAAAAAGATATATAAGATCAGAATTAAATTTAATACGATTTATTATTTTAGTTTTATTATTTGTTTTTTCAATAATATTATTAATTATTAGACCAAATATTATTAGAATTTTATTAGGGTGAGATGGTTTAGGGTTAGTATCTTATTGTTTAGTTATTTATTATCAAAATTTAAAATCTTATAATGCTGGGATATTGACAGCTTTATCAAATCGAATTGGGGATGTATTTATTTTAATAGTAATTGCTTGAATAATAAATTATGGTAGTTGAAATTATATTTTTTATTTAGAATTTATAAATAATGATTGGGAGATAACTATAATTGGGAGTATAATTATTATAGCTGCTATAACAAAAAGTGCTCAAATTCCTTTTAGATCTTGATTACCAGCTGCAATAGCTGCTCCTACTCCAGTTTCAGCTTTAGTTCATTCTTCTACTTTAGTAACAGCTGGGGTTTATTTATTAATTCGATTTAATGACTTATTATTAGAAATATTTTTTTTAAAGTTATTATTATTATTATCTGGTTTAACTATATTTATAGCTGGAATTTCAGCTAATTATGAATTTGATTTAAAAAAAATTATTGCTTTATCTACTTTAAGACAATTAGGTTTAATAATAAGAATTTTAAGTATAGGGTTACCTGATTTAGCTTTTTTTCATTTATTAACTCATGCTATATTTAAAGCTTTATTATTTATATGTTCGGGAGTTATTATTCATATAATAAATGATATACAAGATATTCGTTTTATAGGGGGGATTAGATTTTATGTTCCTTTAACTTCATTATGTATAAATATTTCTAATATAGCTTTATGTGGAATTCCTTTTTTAGCTGGATTTTATTCTAAGGATTTAATTTTAGAATTAGTTAGATTTAGTAATTTAAATTTAAGAATTTTTTTTTTATATTATTTTTCAACTGGTTTAACTATATTTTATACATTTCGTTTAATGATATATTTAATAATTAATGATTATAATTTATTAAGTATTTATAATTTATATGATGAAGATTATACTATATTAAAGAGAATGTTTGTTTTATTATTCATAAGAGTAGTTAGAGGGAGATTTTTAAGATGAATAATTTTTTCTTATCCTTATATAATTTATCTCCCATTTAATTTGAAGATAATGGTGATTTATGTTAGATTAATTGGGGGATTAATAGGGTATCTAATTAGTAATATAAAAATTTATTCAGTTAATAAATTCATTATAACTTATAATTTAAGAAATTTTTTATGTTTAATGTGGTTTATACCTAATTTATCAACTTATGGTTTAAGTTATTATTTTCTTAATTATGGTCAAAATTTATTAAAAAATATTGATTTAGGGTGAAGAGAATTGTATAGAGGTTGAGGTTTAATAATAATTATGAAAAAATATTCTAAATTTTATAATATTTATCAAATAAATAATTTTAAGATTTATTTATTTAGATTTGTTATTTGAATAATTATTAATTTATTTATAATATTAATTTTTAATAATTAAAAATAAAAA